>JAPXFY010000028.1:52316721-52451721 GCA_030674185.1 Monoplex corrugatus
CTTGCTGTCTCTTTCATACTATCTAGACTGGACTATTGTAACTCTCTATTCGCAGGTCTCCATGACAATCAACTATCTAAACTTCAGCGCATACAGAACCACGCGGCTCGCCTTGTTCTCCGCAAGCCCAGGCGTGAGAGTGCAAAATCTCTTCTTAGAACACTTCATTGGCTCCCGGTAAAGGCTAGGATTCAATATAAAGTTGCCTGTCTCTGCTTTCAGTGTATCTATCACGAGAACATGCCATCCTATCTTGCCAACCTCCTGCAGGGTTACAAACCTTCTCGAACGCTCCGCTCTTCTGACACCTCACTGTTGACTGTTCCTCGCTTCTCTCTAGACACCTTTGGTAAAAAATCTTTCTCTGTCTTTGGCCCATATGTATGGAACTCTCTACCACTGTCTCTCAGAAAAACTAAGTGTTTCTCAACCTTCAAACGGCACCTGAAAACCCACCTCTTTCAAACTCATCTAACCTGAAGAGCCTTAGTTTGCAAGTCTGTCATCAGACTAATCTCTCCTGCCTGTATAACAGTATTTTGTATAAGGGCCTATAGAGCAAGGTGTGTGTGTGCGTGCATGTGTGTATGTGTGTGTGTGTGTGTGTGTGTGTGTGTGTGTGTGTGTGTGTGTGTGTGTTGTGTGTGTGTGTGTGTGTGTGTGTGCTTGAGTGAGCATGTGTGTGTATCACTGTATGTGTACAGCTGAGGAAGGGATAGGGGAGAAATTGAGTGGGAAAGAGACTGAAATACTTTAAGAAACTTTTTCAAATCTTTGTTTGTATGTAAATTGTGATGTATGATATGCGAATAGTTCATAATTTGTGAGGAATTTTGATTGTCAAGGTATTAATGCTGTAATACTGAAGTTGTAATGTTTTTCCTGTATATGGATTAGAATTTTTCTGTTTTTATCTTCATTCAAAATATTGATTATAATTTTATGTACAACTATTGCATGCATAAACACACACACACGCATGCAAACATAGCACACGCACACACATACACTCTCTCTCTCACACACACACACACACACACACACATTCTTACAAACATACGCGCACAGCAACGCACACGCACGCACACACACATGTACACACACACGTATGCAAGCACACACACGCAGCAATATATAAACACAGTATGCCTCTTTATTCATATGAAAAATCTGTTAATCTTTCTTCATTACATAAGTCAGTGTTTAAATTTTAATATTCTGTGGTTTCTTATGTGTCTTCTTACTTGTATAGCTTTAATGTTTGTTGTTATCTTATTGTGTATGTAATTGTGAACATTTTTTATCACCTTTTGCCTTTCTTGCGAAATGTAAAGCGCTGGTGAGCATGTTTTTATATGGAATATGCGCTATACAAATAAACATTTTTATTATTATTATTATTATTATTATTATCTCCTTTTTTCCAGCATCCAGTATCCTTCAGTGGCATGTCATGTAGCTCAATATTGTAACTTTCTTCCACACAGCTCTCAGGAATATTACAGCCACTCATCGCGACCTGCCAGCCGAGTGGAGCAAAGGCAGGAGATCTACAGACAGGATTATAGGGATTATCGTGGCTACAGCACCAACTATTACGACCAGTACTACCAGTACTATGGATACCAGCAGTATGAACCACAACAACAACCACAACAAAGTAGGTATTCGAGGGCTGACCTTAAAGTTTTGTAAGTTAGGCTGCCATTTCTAAACTGTCCGTAGTGAATACTTTTCACTTGTGTTGAGATAAAGGATAGCTTTTGCACTTTTTATTATAGCTTTTATACTTTTTATTTATAGCTTTTACACTTTTTATTTATAGCTTTTGCACTTTTTATTTATAGCTTTTACACTTTTTATTTATAGCTTTTGCACTTTTTATTTATAGCTTTTACACTTTTTATTTATAGCTTTTATACTTTTTATTTATAGCTTTTACACTTTTTATTTATAGCTTTTGCACTTTTTATTTATAGCTTTTACACTTTTTATTTATAGCTTTTGCACTTTTTATTTATAGCTTTTGTGCTTTTTATTTATAGCTTTTGCACTTTTTTTTATAGCTTTTGCGCTTTTTATTTATAGCTTTTGCGCTTTTTATTTATAGCTTTTGCACTTTTTATTTATAGCTTTTACACTTTTTATTTATAGCTTTTGCACTTTTTTTTTTTTTTATAGCTTTTGCATTTTTTATTTATAGCTTTTACACTTATTATTTATAGCTTTTGCACTTTTTATTTATAGCTTTTGCACTTTTTATTCGGACGCTTTCTTTACAGGGTTCAAACTTAGAGACGCTCAGATCAAAATTCACGCTGATTTGATGGTTGTTTGTGGAGACAAGTGTGTGTCATATAGGAAAGTTTATTGCTGTATCCATGGTTAAGATGTGGAAAAATTGACTTGAAAGACAAGTACCACTGTGGATTTCTATCTTAGGCCCTGATTGAGCAAGTTGTTCAGCTTGTAAAGAGGGTAGTTGAAGAGGACCTGCGTAGTTCAGTTGTTTGAATAAGTGAAATTAATCATGCTCCTTATGGTAGGTTATAGTTCAGTTGTTTGAATAAGTGAAATTAATCATGCTCCTTATGGTAGGTTATAGTTCAGTTGTTTCAATAAGTGAAATTAATCATGCTCCTTATGGTATGTTATAGTTCAGTTGTTTGAATAAGTGAAATTAATCATGCTCCTTATGGTAGATTATAGTTCAGTTGTTTGAATAAGTGAAATTAATCATGCTTCTTATGGTAGGTTATAGTTCAGTTGTTTGAATAAGTGAAATTAATCATGCTTCTTATGGTAGGTTATAGTTCAGTTGTTTCAATAAGTGAAATTAATCATGCTTCTTATGGTAGGTTATAGTTCAGTTGTTTGAATAAGTGAAATTAATCATGCTCCTTATGGTAGGTTATAGTTCAGTTGTTTCAATAAGTGAAATTAATCGTGCTCCTTATGGTAGGTTATAGTTCAGTTGTTTGAATAAGTGAAATTAATCATGCTCCTTATGGTAGGTTATAGTTCAGTTGTTTCAATAAGTGAAATTAATCATGCTCCTTATGGTAGGTTATAGTTCAGTTGTTTCAATAAGTGAAATTAATCATGCTCCTTATGGTAGGTTATAGTTCAGTTGTTTCAATAAGTGAAATTAATCATGCTCCTTATGGTAGGTTATAGTTCAGTTGTTTCAATAAGTGAAATTAATCGTGCTCCTTATGGTAGGTTATAGTTCAGTTGTTTCAATAAGTGAAATTAATCATGCTCCTTATGGTAGGTTATAGTTCAGTTGTTTGAATAAGTGAAATTAATCATGCTCCTTATGGTAGGTTATAGTTCAGTTGTTTGAATAAGTGAAATTAATCATGCTTCTTATGGTAGGTTATAGTTCAGTTGTTTCAATAAGTGAAATTAATCATGCTTCTTAGGTTATAGTTCAGTTGTTTCAATAAGTGAAATTAATCATGCTTCTTAGGTTATAGTTCAGTTGTTTCAATAAGTGAAATTAATCATGCTTCTTATGGTAGGTTATAGTTCAGTTGTTTCAATAGGGAGTTAAGTTCTCCCTCACCCTCCCTACAGTCCTAACGTAGTCCCATTTGTCTTAAAGTTTTATTTACCTGCGTGAAGCAACACCTGGATAGCATGTAGCTGTTCAAGACTTGGAGAAAAAAGCAGTGTAATCACAGCTTGTCACTGTATCTTAATCAGCAAACAACATTTGACTGAGGAGGCTGAAATTCTGTGTGAAGAGAGGAGTAGAGTACTTTGAGGGACTGAAAAACTTCATGTACATTAACTTCCCTTTTTTGTTTTTGGAAGTGAATGGTAAAACGTTTGGATCAGCTCTAGTATCTGTCTGTCACACATATCTGTGTGTGTGTGGTGTGTGTGTGTGTGTATGTGTGTATGTGTGTGTGTGTGTGTGTGTGAGTCTGTCTGGTGTGTGTGTGAGTTTGTCTGATGTGTGTGTTTGTGTGTGTGTGTGTGTGTGTGTGTGTGTGTGTGTGTGTGAATCTGGTGTGTGTGTGTGTGTGTGTGTGTCTGTCTGTCTGGTGTGTGTGTGTGTGTGTGTGTGTGTGAATCTGGTGTGTGTGTGTGTGTGTGTGTGTGTCTGTCTGTCTGGTGTGTGTGTGTGTGTCAGTCTGACTGGTGTGTGTGTGTGTGTATGTGTGTGTGTGTGAGTCTGTCTGGTGTGTGTGTGTGTGTGTGTATATGTGTTGTGTGTGTGTGTGTGTGTGTGTGTGTGTGTGTGTGTGTGTGTGTGTGAACAATCAGTACATGTGCCTGACACAAGTTTTTTTAAAAAGACATTTCACTTATCCATCCCCAGCGTCTGGCTACGTACGAGGCCGAATGACACCACCCAAACACCTCTTGCCCCATACACGAGTGTGCTTTGGTCCAACCGGTCAAATTGTGATGGTTCAACCCACCAGACCTGCAGAGGGCCAGCCAGCCACTGTGGACATTCACGATGTCCAGGTCTTGCTTCAGGATCATCCTGAGGTGGAGCTGCTGAAGGCATTTCCTGGTCCTTTAGTCAGGTTAGTGCTGAACATGTCCAAGTCAAGTCAAGTCAAGTCAAGAATATTTTATTCCAGTATAAATCATGGAAAAATCACAGTGTCACGAATGCCATAAAGCATATATGATTAACCCTTTGACTCCCGCACCCTATCCTCCAACATCCTGCATTGTCAATCATGCAAGCAAAGCAAGAACTTAACCCTTTGATCCCTTTACTCTGTCCATGAGCTTCCTGCTGGAAGCTGGTGGACAGGGTGAGGGAATCAAAGGGTTAAGTTTTTGCAGTGGGTGGATAGGGTGGGGAAGTCAAAGGGTTAAAATACAAACAGAATAAAATGCATATATAAGAACTTGGTTACTGTACATGAACAATGATATCTTAAACTCCTTTACACATGCTCATTCCAGTTTGTCACACACACACACACACACACACACACACACACACACACACACACATGTCCGCATACACACAACGCACACACACACGCACACACACGCACACACACGCACACACACACACACACACACACACACACACACACACACACACACACACCACACACACACACACACACACACACACACACACAAAAGCATGTGCACTCGCCACCACCACTACCCTAATCGTATACAGTTATTTTCGTTTTCAGACATTAACAGGGATGAAAAATTCTCCTCTTTTTCCGCCGTTTCAGCCGATTTATTGCTGATCTCCGCCCCAAAAAAAAATCTCCGCCCAGTTGTCATGGACTCATGGAGCAAGACTTAATCAAAAATTCATTTTGGTAAGCAAGTGACTTCCGCATTGAATTTATCTGGACTCTTTGAAAAGTGACCTTGCAGACAAATGTTTAAACAGTGCAAGCTACATTTATCTATGTGTTGGCAGTAGAACTGTTTTAGCCAGTTGCCATGGACTGATGGTGCAAGACTTTATCAGAAGTTCATTTTGGTGAGCAAACACTGACCAGGTGTCTTCAACAAACAAGGTGTAGCAGAAAGGTTAGTGCAATTGTTAAATATATACTTTAAGTCTTTACTTCCTTTGTGTACAAATCCTTCGGCTGCAGAGGGCAGAATAGGATACATTTCTGAGGTTCTATCCTTCTCAAGACCTTATTCTGTACTTGATACTTGAATTATTGTACACTTTGTTGCTCTTGATGTCAAACAATGTGAAGAAACGAAAGAGAAAAAAAGTCACTTTTAGCCCATACTTTTTGCATTTATTTCTTAAAAATGCTTCAGCTTCAGGGGGCTCCACCCACTGACCCACCCGGGGGCCTACGGCGGCCCCCAGACCCCTGCCCATTTCTCCTCTTTTTTTTACCTCTCTGTTTTCATCCCTGATTAACCAAAAACGAAAATCTGTTTTTATGGAAAGAATATGGCATACACAGACACACACAGACACACACCCCCCCCCCCCCAGTCCCCGTCTCTCTCTCTCTCTCACACACACACACACACACACACACACACACACACACACACACACACACACACACACACACACACACACACACACACACACACACACAAAGTCTCATTAGATTTGCTGGAAGGCTGATACCATCTGATTGTTGTGGGGTATGTTTCATTTTCTGAAATGAACTTTTGGATTCATCTAGGATCTTGTCCAAACGCATGGTTTTGCACGGGTTTGAGGAGTCTTTTGATTATCATTGGCAGATTTAGGTGGAATATAACGACTCTGAAATTCATCAATGCTTTTAAAGAAATGTAAGTTTCATTTTATGTATGTATTGTGTAGGCCTGTGTAGCGTATGTGGCTTTGTATACTTTCATACTTGAACTAACTGAACATAAATTGTGTTTGCTGAAATGCTTCCTTTTCACACTGGAAGGAGCAGCAGGGAAGTTTCAGTTTTTTTCTCCTAATTTTTGTATCTGGTGTTTGTTTGTTTGTGATCTTACACTTGACAAATGCCAGTTGGCCAAAAATTTGCGCCTGTCTTGTCTGGTTGTATTAAATACGCGTTCTGATTCTTTTTTCATGTTTTTTCTGGTTCATCTTTAATTATGTTTACATTTGTATTGAGGTATGTTTTTAAATCCCCTGGTGATAGATTGGATGAAGTGGTCAGTTCCAGGGGCATGTCCTTAGATTATGTGAGCAAATGCATTGATATGTGTACTTGATTTTCTTTTCCAGGAACCAGAAAAAAAAAACAGGAAAAAAGAATAAGAACGTGTATTTAATACAACAAGACAAGGCACTGTCTGGTTTTTATTGTATTAAATACACGTTCTTATTCTTTTTTCATGTTTTTTCTGGTTCCTGTTTGCTTGAACGCGGGCGGTCACACTTGTTTTGGATTTCTTTTCCAGTTTTTTTTTTTTAATTCTTCTGTGAGGTATGGTGTGAGAGATGGTTATAGTCCTGATATGGCACTGAACAGTCAGTTGGCCTTTAGCAGTAGTAAGA
Source organism: Monoplex corrugatus (assembly GCA_030674185.1). Taxonomy (NCBI): domain Eukaryota; kingdom Metazoa; phylum Mollusca; class Gastropoda; order Littorinimorpha; family Ranellidae; genus Monoplex; species Monoplex corrugatus. The sequence continues at coordinate 52,323,701 of JAPXFY010000028.1, forward strand.
ATAACAGTTGAAGGAGTCTGTAGTTTGTTGGAAAAGGAATCATCTCACTTTAACAGCTTCAACCCAAATCTGTCAGCAGTTACCTGGCAAAGCCTTAAGACTCCACAAAACCTGTGTGTTGTCGAGGTCTTGAAATGTGGAGGTGAACATGATTTATAAAACGGATTGATTGGAGCTTCAGGCTGGGTAGCAAAAAGGTCAGCTTTTTATGTTGTGGGGTGGGATTGAGCTGGGCACGTGAGATCTTGAGTAAGTCTCTGTCTAAAGAGCCAACCAGCCTGTGTGTGATGAATTTTCCAGTGAAAGAGATGATATGACTGTTCCATGTGTAAACACACATCATGTGTATGTTCAGGAACGAGACCCACAAGAACGATGTGCTGCTGTACTGTCAGACCAAGGCCAAAGAGTGTTCAGAGAACGTGGATCTGTTGGACAGAGCATCAGCAGAACTGATCTGGCGATTCCTGGAGCTTCTGCTGAAAAAGAATGGAGTAAGGAATCAGGAGTGGGAGTTCTTCTCAGATCCGCGGATTTCTGCTGCAGAAAGAATCAATTTCTTGGATTACATGAGCTTTTTCATTGTAAAATTCATAACCAGATTAAGCATAATGGGTATAATGTGTGATTTAGTCTGTGGATGTGTAGAAATTGAGCAACGCAGAAAATACTTTTTTAAGCGTTCTGTGTGTCTGGTTTTTGATGCCTGAAAATGTGTTACATTGGACAGATGTTGATCACTTAAAACATTTTCTGGGGAGTATGTCCCAGACCTCCCTTAAGTTCATCTTTTTCTTTTTTTTTTCTTTTCAGCAGTTCCCAGGCCTGGTGATACATGACGAATTATGATAACTGTGTAATCACAATGATCTGAAATATACTTTACATTTTGATCTTTTTTTTTCTTCTCTTTTGACCAGAAACTGTGGACAAGTATTATACATCAGATCTCACAATTTTTCAGTTTTTCTCAGAAATCTGAGAAAATCTACAGACTGCTTCTGAAAAAAAAAAAAGCTTTCCAAGAAAAGGAAAAAAAAGTACCGATATTTTTTTCCTCTGTGAAACAGCTCTTTATCAGTTGATCTTCTTGTGGTAGACAATGAAACTTCAGGAAGGGGGATAGTAAATCCAGTATCGATTTCTGCTAGAGTAACTTCTGGTGGGTTTTTTGTTTTTTTTTTGTTTTGTTTTTTTTGTCGGCGTGAATTGTCTTCAGAGCCGATGGCAAAACTTTTTAGGAGTGTGACCGTCTCGAGCCAGCAGTTTGGAGCGATGATCTGCCATGTCAAAAATGTTAGACAAAGACTGCAGAAAGAGATGGTATTGGGAGAGGGTTTCATGAAAAATTGATGACATGGAAGTGAGCTCTTGGCTTTCAAAAGTAGCAGAGGCTGGCACATAGCCGAATGTAGTCTTGTACTACTACAAAGTCAGTTACATAGATATGTGACCAACATTTTACATTTTTAAAACAAATTATGTAATTAACATCATTTCAAAGAGACAGAAAAATTTTCCAGTGGTATAAAAAGTGTATATATCTGTTGGTTGACAAAAGCCAGTTGGCTGAAAATTTGGGCTTTTCTTGTCTGGTTGTATTAAATATGTGTTCTTATTCTTTTTTGGTCTTTTTTTCTGGTTCCTGTTAATTATGTGTCAATCATAATCAGTCTGTTAATATAACAGTTTCCCTTAAACTTTAAGAGTCAATCATAATCAGTCTGTTAATATAACAGTTTCCTTTAAACTTTAAGAGTCAACCATAATTAGTCTGTTAATATAACAGTTTCCTTTAAACTTTAAGTCAACCATAATCAGTCTGTTAATATAACAGTTTCCTTTAAACTTTAAGTCAACCATAATCAGTCTGTTAATATAACAGTTTCCTTTAAACTTTAAGTCAACCATAATTAGTCTGTTAATATAACAGTTTCCCTTAAACTTTAAGTCAACCATAATTAGTCTGTTAATATAACAGTTTCCTTTAAACTTTAAGTCAACCATAATCAGTCTGTTAATATAACAGTTTCCCTTAAACTTTAAGAGTCAATCATAATCAGTCTGTTAATATAACAGTTTCCTTTAAACTTTAAGTCAACCATAATTAGTCTGTTAATATAACAGTTTCCTTTAAACTTTAAGTCAACCATAATTAGTCTGTTAATATAACAGTTTCCCTTAAACTTTAAGTCAACCATAATTAGTCTGTTAATATAACAGTTTCCCTTAAACTTTAAGTCAACCATAATCAGTCTGTTAATATAACAGTTTCCCTTAAACTTTAAGTCAACCATAATCAGTCTGTTAATATAACAGTTTCCCTTAAACTTTAAGTCAACCATAATTAGTCTGTTAATATAACAGTTTCCTTTAAACTTTAAGTCAACCATAATTAGTCTGTTAATATAACAGTTTCCTTTAAACTTTAAGTCAACCATAATCAGTCTGTTAATATAACAGTTTCCTTTAAACTTTAAGTCAACCATAATCAGTCTGTTAATATAACAGTTTCCTTTAAACTTTAAGTCAACCATAATCAGTCTGTTAATTAACATTTCCTAACTTTATCAACCAACTCTGTTATAAACTTTCTTAAATTAGTCACAACCTAATATACAGTCTGTATTAAGTAAATACAGTTTCCTTTTAAACTTTAAGTCAACCATAATCAGTCTGTTAATATAACAGTTTCCTTTAAACTTTAGAGTCAACCATAATCAGTCTGTTAATATACAGTTTCCTTTAAACTTTAAGTCAACCATAATTAGTCTGTTAATATAACAGTTTCCTTTAAACTTTAAGTCAACCATAATCAGTCTGTTAATATAACAGTTTCCTTTAAACTTTAAGGTCAACCATAATCAGTCTGTTAATATAACAGTTTCCTTTAAACTTTAAGTCAACCATAATCAGTCTGTTAATTATAACAGTTTCCTTTAAACTTTAAGTCAACCATAATCTAAGTACAGTGTTCCTTAAACTTAGTCACCAAATCGATATACAGTTTCCTTTAAACTTTAAGTCAACCATAATCAGTCTGTTAATATAACAGTTTCCTTTAAACTTTAAGTCAACCATAATCAGTCTGTTAATATAACAGTTTCCCTTAAACTTTAAGAGTCAACCATAATCAGTCTGTTAATATAACAGTTTCCTTTAAACTTTAAGAGTCAACCATAATCAGTCTGTTAATATAACAGTTTCCTTTAAACTTTAAGAGTCAACCATAATCAGTCTGTTAATATAACAGTTTCCTTTAAACTTTAAGAGTCAACCATAATCAGTCTGTTAATATAACAGTTTCCTTTAAACTTTAAGAGTCAACCATAATCAGTCTGCTAATATAAGTTTCCTTTAAAATTAAGAGTCAACCATAATCAGTCTGTTAATATAACAGTTTCCTTTAAACTTTAAGAGTCAACCATAATCAGTCTGTTAATATAACAGTTTCCTTTAAACTTTAAGTCAACCATAATCAGTCTGTTAATATAACAGTTTCCTTTAAACTTTAAGAGTCCCAACATAAATCAGTCTGTTAATTAAACAGTTTCCTTTAAACTTTGAAGTCAACCATAATCAGTCTGTTAATATAACAGTTTCCTTTAAACTTTAAGAGTCAACCATAATCAGTCTGTTAATATAACAGTTTCCCTTAAACTTTAAGAGTCAACCATAATCAGTCTGTTAATATAACAGTTTCCCTTAAACTTTAAGAGTCAACCATAATCAGTCTGTTAATATAACAGTTTCCCTTAAACTTTAAGAGTCAACCATAATCAGTCTGTTAATATAACAGTTTCCCTTAAACTTTAAGAGTCAACCATAATCAGTCTGTTAATATAACAGTTTCCCTTAAACTTTAAGAGTCAACCATAATCAGTCTGTTAATATAACAGTTTCCCTTAAACTTTAAGAGTCAACCATAATCAGTCTGTTAATATAACAGTTTCCCTTAAACTTTAAGAGTCAACCATAATCAGTCTGTTAATATAACAGTTTCCCTTAAACTTTAAGAGTCAACCATAATCAGTCTGTTAATATAACAGTTTCCCTTAAACTTTAAGAGTCAACCATAATCAGTCTGTTAATATAACAGTTTCCCTTAAACTTTAAGAGTCAACCATAATCAGTCTGTTAATATAACAGTTTCCTTTAAACTTTAAGAGTCAACCATAATCAGTCTGTTAATATAACAGTTTCCTTTAAACTTTAAGAGTCAACCATAATCAGTCTGTTAATATAACAGTTTCCTTTAAACTTTAAGAGTCAACCATAATCAGTCTGTTAATAATAAAACAGTTTCCTTTAAACTTTAAGAGTCAACCATAATCAGTCTGTTAATATAACAGTTTCCTTTAAACTTTAAGAGTCAACCATAATCAGTCTGTTAATATAACAGTTTCCTTTAAACTTTAAGAGTCAACCATAATCAGTCTGTTAATATAACAGTTTCCTTTAAACTTTAAGAGTCAACCATAATCAGTCTGTTAATATAACAGTTTCCTTTAAACTTTAAGAGTCAACCATAATCAGTCTGTTAATATAACAGTTTCCTTTAAACTTTAAGAGTCAACCATAATCAGTCTGTTAATATAACAGTTTCCTTTAAACTTTAAGAGTCAACCATAATCAGTCTGTTAATATAACAGTTTCCTTTAAACTTTAAGAGTCAACCATAATCAGTCTGTTAATATAACAGTTTCCCTTAAACTTTAAGAGTCAACCATAATCAGTCTGTTAATATAACAGTTTCCCTTAAACTTTAAGAGTCAACCATAATCAGTCTGTTAATATAACAGTTTCCCTTAAACTTTAAGAGTCAACCATAATCAGTCTGTTAATATAACAGTTTCCCTTAAACTTTAAGAGTCAACCATAATCAGTCTGTTAATATAACAGTTTCCCTTAAACTTTAAGAGTCAACCATAATCAGTCTGTTAATATAACAGTTTCCTTTAAACTTTAAGAGTCAACCATAATTAGTCTCCCCTGTAAACGAAAAGAGAAGGATTGAAAAATAACAGCCTAAAATTTTCCCTTTTCAGACAATCATTGGTACAGACATCGCCGATTTGTTACTGGCGGGCCATGAACCGTTGACCCATGAGTACGCAGTGAGTGGGATAACAAGAAGTCAGAGCCAGACCTCAGACCTGTTGGATACTCACGCGAGAGAGGAGGATTCTGGCTGTGCAGGTTCTGCCACACGAGTTTCTGCCGAACGTACTGTCATCTCTGCCACCCAAACGCTAGATGAATCTACTGATGGCTTCAGAAACTTGCTCCTGTATGGACGAAAGAAGGTATGGAACAGTTTTTTGCCTAGTGCAAATGGCAATAAGTGTTCTCTGTGTTGCAAATGTTAACTCTTTCAGCACTGACGGGTTTTCTCCCTTGTTTCTTCTGTGGACTGGCCATTTGTACAGGTTAGAAAAACATCATAACAAAATAACAACACAAGCTGGACATTCAATTTTTTAAAATTTATATTTTTGAAATGTTGCTTATGATCATACAATAGCCAAATACAGCTTACCTTGTTCATGATTGGCTTGAATAGGTTGCAAATTTTGGCTAATATTTAGCTTATGCCAGAATATTGTACTCATAAATGTATGTTGGCCTCTTCTTGAATTGTGCCATAATCATTGTCATTGTCAGAAAAAACTGGCTTTTTCTACATCTGACCTTTCTATTTGAATCATTTCAAGCACTACAGCAACAGTAAAAATCCTCCGACGATGACAGTCACTCGTACGAACGTTTGATGATGACACCATGTTTGCAATATTGTGAAAACGTCCGGAGCTAGTTGCCTCAAATTTCAGAAAACATGACTAAACAAAGGTGACAGTGTAGTAGGTTGCTTCCATTGGACTGTTGGAAAGCTATAGAATCAGCTAGCAGCACTTTGTTTCGTACATGCCACGTCCCAATGCAAGCGCGAATTTTTGAAAACGAAAGGCACAATTGCGTCCATTGATACAGAATGCTTGTGTATGCTTGGTGCACGATCGCGTCCCTCAGGGCCGAAAGAGTTAAGCTTTCATTGCCAGTGACAACATTACTGATTTCACAGTAAGTGCGTGAATTGTATAGCAAACAGCCAAAGTCATTTTAAACTTTCATTGCCAGTGACAACATTATTGATTTTGTAGTAAGTGCGTGAATTGTATAGCAAACAGCCAAAGTCATTACTGCCTACAGTGTGACTGGACTGTAACTGGAGTGTAAGACCAGAAATGTCAGTGCCAGCGAAGTGATTCAGGTTTTGGGGTAGAGTGATGAAACAGACTGGCAGAATAATGTATTGTTAGCCCAACAGTGCATAGCTTTGGTCAGCAGTGATGTAGACAAGTTTTCACCATAGGAATTAGTCAGCAGTAATATCTTTCTTTGTAAGTTGTTGAATGTCTGGTGTGTTAGCAGTAATATCTTCCTTTGTAAGTTGTTGAATGTCTGGTGTGTTAGCAGTAATATCTTCCTTTGTAAGTTGTTGAATGTCTGGTGTGTTAGCAGTAATATCTTTCTTTGTAAGTTGTTGAATGTCTGGTGTGTTAGCAGTAATATCGTCCTTTGTTGTTAAGTTGTGTTGAAATGTCTGGTGTGTGTTGTAGCAGTAATATCGTCCTTTGTAAGTTGTTGAATGTCTGGTGTGTTAGCAGTAATATCTTTCCTTTGTAAGTTGTTGAATGTCTGGTGTGTTAGCAGTAATATCGTCCTTTGTAAGTTGTTGAATGTCTGGTGTTGCAGTATTCGTCCTTTGTAAGTTGTTGAATGTGGTCTGTTAGCAGTAATATCGTCTTTGTAAGTTGTTGAATGTCTGGTCTGTTAGCAGTAATATCGTCCTTTGTAAGTTGTTGAATGTCTGGTCTGTTAGCAGTAATATCGTCCTTTGTAAGTTGTTGAATGTCTGGTCTGTTAGCAGTAATATCGTCCTTTGTAAGTTGTTGAATGTCTGGTCTGTTAGCAGTAATATCGTCCTTTGTAAGTTGTTGAATGTCTGGTCTGTTAGCAGTAATATCGTCCTTTGTAAGTTGTTGAATGTCTGGTGTGTTAGCAGTAATATCGTCCTTTGTAAGTTGTTGAATGTCTGGTTGTTAGCAGTAATATCGTCCTTTGTAAGTTGTTGAATGTCTGGTGTGTTAGCAGTAATATCTCCTTTGTAAGTTGTTGAATGTCTGGTCTGTTAGCAGTAATATCGTCCTTTGTAAGTTGTTTGAATGTCTGGTCTGTTAGCAGTAATATCGTCCTTTGTAAGTTGTTGAATGTCTGGTCTGTTAGCAGTAATATCGTCCTTTGTAAGTTTGTTGAATGTCTGGTGCTGTTAGCAGTAATATCGTCCTTTGTAAGTTGTTGAATGTCTGGTCTGTTAGCAGTAATATCGTCCTTTGTAAGTTGTTGAATGTCTGGTGTGTTAGCAGTAATATCGTCCTTTGTAAGTTGTTGAATGTCTGGTCTGTTAGCAGTAATATCGTCCTTTGTAAGTTGTTGAATGTCTGGTCTGTTAGCAGTAATATCGTCCTTTGTAAGTTGTTGAATGTCTGGTGTGTTAGCAGTAATATCGTCCTTTGTAAATTGTTGAATGTCTGGTGTGTTAGCAGTAATATCGTCCTTTGTAAGTTGTTGAATGTCTGGTCTGTTAGCAGTAATATCGTCCTTTGTAAGTTGTTGAATGTCTGGTCTGTTAGCAGTAATATCGTCCTTTGTAAGTTGTTGAATGTCTGGTGTGTTAGCAGTAATATCGTCCTTTGTAAGTTGTTGAATGTCTGGTCTGTTAGCAGTAATATCGTCCTTTGTAAGTTGTTGAATGTCTGGTCTGTTAGCAGTAATATCGTCCTTTGTAAGTTGTTGAATGTCTGGTCTGTTAGCAGTAATATCGTCCTTTGTAAGTTGTTGAATGTCTGGTCTGTTAGCAGTAATATCGTCCTTTGTAAGTTGTTGAATGTCTGGTCTGTTAGCAGTAATATCTTCCTTTGTAAGTTGTTGAATGTCTGGTCTGTTAGCAGTAATATCTTTCTTTGTAGATTCTTGAATGTCTGGTGTGTTCATGTGTAATTCTATACAAAGCAGTTGTATTGGTGATGTAATTGAATACCAGAGGAAATAAGAGGGAAGTAGGGAGAATTTTAAATATCAACTAAGTAACATAACTCTTGAGAGCCACGGAGTTATCTCCCATGTAGAATTTCTCAAACCCAACACAGTTTGCGCTACCCATTCAGCTAGCATAGACGCAGCCACAAAGCATAAAGTGGTAAGCTCAGAACGTTCTTTAAAAAAGGAATGCCCAAGTTACCCATATACCCTGCAACTAGGCTACACACAACCACGATGTTATGAGCTTACCACTTTATGCTTTGTGGCTGCGTCTATGTTAGCTGAATGGGTAGCGCAAACTGTGTTGGGTTTGAAAAATTCTACATGGGAGATAACTCCGTGGCTCTCAGGAGTTATGTTACTTAGTTGATGTAATTGAAGTCGATGTTTCTGATTACATTTGAATCTGAGTAGGGTTTTCAGTACTGAATGATGTGAGTTAAATAGACAAGGTTTTATTGAAAATATTAGGGTAGTGATTTCCATTTTTGGCGAGTCCTGTCTGAGCTGTAATTTTTGTTATTCGTTGTTGTCATTATTTTTAATGGTGATAAGTTACAGCATTGAACAGCAAAATTTACTGTTCAACTATGACATGTTCAAATTTTTTGTTTACATCAAAAGTGACCTTGAACAATGTATTATACTCATTTTTCATGGCACAGTAATTTTTTTTTTTTACATCAGGAACTTGAGATGTTAACAGTTGTTGAAAGTTTGTGTTTTATTGTATGTTTTTGTTTTTCACTTCAGCGGTAGTATTCAAGGAAACATTCAGAACCAGCTTCTGAGATTGAAATTGCACATACACACACGTACGCATGCATGCACGCATGCACGCACGCACGCACGCATGCGCGCGCACACAGACACACACACACACACACACACACACACACACACACACACACACACACACACACACACACACATTCCAGAACGGACAGTCAACAAGGCTGTGGATTGGTTTTTATATATTTCAGCCTTTGACCTTCACACACACACACACACACACACACACACACACACACACACACACACACACACACACACACACACACACACACACACACACACACAACAACACACACACACACACCACACACACACACACACACACACACACACACACACACACACACACAACACACACACACACACACACACACAACACACACACACACACAACACACACATACACACACACACACACACACACACACACACACACACACACACACACACACACACACAACACACACACACACACACACACACACACACTGACATAAAGGGACAATTTGCAAGATGTAAATGTATATTGGCCACATTTTTTTATATAACCAAAGCATACGACCAAGTGTGGCACTCCCGATTACTGTTTAAATTAAAAAGCATAGGGCTAACAGGTCGCGTTTATAACTACGTGAAGTGTCTGTTGGAAAACCGAGTAATTCAAACCAGAATTGGAAACGTGTATTCAACAAAATGAACCCTTCAGATGGGTATCCCACAGGGATCAGTTTTAGCACCCCTCCTCTTTGTGATACTAATGAATGACTTACCAAGTAGAATATCTAAAGTTGTCACTTTAGTCCAGTATGCTGATGATCTATGCATGTGGATGCCGGTAAACATGAAGAAGAACACTCCTTCTCGCAGTATCAACTATGCACGCAAACTTTATCAATTAGAACTTGACAAAACAGCACAATACATGGCAGAAAATGGGCTCCATCTATCTACGGAGAAGACAAAGATAATTTTATTTAATAGTGGGTCTAACCCGGACAAAATGCCCACCTTTAAACTAGGAGATTCCGTTCTTCAGTATAACCAATCTATTAAATTCTTGGGTGTTTTCTTTACAGCAAAATTGTCATGGAATCTGCATATCGACTACTTACTCACAAAAGCCCAAAAGAGTCTAAATTTTTTGAAAATAGTGTGCAAGCAACCATGGGGACATGATCCATCAACACTTGTACATCTATGTAAATCTCTCATTAGATCTAAACTAACATATGCCCAGGAAATATTCTTTAGCGCACCGAGACACTTACTGCAAAAACTACAAAGTACAGAATGCAAAAGTTTTAAACTTGCCCTTGGTCTTCCGATGCATGCTTCCAATCTCCGAACATACGGTGAGATTAATATGTTGCCGCTTGATGAACAAAGGAAACTCGTCTCTACCAAATTTCTGCTAAGGAATACCACTGTTGAAAATGTTTTGAGACCTGATATAACTTTAAGATCAGACATTGATTTTCCGAAACGAGCTAGATCAATATCTTCACAGGCCACACTTGCAACGTATACACACGACATCATGAATGGCTCTGGAATTGATCTAGAAGCGGATCCTATATCTATAAGACCTTCGTTTTCACCAGTACCCAGTTGGGAACTCTTAAGAGCAAACTTTGACATACACCACACTGATTTAAAGAAAGAAGATAATATCAACTTATTAGCGAGTCGAGTTAAATGTCACATTGAACACTTTTATCCCAATCATTTAAAAATCTACACAGATGGATCATTAATTGAGAAAAAAGCAGGTTCTGCGTTTTTAATACCAGCTCTTAAAATAGAGAAATCTTTCCATATTGGACCCAACAAATCAATATTTACAGCTGAACTCTTTGCAATACTGATGGCTTTGAATTACTTAGTAAGCTATCCTCGGAATATATCACAAATCCTTTTCTGCGTTGATTCAAAATCAGTGCTTCAGGCTCTTGAACTAATGAAGTTAGACACTAGATCTGAAATGGTAATAGAAATTAGCCATTTAATTCATTTCTTTTCCTTAAGAGGCACTGATCTTACTTTCTGCTGGATACCATCTCATTGTTCGTTTCATCATAACGATGTGGTTGACAGGGCCGCCAAACGAGGAACTAAGGGTTCACCAGAATCAAACAACATAAAACTTTCTCTCTCCTTGAATGAATCTTATAACTTAGTGGATGCCTATGTTTGGAAACTGTTTCAAGATAATCAGAAAAAGTACAATACAAATAGCATGAATATTATAATCAGCAAAATAAGTAAACAGTTTACCATAAATAGAACTATGCAGTCCCTTATGTATAGGTGGAAACTCGATGCATTAAAAACAAAGTACACCAGAAATATTGTCTGTCTTTGTGGACAGAAAATAATGACCAGTCATTTACTTTCTTGCATTAGTATAAAGCGACTCATTCCGGTACTTTCTACTCACACAATTTCCGCCATATTTGAATCATCATTATTAACATACGAATTTTTTGTTAGCCTGTCAAAAAGTCCAATAGTTCAATATTTGTAATTCGTTCATCTTCTTGTTCATGGTTACAGTTAGCTAGTTAATTGTAAATATTTGTTGTAGTATGCTACTTCATTTGTTATGTTTACGCTCCCCTCTGACATTTGCCTTGTCCTTGCTTCTTACTTGTTTTTCACTTGGTTTTAGCCCGAATATGTTTTTTGCTGCTCGAGTGGGCTGTAAGTGATATGAATTTGAACTTAAATTTCATTTATTTTTTTTAACCATGACTAACTACACATAAACATTTGCATTTGCTCTTCCGGTTTCTATGCCCCTTCCCCACATCGCTTTTTTTACATACTTAATTTTTCATTTATTCAATTGTTTATTTACTTATTTATTTATTTATCATTATTATCATTGTTATTAGCATTTATTATTTTTTATTTATTTATTTACTTTTTTGTTTTTATTTACTTTTTTGTTTTGTTTTTTTGTTTATTTGTCTAAAATCACTTAAGTGAATAGACATTAAACCAATGACCACCACCACACACACACACACACACACACACACACACACACACACACACACACACACACACACACACACACACACACACACACACACACACACACACACATTCGAAAATGGACACTCAGCAAGGCTGTGGATTGGTTTTTATATATTTCAGCCTTTGACCTTCTTCAAGGTAAAATGACAGTAAAATGGCTTGATCACATTTATTTGTAGAATTCATATCGCTTCTCTTAATTCATCGCATACAATTACCTGAAGCATGAATGCACACACAAACATATAAACGCCCATACTCACATAAACATGCACTTACACACAAACACACGCACATGCAAACACGCACACACACACACACAGACACATACCTACACACACACACACACACACACGCACGCACGCACGCACGCACGCACACTACACACACACACGCACGCACACATGCATACACATCTGTGCGCGCTTGTCTGTGTGCATATAAGCGTGTGTGTGTGTGTGAACACATGTAAATGGTTCTTGTATAGTGCTATATTCCAGACTCCTTTGGACGTACTGCGCAAGGAGAATTGAGGTTATTGGGCAAGCTGGGAACATTCCACTGTATTGGTGCATGGTCAGCATGTCTGATGGGGTGCATGCTGCATTTTTCCATGTTTCTGTAGGCCAGTCACTTATATCACTTACAGGATCTTTGACATGTAAATTTGATATTTTGCATACATAACAGGGTCTTTGACATGTAAATGTGATATGTTGCATACATAACAGGGTCTTTGACATGCAAATTTGATATTTTGCATACATAACAGGATCTTTGACATGTAAATTTGAAAACAATCTTTGACATGTAAATTTGATATTTTGCATACATTTACATATGCAGGGGGGTTTACACACTGGCAGGTCTGCATGCATGTTGATGTGTGGAAGATTGGAAAAAATGTGCGCTGTTCACCCAGCAGGCAGAGAGGTGTCTGTGCAGATTTAACTCTATTGTGACTGCACTTGCCACAGCTGAGCTCTCCTGCTGGCCTCGGGCTGCCACAGTGAAATCACTGAGAACCACAAGGGAAGCAACTGCCAACTACTAAATCATTCGCATAACAAAAGTAGGAGTTATATACACTAAACCGTCTGTTACTATGATCGAAGTAGCCCGTCGTCAGTGAGAGCTCAGCTGTTACTTCGATAGAAGTAGCCCGTCGTCGAAGAGTTAACCCAGAAACTTGTGCCCTTCAGCGATTGTGAATGAAAACGTGTCAGTGATTTCTTTCATGGCAGGAAGCATTGGACTGGGCAGTGAAGCGCAACATGTGGGGTCATGCATTGTTCCTAGCCAGTAAGATGGACCAACGCACACACGCCAACGTCATGACGCGCTTTGCTAACTGCGCCATGAAAATGAACGACCCCCTGCAGACCTTGTATCAACTGATGTCTGGCCGTCAACCTGCTTGCGTCACTGTGAGTTTGGTACTTTCATATTGAATTCAGCGATATCAGTTCGTAGTATATAGTACGTCTTTTTTTTTGTTTTTTGTTTTTTGTTGTTGTTGTTGTCAGAGTTGTGGTGAACATAATGAGGACAAATCAGGCTGAAATGTTTGACATAACTATCTTTAGCAAATTTACATAAAGATATCTTTGACTCGACCTTGTGTCCAAAGTGTTAATTCAAGCAGGCTGCAAAACAAGCTGGCTGTTGTGGATCATTCGCTGTTCGCCCGAGGTTGTTTGCAATATCCGTATCTTTTGGCCACCTGGCAAAAATTGAACAGTGCTGAAATGAATCAGTGGCAAACAAGACAAGACAAATTCAAGGACAAGAAGACAGTCACAAATGGACAAGACAAATTCAAGGACAAGAACACAGTCACAAATGGACAAGACAAATTCAAGGACAAGAAGACAGTCACAAACAGACAGGACAAATTCAAGGACAAGAACACAGTCACAAATGGACAAGACAAATTCAAGGACAAGAAGACAGTCACAAACAGACAGGACAAATTCAAGGACAAGAACACAGTCACAAACAGACAAGACAAATTAAAGGACAAGAAGACAGTCACAAATGGACAAGACAAATTCAAGGACAAGAAGACAGTCACAAATGGACAAGACAAATTCAAGGACAAGAACACAGTCACAAATGGACAGGACAAATTCAAGGACAAGAACACAGTCACAAATGGACAAGACAAATTAAAGGACAAGAAGACAGTCACAAATGGACAAGACAAATTCAAGGACAAGAAGTCACAAATGGACAAGACAAATACAAGGACAAGAAGACAGTCACAAATGGACAGGACAAATTCAAGGACAAGAAGTCACAAATGGACAGGACAAATTCAAGGACAAGAAGTCACAAATGGACAGGACAAATTCAAGGACAAGAAGTCACAAATGGACAGGACAAATTCAAGGACAAGAAGTCACAAATGGACAAGACAAATTCAAGGACAAGAAGTCACAAATGGACAGGACAAATTCAAGGACAAGAAGTCACAAATGGACAAGACAAATTCAAGGACAAGAAGTCACAAATGGACAGGACAAATTCAAGGACAAGAAGTCACAAATGGACAGGACAAATTCAAGGACAAGAAGTCACAAATGGACAAGACAAATTCGAGGACAAGAAGTCACAAATGGACAGGACAAATTCAAGGACAAGAAGTCACAAATGGACAAGACAAATACAAGGACAAGAAGTCACAAATGGACAAGACATTCATGGACAAGATGACAAATCAGTGACAAATGGACAAGACAAATTCGAGGACAAGAAGTCACAAATGGACAAGACAAATACAAGGACAAGAAGTCACAAACAGACAAGACACATTCAAGCACAAGAAGATAATCAGTGTGAAACAGACAAGACACATTCAAGCACAAGAAGATAATCAGTGTGAAACAGACAAGACACATTCAAGCACAAGAAGATAAATCAGTGGTAAACAGACAAGACAAATTCAAGCACAAGAAGATAATCAGTGTGAAACAGACAAGACACATTCAAGCACAAGAAGATAATCAGTGTGAAACAGACAAGACAAATTCAAGCACAAGAAGATAATCAGTGTGAAACAGACAAGACACATTCAAGCACAAGAAGATAATCAGTGTGAAACAGACAAGACAAATTCAAGCACAAGAAGATAATCGGTGTGAAACAGACAAGACACATTCAAGCACAAGAAGATAATCAGTGTGAAACAGACAAGACAAATTCAAGCACAAGAAGATAATCAGTGTGAAACAGACAAGACACATTCAAGCACAAGAAGATAATCAGTGTGAAACAGACAAGACAAATTCAAGCACAAGAAGATAATCAGTGTGAAACAGACAAGACACATTCAAGCACAAGAAGATAATCAGTGTGAAACAGACAAGACAAATTCAAGCACAAGAAGATAATCGGTGTGAAACAGACAAGACACATTCAAGCACAAGAAGATAATCAGTGTGAAACAGACAAGACAAATTCAAGCACAAGAAGATAATCGGTGTGAAACAGACAAGACACATTCAAGCACAAGAAGATTAATCGGTGGCAAACGGACAAGACACATTCAAGCACAAGAAGATTAATCGGTGGCAAACAGACAAGACACATTCAAGCACAAGAAGATTAATCGGTGGCAAACGGACAAGACACATTCAAGCACAAGAAGATTAATCGGTGTGAAACAGACAAGACACATTCAAGCACAAGAAGATTAATCGGTGGCAAACGGACAAGACAAATTCGAGGACAAGATGACAAATCAATCACAAATGGACAAGACGTATTCAAGCACAAGAAGATAAATGAGTTGCAAACGGACAAGACAAATTCAAGGACGAAAAGAATAATTGTAAGTGTATAGTGAGATGGTCTTTCTGTGTGGCATAGTGTCTCATGTTAATTAAGATGTTTTTAAGATAATTTGTGTTTGTTTAATGAATATAGCTGTGCTGGAAGTTTATGCATATGTCCCTTGTTGTAATTATTTAGTCGGCATTCACATTCAGTTTGGGTATGTTTGTGTGTAATTCCACCATTTGACTTGATTCTGTGTGTGTGTGTGTGTGTGTGTGTGTGCAGAGCATAGTGGATGACAAATGGGGACATTGGCGGCCACACCTTGCCATGATTTTGTCCAACCACTCCAGTCGACCTGATGTGGATAAGAAAAGCATCGTCACTCTTGGAGATACTTTAGGTATGGTGTGTAAGTGAAGGGCTTTGTTTATTGTTTTCCTGTAATATGTCTGTTTTGAGTGAAAAACAGAGATTTTGTGTGTGTGTGTTTGTGTGTTTTTTTGTATGTTTGTTTGTGTGCATTTGTGTTTGTGTGTGGTGGTGGTCTTTGATTTAATATCTATTCACTAAAGTGATTTAGACAAAAAAAATTTAAATAAAAAAAAAGGGGGGGTTGGGGTTGGGTGGGGGTGGATAGAGGAGGAGTAAAGAGGATATTTAAAAATAGTCGATTGTGATCTTGAGAAAAGGTGATCCAGAAAACAACTATCTCGAGGAGGGGTAGGTAAAACTAACAAATAAACGTTACCATAATTAACGATTTAAACAAACAAACAAACTAACAAAATTAAGAAATATATAGAATAAATGAATATAAACAAAACTAAAAATTGACTATCCATAACGGTGAACAAGTGAAATAACATTTTAAAGATAATGCGCTATAGGACTTTTGTGTGTGTGAGTGTGCGTGTGTGCATGTGCATGTGCATGCGCGTGTGTGTGTGTGTCTGTACGTTTCAACCACCTTAGTTGCCCCGACTTGGAAAAGAAAACACGGTCACTCTTGGGGATATCTTACATAGACTTTGAGTTGGTGGGATTCTTGTTTCATCATTTATTTTGAGTGTGTGTTTGTATGTTGGGGTTTTTGTGTGTGTGTTTTATATTGTATCATTTTAATGTTGAAATTGTTTTAACATTCATATTTTGATGTTGACGATGGTGTGACCTTCGTGTATATGTAATTTGTGTTGTTGCTGTCTGTGATTATCGTCTGTCTCGTTCTGTCTGGCTATCTCTTTCTGTTGTTTTATGTATTAGTGCTGAAAGTATAAATTTGTTTGACTGAGCCTTTCACAACTTTTCCTTCTCTTCTTCTTCTTCTTGACATATGCTGCTACACAATCAGCTGAGTCCGGGTGATGAATGCAGCCGTCTTTTCCAGCTCCTGTCTGTAGCCATGGAGTTTGGTTGTCAGCGGAGTGTCTGTCGGCCACACGTCCTGTCTTGCCACCTGGTGAAGGGGACATCTTTGGAGTATATGCTCCATGGTTTGGTCTTTTTGACCGCAGGGACAGGTTGGGGAGGGCGCCAGCTTCAGTTTGTGGTTCATGTGGCTGTTCAGCCTATTGTGACCAGTGCGCAGCCTCACCAGGACAACTTGCTGCTCTCTAGACAACAGGTGGTAGTCATCCCTGTGTCGTCTCGGCATGGAAATTGCCCTGATGATGCTACTCTTCTCACTGTAGCTGACGCTGTTGTTAGGTTGAACTTTTCCTTCTGATCAGTGACCTGTTAGCAGAGTATTGTAGTCGCCATCAGGCACATACACACATGGGAGCATTTTGCAGTCAAGTCACCTTAATTTTTCTCAGCTGTTTGGATGTCTGGTCACTGTCCATATGTGCTGTGTGGTGTTTATATAGGCAGTAGTAGTTGTGGGATTGAGAAAAAGAAAGATGCACTTACAGTCAATTGATATGGGTCAGTGATCTAATCATGAACCCTTTCAGTGCCAAAGTGTAAATAAAGAGGTGAATCACCTGTGCCACGGAGTTTTAAACGTATTGACTTAAAATAAAATAAAAAAGTAAAAAAGAAAAATTATATCTCTTCATCCAGCCCAGAAAACCCCACAACACTATATGTTTTCTTGTTCAGTATACTTTACAACACAACAGGAACAGCAGTACTTTCGTTTTCACGATCGCCAATGTTTAGTTATGTCACTTCGACTGTTATCTGGGTCAAATCTGACTTTGGACATTAACATCGAATTATCGCCTGCATGCGCCAGATTGTCATTTTTACTCTTATCGAGTAAATCGGCCAACTGCAAATCAGAATCAGCTCCACAAGTAATGATTTCTGCAACTTCTGTTGCTGTATAATTTGTTTTTCGGGCCGGAGTGATGCTCGGTGTTGAAGCGAGTTTGTCTGCCATTGTTTGCAGTCACTGAATAGTAGGGGGTCACTTTTTCAATCGCAGGGGCGGAAATGACCGTAAAATGTCACACATACATAATTAGCATCTGTTTATAGAGGGAATCCTGAAGTTTCCGTTGATATCTCACACGTTACTGAAAGTGTTGGGGTTTTCTGGCTAAAAATAGGGAAAGGTCGCTGACCGAATATTCGGTCGGTGGCACTGGAGGTGTATGTTTCTTCCGACTGAATATTCGGTCAGAAGCAGTGAACAGGTTAAACCATTTAATGTTCAGTGTTCTCCTCCACCCCCCACCCCCCACCCCACCAACCACCTGTCCAGTCTTCTCTTCCCCTCACTACTCTCACTTTTCCATGTGTGTTTTTCCCATTCCCTCCTCCTTCAGACTTGCAGATATGTGTGCTAAATCTGTTTGTTCTGCTGTGCATGATTTTCAGCTACCAAACATTGTCTTCACGCCAGTCACTTCTGCTACCTGACAGCCCAGGTGGAATTTGGCTCGTTCTTCAAAAAGACCTCCAAAATTGTCCTCATTGGATCCAGCCACAAGTAGGTCTTGAAGTCTTTGAGATTTTATTTTCTGACACCAAGTTTCCCAGGAACAACCAAACAAATAAACTTTTCCAAGTCCAGCCTAACATTAATAGTTCCTTCCATCTATTCTTATGCAGATCACACATTTTACATTCATTCATGCCTTTTAAAAACTGAAGATGCACCATCATGCATACCGTGTGATGAGCCACTCAGCAACAGGCATCATCATATTAAATGCTGGGACTTGTGTGATGTAAGACATCACCACTATACAACAGACTCCTTCAGGAACCTCTTTGGGGCTACCTGGCTAAACTTGTCTCTCAGTAAGAAGGCTACTTACTGCGTAGCTTTCATCGGCGATCCGGCCGACTTCTTCAGCGCAACTGCTGGGTTGAGAACTGGCTTCAGATATGATTTTCAAGATTTTACAACAGATCAATGGATTTCATCTTATATGATCTTATTTACAGGAAAGATTTTTGAATGCATTTTAGAATTGAAATGTTAAAACATGTGCTTGGTTTTGAATTGTTGGCTTTTTAATTAGACTTAGGAGTTATTTTTATTGTGGTATCAGCCCTGATGTGGCCTTAGTGGCCAGTTGGGCTACCGACAAGATTATTTTCGTTTCTGAGTTTTCCCCATTACACCTAGGGTTAGTCTCTTTGACAAGTCGACAGTATTTGCAGATGTGAATATATGGCATCAAAGTATTTCTTACAAACTTCACTGGCATCAGTATCAAGACATTTTCAAAAATAACCAAAAAGCGTTTAGCTTTTATGTACATTCGGTGGCTGTCGCACTGTTACAGCAATTAAAACATTGTATCTTAATTACATAGTTCAGGCACCTCACCTGAAACTTAACCAACCCAACACATGGTGCGTTGTATCTTAATTACATGGCTCAGGCACCTCACCTGTAACTTAACCAACCCAGCCCATGGTGCGTTGTATCTTAAATACATGGATCAGGCACCTCACCTGAAACTTAACCAACCCAGCCCATGGTGCGTTGTATCTTAATTACATGGATCAGGTACCTCACCTGTAACTTAACCAACCCAACCCATGGTACGTTGTATCATAATTACATGGTTCAGGTACCTCACCTGAAACTTAACCAACCCAACCCATGGTGTATTGTATCTTAATTACGTGGCTCAGGCACCTCACCTGTAACTTAACCAACCCAGCCCATGGTGCATTGTATCTTAATTACATGGCTCAGGCACCTCACCTGTAACTTAACCAACCCAGCCCATGGTGCGTTGTATCTTAATTACATGGCTCAGGCACCTCACCTGTAACTTAACCAACCCAACCCATGGTGTATTGTATCTTAATTACATAGTTCAGGCACCTCACCTGAAACTTAACCAACCCAACCCATGGTGCGTTGTATCTTAATAACGTGGCTCAGGCAATTCACCTGAAAGTTAACCAACCCAACCCATGGTGCGTTGCATCTTAATAACATAGTTCAGGCACCTTACCTGAAACTTAACCAACCCAACCCATGGTGCGTTGTATCTTAATAACATGGCTCAGGCACCTCACCTGAAACTTAACCAACCCAACCCATGGTGCATTGTATCTTAATAACATGGCTCAGGCACCTCACCTGAAACTTAACCAACCCAACCCATGGTGCGTTGTATCTTAATAACGTGGCTCAGGCACCTCACCTGAAACTTAACCAACCCAGCCCATGGTGCATTGTATCTTAATTACATGGCTCAGGCACCTCACCTGTAACTTAACCAACCCAACCCATGGTACGTTGTATCTTAATTACATGGCTCAGGCACCTCACCTGTAACTTAACCAACCCAACCCATGGTACGTTGTATCTTAAATACATGGATCAGGCACCTCACCTGAAACTTAACCAACCCAACCCATGGTGTATTGTATCTTAATAACGTGGCTCAGGCACCTCACCTGTAACTTAACCAACCCAACCCATGGTGCGTTGTATCTTAATAACATAGATCAGGCACCTCACCTGTAACTTAACCAACCCAGCCCATGGTGCGTTGTATCTTAATTACATAGATCAGGCACCTCACCTGTAACTTAACCAACCCAACCCATGGTGCGTTGTATCTTAAATACATGGATCAGGCATCTCACCTGAAACTTAACCAACCCAGCCCATGGTGCGTTGTATCTTAATAACATAGATCAGGCACCTCACCTGTAACTTAACCAACCCAACCCATGGTGCGTTGTATCTTAATTACATAGTTCAGGCACCTCACCTGTAACTTAACCAACCCAGCCCATGGTGCGTTGTATCTTAATTACATGGCTAAGGCACCTCACCTGAAACTTAACCAACCCAGCCCATGGTGCATTTGACACAAGGATGCTGGCTTCAAGATGGTACAATGACCAAGGAAGACCTGGCTTCAAGATGGTACAATGACCAAGGAAGACCTGGCTTCAAGATCGTACAGTGACCAAGGAAGACCTGGCTTCAAGATGGTACAATGACCAAGGAAGACCTGGCTTCAAGATGGTACAATGACCAAGGAAGACCTGGCTTCAAGATGGTACAATGACCAAGGAAGACCTGGCTTCAAGATGGTACAATGACCAAGGAAGACCTGGCTTCAAGATGGTACAATGACCAAGGAAGACCTGGCTTCAAGATGGTACAGTGACCAAGGAAGACCTGGCTTGAATCAGACTCTGACCTGTCATGGCATCCCACGTGACCAGGCCTTCCTACTTGCTGTAGACTGATGGCTCTTTCTTCCCCTTGATGCACCCAATGATTTAACCCTTTGACTCCCGCACCATGTCCACCACCATCCTGCATTGCCAACCATGCCAGCAAAGCAAAAACTTAACCCTTTGATTCCCTCACCCTGCAGGAAGCTGGTGGATAGGACGAGGAAATCAAAAGGTTTAGTTTTTGCAGTTGGTAGAAAGGGTGCGGGAGTCAAAGGGTTAATTGCAGGATAAAAGGGAAAATAAAGGGAAAACAAGAAACACCTCTTACAAAATTAAATTTAAGAACATACATACAGAACCATTCCACTGTATATGGGTTTAAGTATGCTTGAGTCGGCCGATCTGTTTTTGATACATTCATGTTTTAAGTATGAGCTTGTTGGTAGGTTCTGGAATATACAACTTTCAAAACTACATGAAATTACTCTGAAATATAACACCAAGGTCCCAAAGTCTGTTTCATATTTTCTTTTTGAATTCTTTAAAAATTCCTGTTTTAATCACTTGACTGCCGATGTTTTTTGATGTCCGGTGTTTTTTGCTGTCCGGTGTTTTTTTATGTCTGGTGTCCTACCATGTACACTAAAACAACTGTTGTTTCCATGTTTGTGGGAATCTAAGCATGAAATTACACAGGATGATGCATTAGGCATGACAACATGTATTTTTCAGATGATCTGTGTAGTAATTTCTTCAAATTACTACATATTTGTAATATTTTGTGAAAATTCCCACAAAAAAACTCATAACCGCTCGCCATAGAAACAAAAGACAAAGGAAAAAATTGGAGATATGGCCCTCCTTACGAAATCTACAAGTGCTCAGACTGTGGATGACTTGCTTGCTTAGTCCATAGGTGTCTTACTTCTTAAGTCCATAGGTGTCTTACTTTTTAAGTCCATAGGTGTCTTCTTAAGTCTATAGGTGTCTTCTTAAGTCCATAGGTGTCTTACTTCTTAAGTCCATTGATGTCTTTACTTCTTAAGTCCATAGGTGTCTTACTTCTTTAGTCCATTGATGTCTTACTTCTTAAGTCCATTGATGTCTTACTTCTTAAGTCCATTGATGTCTTACTTCTTAAGTCCATTGATGTCTTACTTCTTAAGTCCATTGATGTCTTACTTCTTAAGTCCATAGGTGTCTTACTTCTTAAGTCCACTGATGTCTTCTTAAGTCCATAGGTGTCTTACTTCTTAAGTCCATTGATGTCTTTACTTCTTAAGTCCATAGGTGTCTTACTTCTTAAGTCCATTGATGTCTTCTTAAGTCCATTGATGTCTTACTTCTTAAGTCCATAGGTGTCTTACTTCTTAAGTCCATAGGTGTCTTACTTCTTAAGTCCATAGGTATCTTACTTCTTAAGTCCATTGATGTCTTGCTTCTTAAGTCCATAGGTGTCTTACTTCTTGAGTCCATTGATGTCTTCTTAAGTCCATTGATGTCTTACTTCTTAAGTCCATTGATGTCTTACTTCTTAAGTCCATTGATGTCTTACTTCTTAAGTCCATTGATGTCTTACTTCTTAAGTCCATAGGTGTCTTACTTCTAAAGTCCATTGGTGTTTTACTTCTTAAGTCCATAGGTGTCTTACTTTCTTAAGTCCATATGTGTCTTACTTCTTAAGTCCATAGGTGTCTTACTTCTTAAGTCCATAGGTGTCTTACTTCTTAAGTCCATATGTGTCTTACTTCTTAAGTCCATAGGTGTCTTACTTCTTAAGTCCATTGATGTCTTACTTTCTTAAGTCCATAGGTGTCTTACTTCTTAAGTCCATTGATGTCTTCTTAAGTCCATTGATGTCTTACTTCTTAAGTCCATTGATGTTTTACTTCTTAAGTCCATTGATGTCTTCTTAAGTCCATTGATGTCTTACTTCTTAAGTCCATTGATGTTTTACTTCTTAAGTCAATTGGTGTCTTACTTCTTAAGTCCATAGGTGTCTTACTTCTTAAGTCCATTGATGTCTTACTTCTTAAGTCCATTGATGTCTTACTTCTTAAGTCCATTATGTCTTACCTGCGTGACATCCATGCCCATGACTTTTTCAGTTTGCGGCTGGAAGTGTTCTGTAGCAACGAGGCCATCCAGTGCACAGAGGTGTACCAGTATGCTCAGAGTTTGGGGAACAGCAGGTTCTGCCTGTCACAGTATCAGGTAGGCCTCACCTTTGTTTGTTTGTTTGTTTGTTTGTTTGCACAGAGGTGTACCAGTATGCACAGAGTTTGGGAAACAGCAGGTTCTGCCTGTCGCAGTATCAGGTAGGCCTCACCTCAGTGTTCACTCTGAATCGCATGCACAGATACATGAGAAAACATGCTGGCTCACAGTGCGTAAGCCTGTGTGCAATTCACAGTTCATATGAACACACACGACATGCACCTGCAGACATACATGCAACACACACGTGCAAACACACACATGCAGCACGCACAACACACATGCAGACACACACAACACACATGCAAACACACACACAGCACACACACACTGCAAACACACACAACACACACCTGCAGACATACATGCAGCACACATGTGCAAACACACACATAACACACATGCAGACACACACAACACACACCGCAAACGCACACACACACACAGCACACGCACACACACACACACACACACACACATAGCACACACTGCAGACACACACAACACACACATGTGCAAAGATGCAAGCGGCTTGCAGACACACACTCGTACACCCCCCCACAAACATCCACATGCTCACACCCCCACAAACACGCACATGCTCACACCCCCACAAACATCCACATGCTCACACCCCCACAAACATCCACATGCTCACACCCCCACAAACACACACATACGCACACAGGTGGAGCATGCACACCCCACACACACACACAGAGATACACACACAGACACACGCACACAGACACACGCACACACGCGCACGTGCGCGCGCACACACACACACACACACCACACACACACACACACACACACACACACACACACACACACACACACACACACACACACACACACACACACACACCACACACAAGGTTCAGTGATAGCACCGCTTTTATTTAATATCCTTATACAGGATCTTCCTAAAGCACTCTCAAATCGTGTTGTTTTGGCACAGTATGCTGATGATATATGTATTTGGATGAATATTACTTTAAAAAAGACAACTCCACAGAGAGCACAGAATTACATTAGGAAATTGTATCAATCTGATCTTGATAATCTTGGAAACTATATGTTAGAAAATGGTCTGTCGTTGTCAGCGGAAAAAAACTAACATGATGCTATTTAATTCTGGTGGTACTTTAAGTAACTTGCCTACTTTCAGATTGCTTGGTGAAGTGTTACATTACAAACAGGTTGTAAAATTTCTGGGAGTCTTTATGACATCGAAATTAAACTGGAATGTCCATTTTGATTATATTTCAACAAAAGCAAGAAAAGCCCTAAATTTTCTAAAGATAATAAGCCGATTACCTTGGGGAATGGATACGAACATACTAATTCATCTGTCAACAGCACTTGTACGATCTAAATTATCCTATGCGCAAGAAGTGTTTTTCAGTGCACCAAAATATTTATTAAAGAAGATACAAAGCTTAGACTGCAAAAGTATTAAAATTGCTCTAGGTGTCCCTACTCATGCCTCTAATCTGGAAACGTACAAAGTTGCTGGAATTCTGCCTCTGAACAACTATCGTGAGCTAGCGACAGCAAAATTTGCAGTTAGAACTACTTCACAAACGGACAATTTTGTGAGTAAGGAAATTAAAATCAGGTCTGATGTTGACTTTCCAAAGCGAGCAAAAAGCATTTCATCACAAATGACTGTTTCAACTTACATATCTGACTTGGTCAAACAGTCTAACATAAATATGGATGAAATAGCTGAGACACCATCAACAACGCCTATCCCTACTTGTGAAATGCAAAAAGCCTCTTTTGATATTGATTATACAGACGCTAAGAAATCTGAAAACGTCAACATTTCGATATCCACAGCAAGAGAACACATCGATGAAAAATACCGTACCCACCTTCACATTTTTACCGATGGATCAGTCTTAGAAAATAAATGTGCTGGAGCAGCATTTTATGTTCCAAAATTTAAGTTAAAAAAGTCATTTTTCGTTGGGGCAAACTTATCGATCTTTACAGCGGAATTAGTCGCTATTAATCAAGCATTGCATTATCTAGTAAATCTTAAACCCATGTCTTTCAAAGTAGTTCTCTTTGTTGACTCAAAATCTGTATTATATGCCTTACGGTCTTTTAATGCCGACACAAGACCTGATTTAATTACTGAGGCAAATCATCTTATACATCGTTTAAGGGTCAAAGGTACAGATATCAGTTTATGCTGGGTGCCTTCTCATGTTGGTCTTCACGGCAACGAAGTAGTTGACAGAGCAGCTAAGCAAGGCGCCCAGAATGCTGATAATGCTATAGAATTACATGTTCATACCTCCGTAAAAGAAGCTTGCAACTTGCTCGAATCAGCCTCATGGACTCGATTTCTTGAACATTCAGATGAACAGTTTGTGTCACAACAATTGATAAAACTTACCGTTCAAAATGTATGTAAAAAATTGCAGTATTCTTCTATGTATCATTTGAGATCGATTGTTGCTGTTTGTTTTCGTATTCAGCTAAACGCATTGAGAACAAAATATTGTAAAAATGTCAAGTGTATTTGCGGCGAACAGTTCACACTGTTTCACTGTTTATTCTACTGCAAAATGCTACGTTCTTTTTTACCGAAAATGTTTACTCAAGAAAAGTATTCTGAAAATCATTTCCAGAAAATTACATCAGATCAAACGTTGTTAGTTAGAATTTCAGAATCATTAGTTCACAGTCCTGTTAATGCATTACTTTAACTTTATTCGGTTTGTATTTTAGTGTTACAATTTCCCTTCACGTTATTGAAGTTAATTGTTAGTGTTAAGTTCTCGTTCCATTTTACTGTTCCCCCACCTGCTAATGTCTTTTTCCTCTGTCTTCCCTCTGCCCAAATCCAACCCGTCCAACTATCGTTCTACATTTTATTTTGTTCACTTTTTTTTTTTTTAAAATAATTTCCCCTCCCCCCCTCCCCGTCTAATATCACTTATAGTGAAAAGACGTTAAATTAAAGAACGAACGAACACACACACACACACACACATTTTCACACACACACACACACACACACACACACACACACACACACACACACACACACACACACACACACACACACACACACACACCACACACATCACACACACACACACACACACACACACACACACACAACACACACACCACACACACACATACACATTCTCACACAGTCGCAAACACAAGCACACACACACACACACACCACACACACACACACACACACACACACACTTACACATACTCTCTCTCTTTCTCTCTCTCTCACAGAGCTTTCCTGTTATAATGTTGCCCTTCCCCTCTCCTCTTCCCGCCCACAGGTCAAACTTTCCCAGTCCACCTACCCAACAGACTCCTTCACCTGTGTCAGTCTGTTTGACACCCAACAGACCCCTTCACCTGTGTCAGTATGTTTGACACCCAACAGACCCCTTCACCTTGTCTGTCAGTTGTTTGACACCCAACAGACCCTTCACCTGTGTCTGTCAGTAGTTTGACACCAACAGACCCCTTCACCTGTGTCAGTATGTTGACACCCAACAGACCCTTCACCTGTGGTCAGTTGTTGACACCAACAGACCCCTTCACTGTGTCTGTCGTATGTTGGACACCCAACAGACCCTTCACCTGTGTCAGTATGTTTGACACCCAACAGACCCCTTCACCTGTGTCTGTCAGTATGTTGACACCAACAGACCCCTTCACCTGTGTCAGTATGTTTGACACCCAACAGACCCCTTCACCTGTGTCTGTCAGTATGTTGACACCCAACAGACCCTTCACCTGTGTCTGTATTGTTGACACCCAACAGACCCTTCACCTGTGTCAGTATGTTGGACACCCAACAGACCCCTTCACCTGTGTCTGTATGTTGGACACCCAACAGACCCCTTCACCTGTGTCAGTATGTTTGACACCCAACAGACCCCTTCACCTGTGTCGTATGTTGGACACCCAACAGACCCTTCACCTGTGTCAGTATGTTTGACACCCAACAGACCCTTCACCTGTGTCAGTATGTTGACACCAACAGACCCCTTCACCTGTGTCGTATATGTTGACACCAACAGACCCCTTCACCTGTGTCCAGTATGTTTGACACCAACAGACCCTTCACTGTTCTGTCATATGTTTGACACCAACAGACCCCTTCACCTGTGTCAGTATGTTGACACCCAACAGACCCCTTCACCTGTGTCTGTCAGTTGTTTGAACCAACAGACCCCTTACCTGTGTTGTCAGTTGTTGACACCCAACAGACCCCTTCACCTGTGTCTGTCAGTATGTTGACACCCAACAGACCCCTTCACCTGTGTCTGTCAGTTGTTTGACACCCAACAGACACCCTTCCCTGTGTCGTATGTTGACACCCAACAGACCCCTTCACCTGTGTTGTCAGTATGTTGACACCAACAGACCCCTTCACCTGTGTCTGTCAGTATGTTGACACCAACAGACCCCTTCACCTGTGTCTGCAGTATGTTTGACACCCAACAGACCCCTTCACCTGTGTCTTCAGTATGTTGGACACCAACAGACCCCTTCACCTGTGTCTGTCAGTTGTTTGACACCCAACAGACCCCTCACCTGTGTCTGTCAGTATGTTGGACACCCAACAGACCCCTTCACCTGTGTCTGTCAGTATGTTTTGACACCCAACAGACCCTTCACCTGTTCAGTATGTTTGACACCCAACAGACCCTTCACCTGTGTCTGTCAGTATGTTTGACACCCAACAGACCCCTTCACCTGTGTCAGTATGCTTGACACCCAACAGACCCCTTCACCTGTGTCTGTCAGTATGTCTGACACCCAACAGACCCCTTCACCTGTGTCTGTCAGTATGTTTGACACCCAACAGACCCCTTCACCTGTGTCTGTCAGTATGTTTGACACCCAACAGACCCCTTCACCTGTGTCAGTATGTTGGACACCCAACAGACCCCTTCACCTGTGTCTGTCAGTATGTTGGACACCCAACAGACCCCTTCACCTGTGTCTGTCAGTATGTTTGACACCCAACAGACCCCTTCACCTGTGTCAGTATGTTTGACACCCAACAGACCCCTTCACCTGTGTCTGTCAGTATGTTTGACACCCAACAGACCCCTTCACCTGTGTCTGTCAGTATGTTTGACACCCAACAGACCCCTTCACCTGTGTCTGTCAGTATGTTTGACACCCAACAGACCCCTTCACCTGTGTCTGTCAGTATGTCTGACACCCAACAGACCCCTTCACCTGTGTCTGTCAGTATGTTTGACACCAAACAGACCCCTTCACCTGTGTCAGTATGTTGGACACCCAACAGACCCCTTCACCTGTGTCTGTCAGTATGTTTGACCCCCAACAGACCCCTTCACCTGTGTCAGTATGTTTGACACCCAACAGACCCCTTCACCTGTGTCTGTCAGTATGTTTGACACCCAACAGACCCCTTCACCTGTGTCAGTATGTTTGACACCCAACAGACCCCTTCACCTGTGTCTGTCAGTATGTTTGACACCCAACAGACCCCTTCACCTGTGTCTGTCAGTATGTCTGACACCCAACAGACCCCTTCACCTGTGTCTGTCAGTATGTTTGACACCCAACAGACCCCTTCACCTGTGTCTGTCAGTATGTTTGACACCCAACAGACCCCTTCACCTGTGTCTGTCAGTATGTTTGACACCCAACAGACCCCTTCACCTGTGTCTGTCAGTATGTCTGACACCCAACAGACCCCTTCACCTGTGTCTGTCAGTATGTTTGACACCCAACAGACCCCTTCACCTGTGTCTGTCAGTCTGTTGGACACCCAACAGACCCCTTCACCTGTGTCTGTCAGTATGTTGGGCACCCAACAGACCCCTTCACCTGTGTCTGTCAGTATGTTGGACACCCAACAGACCCCTTCACCTGTGTCTGTCAGTATGTTGGACACCCAACAGACCCCTTCACCTGTGTCTGTCAGTATGTTTGACACCCATCAGACCCCTTCACCTGTGTCTGTCAGTATGTTGGACACCCAACAGACCCCTTCACCTGTGTCAGTATGTTTGACACCCAACAGACCCCTTCACCTGTGTCTGTCAGTATGTTGGACACCCAACAGACCCCTTCACCTGTGTCTGTCAGTATGTTTGACACCCAACAGACCCCTTCACCTGTGTCTGTCAGTATGTTGGACACCCAACAGACCCCTTCACCTGTGTCTGTCAGTTGTTGGACACCCAACAGACCCCTTCACCTGTGTCTGTCAGTCTGTTTGACACCCAACAGACCCCTTCACCTGTGTCTGTCAGTATGTTGGACACCCAACAGACCCCTTCACCTGTGTCTGTTTCAGTATGTTTGACACCCAACAGACCCCTTCACCTGTGTCAGTCTGTTTGACACCCAACAGACCCCTTCACCTGTGTCAGTCTGTTTGACACCCAACAGACCCCTTCACCTGTGTCAGTATGTTGGACACCCAACAGACCCCTTCACCTGTGTCAGTATGTTTGACACCCAACAGACCCCTTCACCTGTGTCTGTCTGTCTGACACCCAACAGACCCCTTCACCTGTGTCAGTCTGTCTGACACCCAACAGACTCCTTCACCTGTGTCAGTATGTTTGACACCCAACAGACCCCTTCACCTGTGTCAGTCTGTCTGACACCCAACAGACTCCTTCACCTGTGTCAGTCTGTCTGACACCCAACAGACCCCTTCACCTGTGTCAGTCTGTCTGACACCCAACAGACTCCTTCACCTGTGTCAGTCTGTCTGACACCCAACAGACTCCTTCACCTGTGTCAGTCTGTTGGACATCCAACAGACTCCTTCACCTGTGTCAGTCTGACATCCAACAGACTCCTTCACCTGTGTCAGTCTGTTGGACACCCAACAGACTTCTTCACCTGTGTCAGTCTGTTTGACGGGAAGGTTTTCTTGACAACTACAAACCTTTCAGTGACTGTTGTATGTGTATCCATTTCTTTGCTTTGGGTGATATTTTGGGGGAGGTTTTTTTTTTTTTTCATTCTCTAGTTTGTGAAGTATTGATTTGTTATGATTAAAATTTCAGGTGTACAAGTTTCTCTATGCATGTCGTCTTGCTGAATATGGATTGGCACAAGAGGTACGTTGCATGAGCTTTTTGATTCATGTTTTTAAACAAGAGATTGGGGGGGGGGGGGGGGGGGGGCTGGATGTTTTGGTTTATGTATTTAGTTAAATTGGATATACAGCTGTTGGTAATTAGTTCTTTATTATAAAAAAGCAACCAACATTGACATTTTAACGAGAAGTTTTTGATTTATTCATGGGGGCCCCCCGTGGGGATGCCAGGGGTTCTTTCAGTATAAATAGTGTCCCCACCTTCTGGAAATTCTGTGCTAGAAATTTCCTCTTTTCTGTCAGTCTCTTTGTTTCTGCCTTGTCCCTTTGTTTTCTGTCATTTCTTCCTATCATTTTCTGCCTTACTGGTCCATTCACCTGTACGTGTTCAGTAAAGTCTTACCTATTTTTTCTTAGGCTTGATAATTGGGTTCATGTATTTACTGCATTTTTGGTTCTAGGGGGGTGAGATATGCGGAAGCAATTTTAGGTAATTTATGCCAGTTTTTATATGTTTTGGTGTCCTTGGGTGTTCTTGGATTTGTGTTCGGATGTGTTTTTGTGTTCTCTGTGCGATAGATTGGACAGGGTGGTCAGCGCCAGAGGCATGTCCTTAGATTATGTGTGCGAATGCGTTGATATGTGTACTTAATTTTCTTTTCTCTTTTTTTTTCTTTTTTTTTTCCTTGCAGAAGTATTGTATGTTTTGAAGTGGTTATAGTCCTGATATGGTTCTATGCAGTCGGCTGGGCTTTAAACAACAATAACAGTGTTCAGGGGGGTTCACTGTTCACTGTAGTCAGAAAGTTTCATGTTTATTATCCAGATTTGATGGCAACTACCTGGTAGACTCCTTGGGAAATCACAAAATCGTATGCGCTGGGAGGATCTTGAAAGAGGAAGGAGATGATTACAATAGCTATGAGATGATATTTCAGATCTCTGTGTGTGTGTGTGTCTGTGTGTGTGTGTCTGTGTGTGTGTGTCTGTGTGTGTCTGTGTGTGTGTCTGTGTCTGTCTGTGTGTGTCTGTGTGTCTTTGTGTGTGTATGTGTGTGTCTGTGTGTGTGTTTGTGTGTGTGTGTCTGTGTGTGTGTGTTGTGTGTGTGTGTGTGTGTATGTGTGTGTATGTGTGTGTGTGTGTGTGTATGTGTGTGTGTTGTGTGTCTGTGTGTGTGTCTGTGTGTCTGTGTGTGTGTCTGTGTGTGTGTCTGTGTGTGTCTGTGTGTGTGTCTGTGTGTGTGTGTCTGTGTGTGTGTGTGTGTGTGTGTGTGTGAGGTAAGGAGTGTTCATGTGTATGCAGACCTGCCAACCCATACGATTTTGGCGTATTTAGTACGCCAGTTTACTCAAAATACGACCAATACGCCGACTTAATAAAAAATACGACGAAAAAAAAATTAAAGATAAAAAAATCAAGTACCATTAGAAAGTGAATTTTTGGGCTCAGAATGCTCTAGATTGCACAGATTTGCACCAATTCTTTAAAAAATTTACGGGGGGGCATGCCCCCGGACCCCCCTAGTTAGCTTGCGCCTTCGGCGCTGCGCACTCAGAATACACCAATATTTTCAAAAATACTCCATTTTTCCTGGACAAATACTCCAACTTAAAAGTCAGGGTTGGCAGGTCTGTGTATGTATTATGTGGTAAAGAGATGTCTTTGCAAGGATTACTGGACATACTTCATGTAACTTTGTGAGACATATGTGTTTGGTTGAACAAAACATCATGTACAAATTTGTTGAAATGGGTATGTCTTATTTTAAATGCTTATGGGATGCTTCAGCTCCATAACATTCCTTTATCGTGAATTGCTATTTTAGGTTTACTGTTGTTGCTTTTGATTGTTGAAAAAACAATGTTCCCCCTTATATCCTTTTCTGTTTCAGGTGCTTTCTCTTTCTCTTTTTGTCTGTCACCCCCCCTTACGCTCTGTCTTTCTCTCTCTCTTTCCCCTGTCATTGTTGATCTTGAAAAAAGAACTAAAGATTCAACTCTTTATATCCACTGTCGAGTCTGTGTTACTCTACAACTCGGAAACATGGACCTTAACAAAGCAGATGGAGAAGAGTCTTGATGGGACGTATACTCGCATGTTGAGGATGGCATTAAATGTCTCTTGGAAGCAGCATATGACTAACGAAGAGCTATATGGATACCTCGCTAAAGTTAGTGACAAGATAAGAACACGTAGGCTTCTCCTAGCCGGTCACTGTATGCAACATCCAGAGGAAGTTGCTTCACAACTTGTACTGTGGCAGCCAACTGGAGGGAGAGCGAACAGGGGAAGGAAGACAACAGACTTCATTGATCTTCTCAAAAGGGACAGTGGCCTGGAAAACATCGATGCGATCAGGGCAGCTATGTTGGACAGGAGCAAGTGGAAGGAGTACGTCGCAGAGGCTCGATCAGGAGATCGGCCAAACTGATCGTTGATCTGTCTGTCTCTTCTCTGTGCTTATCTGTCCTCTTCCCTTTCTCATAACACATTTGAACACTGACTACTGTCTGTCAACCTACTTTGTTGCTGCAAAGTACTACTGTCATTTTTGCTTTTTTGTTTTTTAATATTTTCTGTCTTTTCATCGATTTATTTATTTTCAGGCATTCCACTACATGGAGGTGATTGCTTGGCAAGTGTTGATGAATCCTGGTCTCTTCCATCCTTCTTTTGTTGGCATCCTGTATTCAGTGAGTATTTGATTCAACCGACCGCAGACATGTATATATATAAGGTTTGTTCAAAAAGTAATGAAAAAAAAATCAGGAGTGGCATTATTTATTTTTAGAAACAGAAAACTTACACCAGGACTGCCTTACAATGCTGCGTGTTTTCAACCTTTCAAAGCATGTGAGTTCAGTCAAGAAATAATGAATGACCGTAGGATGATTCAGAAGACCATTCTGACACAAGAAGAGGTTGAAAACAGCAGTAGTTACTGGCTGTTGGTATGAAATGTGCACCAGACAGACAGTAGACACAAAAAGTATTGATCCTATGAGCACATGACACAAAGGGTTTGTGACTGCAGGCAATACTGTCAGCCAGCCAACTCATTCACACTGGTGAAATAGTCATTCAGGACATTGTAGAATAACCCACTTCTAGTGAATACTATTAGAAGGGGAGGACTAGGGTGATGGAGTAGGGATGGGGGGTCGTGACGGCAGCAGACGACGTGACGGGGTCAAGCCACTTTGTGCAATAGTACTTTTCCTATGGCAAACTCCACAAGGGAGTATGGAACGAAAGGGGCTTGAAAGTGGAGACAAAGTGTGCAGTATACAGAGCAATAGTCCTGACTGCATTGCTGTATGGATGCGAGTCCTGGACTCTCTACCGTAGGCATGTCAAGCTACTAGATCAGTTTCACCATCGCTGCCTCCGACGTATCTTTTTGAACATCAAATGGTACAACAGAGTTTCATACGTGAATGTAGTTTTGCAAGCCCAGATGCCAAGCATAGATACACAGCTAACAAGGTCTCAGCTAAGATGGTCTGTACATCTTGTACAGACAGGATAACAGGCTTCCAAAGCAGGTCTTCTGCAGTTAACTGACAGAGGGCCATTGATGTAGAGGACGGCCAAAGCTTTGCTACAAAGACACCCTGAAAAAATCCCTCCAGAAATGTGACATTGATGAAGAACAATGGAAAATCATAGCCACAAACAAGTCTGAATGAGGCAAGCCATTTGCAAGGGAACAGAAGCTTATGAAAATGAAAGATGAAGCAGCCAAGTGGAAAATCATGCAGCAGTAAAGGCCAGAACCAGCTCTGCGGAGCGTTCCACTGAGTGTCCAGTATGCAGACGTCTGTGTGTATAAGACTTTGGCCTGAGATCCCACATGAGGGTACACAAATGAATAAAACACAAATGAATAAAGTGCTAGGTTGGACTTTATCGACCATGATAGTGACCATATAATACTGGGAGATGTACTTGCAGCAACAGGGGATAGATTCGTATTGAGGGCCATGATTGCCAACGCCATGTGGGAGGGCACATGATGATGATGATGTTTTATTGGAGAAGGACGGGAAAGAGACAGAGAACGAGATGACATCAAAAAACATCTGGCTAAACTGTAATGACGTTTTGTACATTCACAGTTTGCTGGCAAGAACAGCAATCAAAGTATATTGTAAGTGTCAGAAAACTTGGTCGTTCATTGTCGATCATTCAGACAATGAACAGTGATTGACATTGATGTATGACAAATGTCAGTTTCCTTGATATCGTTTTAGACTGATAATAGGGTGCAAATAATTGGACAATGTTAACATACTGTTGTGTTTATGTATGTTGTGAGTTCCATGGATAGCAAAGAAAACAAACGAGACAGTCTTGATGGAGGCAGACACAAGTAGATCATTCATGAGGAAGATTAGGAAAAGGCAGGCAACATTCATAGGCCATTATTTGAGGAAAGGGGAATTGGAACACCTGGTAACAACAGGAAAGCTGGAGGGAAAGAGAGCACCAGGTAGATCCAGGGAGAAGATACCAGACAGACTTGCAGAGTGGCTGAAGACAAGGAGGGTGGAAGAGATGTTTGAGGCAACAAGAGATAGAGACAGATGGAAGTCCATAATCGCCAACGCCATGCGGCAGGGCACCTGATGATGATGATGATGATGATGATGTTGTGTTTATGTGTTGTGTGTGCAGCTGTCATGCAAACTGAGATATGCAGACCCTGAGATGATGTATGGTGGTGAGAACTGTGTGGATCCTGCCTGGTTGACACAACTGTGTGCTGTGTGTCAGGGTTATCAGGTACCTGCCCTCACATTTCATTCTTCGCTAACTTGTGTACAGCACATGCCTGCCTTACATGTATCTGTGCCTTTGTGCATACGCATATGCACAGGCATGAATGTGTGTGCACACACACACACACGCGCACGCACGCACGCGCGCGCGCGCGCGCGCACACACACACACACACACACACACACACACACACACACACACACACACACATACACACACACACACATACACACACACACACAGAGTTATACCTGAAATAAACATTTTATTCTAGAATTCCAGGCTTGGGAAGAAAATCCCTGTCAAAGCAGAGCAGGAACGTTCATTGAGAATCTATTCCATAAGATATGATTGTATGGTGTTCAGTAAAAAGACAACACGTGTTTCATTCAGTTGCACTGTTTGACATGAGCAATGTATCAGTTGCCGCCATGAGTGTATCACATTGAAAGCAGTGAGTGTATCAGGTTGAAAGCAGTGAGTGTATCAGGTTGAAAGCAGTGAGTGTATCAGGTTGAAAGCAGTGAGTGTATCAGGTTGAAAGCAGTGAGTGTATCAGGTTGAAAGCAGTGAGTGTATCAGGTTGAAAGCAGTCCTCATCTTCGCTTATGGAGCAGGCTTTATGCCCTAAAAGAAAATTCTGCCACAGTGCAGGCATTATGAATAACTGCAATGAAAAATGAAAAATGGTGGTGATTTTCTGCAACCTTGAAGGCAACTACAAGTCCAGTATTCAGTGAATGAACTGTACTCCTTATGTTCACGTGGATGAAAAAATAACTGTCAGCACTATGCAGACTCCAAGTAACATGAAAAATTAGATTCTGTTTTATTGTTTTGTGCTGTCTTTCTGCCTACAATAGATATAGTTCAATATAGATTTCTTTTGTTTGTGTGTATATGTATGTGTAGGATTCTGTCTGTCCATCTACAATAGGTATATGGTAGTCTAGAATTGATTTTTCTTCTTTTGCATCTTGTTAGGGCATTGCTTCCTTAGATGTGTGAATGACTTGTAAATGTCTTTTTCTTTCTTTCTTTGTTTTTATCTCCAGATGTTGTCTGCCTGCCAAGTGGTTCGGACATTTGTTGGTCTCTTTTTAGACACTGTCTGTACTTCAGTCTCTCTAGTGCTGTTTTGTGCTGTGTTCAGATACTATATCCACCAACTTAGTCAAAATCTAACATTGTTTTATTCCTTCGTCTTCCCAGGACGGCACCATTCAGTTCAGGCAAAGTTTTGGCACCCCTGTGACTGACAGTAACCCAGCATGGGGTAGCAGTACTGCTGGGGAGATGGCAGGCTTTGGGGTGGAAACAAACTCCCATGGCAGTGGTGGCGCCGACGACAGTGGCCATAGCTATCAGCAACAGGCACAGTGGGGAGGAAGTGTGGGGCAGGGGGATGGACTCCACCACTCCCAGTTTGTGACAGGTTGGTGTATGGGTGTATTATGAGGTGGTGTGTGTGTGTGTGTAAGTGTGTGTGTGTGAGTGTGTGTGTGTGTGTTTGAGTGTGTTTGAGTGTGTGTAAGTGTGTGTGTGTGTGTGTGTGTGTGTGTGTTAAGAAACAGAGACCTTTTTTCCTCCACTTTATTTTGTTTTATCTGTATGCTCTGTGTTGTGTTTGTGTGCTTTGTGTCTTTTCTGATGTCATTGAAATTTTGAGAAAGGCAGTTTAGCTTTGGTTTGCTTATCCTGTTTTATGTTGTTGCCTTCCTTTAAAAAAGACCTTTCAAAGTATCTGTCAGGGTGTGTGGGTAAGTGTGTTGTGTGTACAGCGTATTTGTCAGGGTGTGTGGGTAAGTGTGTTGTGTGTACAGCGTACTTGTCAGGGTGTGTGGGTAAGTGTGTTGTGTGTACAGCGTACTTGTCAGGGTGTGTGGGTGTGTTGTGTGTACAGCGTATTTGTCAGGGTGTGTGGGTGTGTTGTGTGTACAGCGTATTTGTCAGGGTGTGTTCTGTGTACAGTGTGTCAGGGTGTGTGGGTAAGTGTGTTGTGTGTAAAGTGTATTTGTCAGGGTGTGTGGGTAAGTGTGTTGTGTGTACAGCGTATTTGTCAGGGTGTGTGGGTAAGTGTGTTGTGTGTACAGCGTATTTGTCAGGGTGTGTGGGTAAGTGTGTTGTGTGTACAGTGTATTTGTCAGGGTGTGTGGGTAAGTATGTTGTGTGTACAGCGTATTTGTCAGGGTGTGTGTGGTGTGTTGTGTGTACAGCGTATTTGTCAGGGTGTGTGGGTGTGTTGTGTGTACAGCGTATTTGTCAGGGTGTGTGGGTAAGTGTGTTGTGTGTACAGCGTATTTGTCAGGGTGTGTGGGTAAGTGTGTTGTGTGTACAGCGTATTTGTCAGGGTGTGTGGGTAAGTGTGTTGTGTGTACAGCGTATTTGTCAGGGTGTGTGGGTAAGTGTGTTGTGTGTACAGCGTATTTGTCAGGGTGTGTTGTGTGTACAGCATATTTGTCAGGGTGTGTGGGTAAGTGTGTTGTGTGTACAGCGTATTTGTCAGGGTGTGTGGGTGTGTTGTGTGTACAGCGTATTTGTCAGGGTGTGTGGGTAAGTGTGTTGTGTGTACAGTGTATTTGTCAGGGTGTGTGGGTGTGTTGTGTGTGACAGTGTATTTGTCAGGGTGTGTGGGTAAGTGTGTTGTGTGTACAGCGTATTTGTCAGGGTGTGTGGGTAAGTGTGTTCTGTGTACAGCGTATTTGTCAGGGTGTGTAGGTAAGTGTGTTGTGTGTACAGCGTATTTGTCAGGGTGTGTTGTGTGTACAGCATATTTGTCAGGGTGTGTGGGTAAGTGTGTTGTGTGTACAGCGTATTTGTCAGGGTGTGTGGGTAAGTGTGTTCTGTGTACAGCGTATTTGTCAGGGTGTGTTGTGTGTACAGCATATTTGTCAGGGTGTGTGGGTAAGTGTGTTGTGTGTACAGCATATTTGTCAGGGTGTGTGGGTAAGTGTGTTCTGTGTACAGCGTATTTGTCAGGGTGTGTAGGTAAGTGTGTTGTGTGTACAGCGTATTTGTCAGGGTGTGTGGGTAAGTGTGTTGTGTGTGTACAGCGTATTTGTCAGGGTGTGTGGGTAAGTGTGTTCTGTGTACAGCGTATTTGTCAGGGTGTGTTGTGTGTACAGCATATTTGTCAGGGTGTGTGGGTAAGTGTGTTGTGTGTTACAGCATATTTGTCAGGGTGTGTGGGTAAGTGTGTTCTGTGTACAGCGTATTTGTCAGGGTGTGTAGGTAAGTGTGTTGTGTGTACAGCGTATTTGTCAGGGTGTGTGGGTAAGTGTGTTGTGTGTACAGCATATTTGTCAGGGTGTGTGGGTAAGTGTGTTCTGTGTACAGTGTATTTGTGTGGGTGTGTTGTGTGTACAGCGTATTTGTCAGGGTGTGTGGGTGTGTTGTGTGTACAGCGTATTTGTCAGGGTGTGTGGGTAAGTGTGTTGTGTGTACAGCGTATTTGTCAGGGTGTGTGGGTAAGTGTGTTGTGTGTACAGCGTATTTGTCAGGGTGTGTGGGTAAGTGTGTTGTGTGTACAGCGTGTTTGTCAGGGTGTGTGGGTGTGTTGTGTGTACAGCGTGTTTGTCAGGGTGTGTGGGTGTGTTGTGTGTACAGCGTATTTGTCAGGGTGTGTGGGTGTGTTGTGTGTACAGCGTGTTTGTCAGGGTGTGTGGGTGTGTTGTGTGTACAGCGTATTTGTCAGGGTGTGTGGGTGTGTTGTGTGTACAGCGTATTTGTCAGGGTGTGTGGGTGTGTTGTGTGTACAGCGTGTTTGTCAGGGTGTGTGGGTGTGTTGTGTGTACAGCGTGTTTGTCAGGGTGTGTTGTGTGTACAGCGTATTTGTCAGGGTGTGTTGTGTGTACAGTGTATTTGTCAGGGTGTGTGTAGTGTGTTGTGTGTACAGCGTATTTGTCAGGGTGTGTGGGTGTGTTTGTACAGCGTATTTGTCAGGGTGTGTGGGTGTGTTGTGTGTACAGCATATTTGTCAGGGTGTGTGAGTGTGTTGTGTGTACAGCGTATTTGTCAGGGTGTGTGGGTAAGTGTGTTGTGTGTACAGCGTATTTGTCAGGGTGTGTGGGTAAGTGTGTTGTGTGTACAGCGTATTTGTCAGGGTGTGTGGGTAAGTGTGTTGTGCGTACAACTTATTTGTCAGGGTGTGTTGTGTGTACAGCGTATTTGTCAGGGTGTGTGGGTAAGTGTGTTGTGTGTACAACTTATTTGTCAGGGTGTGTGGGTAAGTGTGTTGTGTGTACAGGGTATTTGTCAGGGTGTGTGGGTAAGTGTGTTGTGTGTACAACTTATTTGTCAGGGTGTGTTGTGTGTACAGCGTATTTGTCAGGGTGTGTGCGTATGTTCTGTGTACAGCGTATTTGTCAGGGTGTGTGGGTGTGTTGTGTGTACAGCGTATTTGTCAGGGTGTGTGGGTGTGTTGTGTGTACAGCGTATTTGTCAGGGTGTGTGGGTAAGTGTGTTCAGCCAGAAGGTGTCAGCACAGACTTCTCAACAGGGCAGAGGGGTTGGAATCCATTACCACATTTGGAAGGGTGGTGATAACAGTAACAGAAAGCCAGTGATGGAATGTGTTGAGGCAACAACAGCAGTCCAGGCTTATGGTTGTGTATTGCTTGACTGTTGCTTGAGACTTTGCTTTGTGTCCAGATATTTGTGGCTCCAGATTGTATATCATTCATAAGGAAGATTAGGAAAAGACAGGCAACATTTATAGGCCATTTTATGAGGAAAGGGGAATTGGAACACCTGGTCACAACGGGAAAGCTGGAGGGAAAGAGAGCACCGGGTAGACCCAGGGAGAAGATGCTAGACGGACTTCAGAGTGGCTGGGGACAAGGAGGGTGGAAGAGATGCTTGAGGCAACAAGTGATAGAGACAGATGGAAGTCCATAATCGCCAACGCCATGCGGCAAGGCACCTGATGACGATGATGCGCTTGTAGAGTTTCTGTTTATGGTCCAATGCATAATGCTAGACTGTTGCTTGAGACTTTTGTTTTTGTCAAGATTTTTGTGGCTTCAGTTTGTTGTGTCATTGGAAAGAAAACTCTCATTTATATTGTATTGCTTGATAGCATGTGTGTATGGTTGTTTGTGTTAGGTTTTCTTTGTAAATGATTTATGTGCTAATTTTTTTCTAATCAGTTTAGTTATTTACATACTTACATAGTTTTGTGCTGAATTATTTATTGATGACATAGTCCTGACAGTTGGAAGTTCCCAACATTGCTTTGTTTACGTATTTATGTGCTAATTTTTTGTCAATTTATTCATTTACTTACTTACATACTTTTGTGCTGAATTATTTATTTTATGATTTACTTATTTGTGATTTATTTATTTGTATACTTACTTTTGTGATTTTTGTGCAGAATTATTTATTCACTTATTAATTTTATATTCAGTTTACTATTACTCTGCACATTTAAAATCCCACAGCAACAAAGGAAATGTTCCCGGCAAAATTGTGTTGCAAAATTCACCTTGATAGATGAACAGAAATTTTAAAAACAACAAGTGGTGACATACTTTTCCCAGGTAGAGTAGCCTGAATTTCATGTTGTAAATCCAAAAACAAACAGAAAATAACTGAATGAATACAAAATCCAAAACAAATGTGACTGCCCACGTTCAAGCAAACAGGAACCAGGAAAAAATATGAAAAAAAAAAAAAAAGAATGCGTATTTAATACAACAAGACAAGACAGGCGCAGATTTTCGGCCAGGGTTTGAGTCTTTTTGTCCTAATTTTTGTTCTGGTGATTGTTTGTTTGTGATCTTATGCTTGACAAAGGCCAGTTGGCAGAAAATTTGTGACTGTCTTGTCTTGTTGTATTAAATACGCATTCTTATTCTTTTTTCATGTTTTTTGTTTGTTTGTTCCTAAATGAATACAGTTATTGCATTCTACGTGTGACCTTATTTGTTGATGCATGTGATGGCAGCCTGTGATAGGGAGCGCATTGTTTGACAGGTGATGGTCAGTATGGACAATACTCGCCCAGCCAGCAGTCCCACAGTGATCAACACAACTGGCAACATCAACAGGAACAGCAGTATCAGGAAGAGCAGTGTCAGCAGGAACAGCAGTATCAGCAGGAACAGCAGTATCAACAGGAACAGCAGTA
Organism: Monoplex corrugatus; assembly: GCA_030674185.1. NCBI lineage: Eukaryota > Metazoa > Mollusca > Gastropoda > Littorinimorpha > Ranellidae > Monoplex > Monoplex corrugatus. Next base: position 52,365,256 of record JAPXFY010000028.1, read on the forward strand.
TCAACAGGAACAGCAGTATCAGCAGGAACAGCAGTATCAACAGGAACAACAGCAGGAACAGCAACAATTTCAGCAGCAGTATCAACAGCAATATCAGCGGTATCAGCAGCCACAGCAGAACCAGGAGCTGGAGTTCCAGCAGTCCCAGCAGCAGTGGCAGAACTGTCAGGGTGGGTGTTGATTGGAACAGCTTGGCATGAGGTCATTTTGTGGGAGGGAACATACATGTACAGATATGTGGGTTCAATTGCTCGAACACACATAAGTTTGTGCACACACTTTGCGTGCACTCATGCATACATGCACATGCACACACACACACACACACACACACACACACACACACACACACACACACACACACACACACACACACACACACACACACACACACACACACACACACACACACACACACAACAAGCTCGTGCACACACTTTGCGTGTACTCATGCATGCACGCACGCAAGCGTGCGCGCGCACACACACACACACTCTCTCTCTCTCTCTCTCTCTCTCTCTCTCTCTCTCTCTCTCTCTCTCTCTCTCTCTCTCTCTCTCTCTCTCTCTCTCAGACACATACGGAGAGAGAGAGACACACATACACACACTTACACACACACACACACACGCATGCACACTCAGACATATAGAGAGAGACACACACACACACAAACACATATTTACACACACACACGTACACTCAGACACATACAAGGAGAGAGAGACATACACACACACTTAGACACACACACGCATGCACACTTACACACACACACACACACACACACACACACACGCACACGCACACGCACGCACACACACACACTCAGACACATACAGAGATCGAGACACACACACTTACACACATTTACACACAAATACATACACATACACACACACACACTGAATGACTGATTTTCTCTCTCTCTCTCTCTTTCACTGACATAGGAATGGGTTATTGAACATACAAAGAGCTGATGGGTTAAAAATCTTCATTTTGATAAAACTCGTCTGGTAAAAATGTTTGTCATTGAAAACAACAGCACAAGGACTGGACTGATTTGAACTTTTCATTGTCAAAACAAAAACAAAAACTGGACAAAGGCACTGTCAGTATATCCAGCTGACACAAAGACTTTGTTGGGCACAAGAGCAGTGAATAATGGGATTGTGTGTGTGTGTGTGTGTGTGTGTGTGTGTGTGTGCGTGCGTGCGTGCGTGCGTGCGTGCGTGCGTGCGTGCGTGGTGTGTGGATTTTGGTTGTTCACCCTTCTGAAAAAAGTTTTTTTCCCTGTCAGAACTGTAAATTTGCACAGTAAGTATACATTTTTAACAAAATGCATTACCAGGAAAGTTTTTTAGTGATGGTGTGCGTGTGTTATTTTATGTTTATGATGATATTATGTGGGTTTTTTTTTTCAAATGCTGTTTTGTGTTTGTTATGTTACTTTTCATATGATGTTGTGTGTTTGTTATTGTATTTTTCATTTGATGCTATGTGTTTATTATGTTACTTTTCATATCTGTATTGTTATGACAGTACATAGACTTAACTCCTCGACTGCCGATATTTTTTGGACATCCAGTGTTTACCATATGCCAAGGAATAACGTTGCGTCACTACCATGTTCAACAAAACAACTGTTGATTCCATATTTGTGCGAATCAATGCATGAAATGACACAGAATGATACATTAGGTTTGACAAAAAGTGTTTTCAGATAATTGATGAAGTAATTTCAAGAAAATAGTTGTAATATTTTGTGGAAGTTCCCATAAAAAAAACACATAACTGCTCACAGTAGAAACAAAAAACAAATGAAAAAATAGAAGATATGGCCGTCCTGACAAAATGTAAAAGAGTGCACAAAGTGACTTGGCCCGGTCACGTCGGCCGCTGCCGCCATGCCCCCCCCCCCTCCCCCACTCCATCACCCCTAGTCCTCCCCTTACCTCTTGTAATACTGCTCCCTGGAAGCGGTGAGTGATTTCACAATGTCAGGACTACGTACTTCAACACTTTGAAGGTGTTGGCTGGCTGCCAGTATTGCCTACCGCCACAAACCCTTTGTGTCATGTGCTCATAGGATTAATACTTTTTGTGTCTGCTCTGTATGGTGCACATTTACACCAACAGAGAGTAATTACTGCTGCTTTTAACCCTTTGACTCCCGCACCCTGTCCTCCAGCATTCTGCATTGCCAACCATGCTAGCAAAGCAAAAACTTAACCCTTTGATTCCCTCACCCTGGCCACTAGCTTCCTGCAGGAAGTTGGTAGATGGGGTGAAGGAATCAAAGAGTTAAGTTTTTGCAATTGGTGGATAGGATGCGGGAGTCAGAGGGTTAACATCTTTTTGTTTCAGAATTGTCGTCTGAGTCATTCTACAGTCATGTATAAGTTCTTGACTCAACTCACGTGCTGTCAAAGGTTGAAAATGTGCAGGATTGCAAGAAAGTCCTGGTGTCACCATTTTGCTGGAAACCAGTTTTGATTCTCAGAAAAATAAAATCAACCTGGTGAGGGTTGCGTAGGTCAAAAAACCATGTAAGGGAAGCCAGTCACTTTTATGAACCCTCTCTGAGACTGACAACATCAGTCAGTGCTTCTCTCCCATTTACATTCGGCTGAAAAGTGTGTCAAACTACCTCTGTTAATTTTATGTTTGTGTGCATCAAAGAAGGCTTCGAGAGCTCCGTAAATGTTACATTGGCAGCAGTTATGGGGTTAATGCTAGTTACATATGACAGTAAATAGACCTAATGCTACTTAAGACAGTAGTAACAGTTTGCATCACACCACCTGTGCAGCCTCCATTGTTAACATCACCATCTGATTGATGTAGGTGTCTGTGTGTTGTACGTAGGTACAGAACAGCCATCTCACCAGCTGCAGGACCAGCAGCAACAACACCATCCTGAGCTATCCTATGGTCATCACAGCACCTATGGTACTTATGGTGCCTGTGATTATGACGGTCAGCACAGTGATGGTGTGCCTGATCACACTGAGGCCACTGGAGGTCAGACAGACGAGGATGAGGACGATGAGGATGAAAGTGTGGATGGAGATGCTGATCTTGGTAGGTCCCTGTTTGATTTTGGTCCATGTAAGTCCCTATTTGATTTTGTCCATGTAGGTCCCTATTTGATTTTGTCCATGTAAGTCCCTATTTGATTTTGTCCATGTAGGTCCCTATTTGATTTTGTCCATGTAGGTCCCTATTTGATTTTGTCCATGTAGGTCCCTATTTGATTTTGTCCATGTAAGTCCCTATTTGATTTTGTCCATGTAGGTCCCTATTTGATTTTGTCCATGTAGGTCCCTATTTGATTTTGTCCATGTAAGTCCCTATTTGATTTTGTCCATGTAGGTCCCTATTTGATTTTGTCCATGTAAGTCCCTATTTGATTTTGTCCATGTAGGTCCCTATTTGATTTTGTCCATGTAGGTCCCTATTTGATTTTGTCCATGTAAGTCCCTATTTGATTTTGTCCATGTAAGTCCCTATTTGATTTTGTCCATGTAGGTCCCTATTTGATTTTGTCCATGTAAGTCCCTATTTGATTTTGTCCATGTAAGTCCCTATTTGATTTTGTCCATGTAAGTCCCTATTTGATTTTGTCCATGTAGGTCCCTATTTGATTTTGTCCATGTAGGTCCCTATTTGATTTTGTCCATGTAGGTCCCTATTTGATTTTGTCCATGTAGGTCCCTATTTGATTTTGTCCATGTAAGTCCCTATTTGATTTTGTCCATGTAGGTCCCTATTTGATTTTGTCCATGTAAGTCCCTATTTGATTTTGTCCATGTAAGTCCCTATTTGATTTTGTCCATGTAAGTCCCTATTTGATTTTGTCCATGTAAGTCCCTATTTGATTTTGTCCATGTAAGTCCCTATTTGATTTTGTCCATGTAGGTCCCTATTTGATTTTGTCCATGTAAGTCCCTATTTGATTTTGTCCATGTAAGTCCCTATTTGATTTTGTCCATGTAGGTCCCTATTTGATTTTGTCCATGTAAGTCCCTATTTGATTTTGTCCATGTAAGTCCCTATTTGATTTTGTCCATGTAGGTCCCTATTTGATTTTGTCCATGTAAGTCCCTATTTGATTTTGTCCATGTAGGTCCCTATTTGATTTTGTCCATGTAAGTCCCTATTTGATTTTGTCCATGTAAGTCCCTATTTGATTTTGTCCATGTAAGTCCCTATTTGATTTTGTCCATGTAGGTCCCTATTTGATTTTGTCCATGTAAGTCCCTATTTGATTTTGGTCCGTGTAGGTCCCTATTTGATTTTGTCCATGTAAGTCCCTATTTGATTTTGTCCATGTAGGTCCCTATTTGATTTTGTCCATGTAGGTCCCTATTTGATTTTGTCCATGTAAGTCCCTATTTGATTTTGTCCATGTAAGTCCCTATTTGATTTTGTCCATGTAAGTCCCTATTTGATTTTGTCCATGTAGGTCCCTATTTGATTTTGTCCATGTAAGTCCCTATTTGATTTTGATCCATGTAAGTCCCTATTTGATTTTGTCCATGTAAGTCCCTATTTGATTTTGTCCATGTAAGTCCCTATTTGATTTTGTCCATGTAAGTCCCTATTTGATTTTGTCCATGTAGGTCCCTATTTGATTTTGTCCATGTAGGTCCCTATTTGATTTTGTCCATGTAGGTCCCTATTTGATTTTGTCCATGTAAGTCCCTATTTGATTTTGTCCATGTAGGTCCCTATTTGATTTTGTCCATGTAGGTCCCTATTTGATTTTGTCCATGTAAGTCCCTATTTGATTTTGCCATGTAGGTCCCTATTTGATTTTGTCCATGTAGGTCCCTATTTGATTTTGTCCATGTAAGTCCCTATTTGATTTTGCCATGGAGGTCCCTATTTGATTTTGTCCATGTAGGTCCCTATTTGATTTTGTCCATGTAAGTCCCTATTTGATTTTGTCCATGTAAGTCCCTATTTGATTTTGTCCATGTAGGTCCCTATTTGATTTTGTCCATGTAAGTCCCTATTTGATTTTGTCCATGTAGGTCCCTATTTGATTTTGTCCATGTAGGTCCCTATTTGATTTTGTCCATGTAGGTCCCTATTTGATTTTGTCCATGTAAGTCCCTATTTGATTTTGTCCATGTAAGTCCCTATTTGATTTTGTCCATGTAAGTCCCTATTTGATTTTGTCCATGTAAGTCCCTATTTGATTTTGTCCATGTAGGTCCCTATTTGATTTTGTCCATGTAGGTCCCTATTTGATTTTGTCCATGTAGGTCCCTATTTGATTTTGTCCATGTAAGTCCCTATTTGCTTTTGTCCATGTAAGTCCCTATTTGATTTTGTTCCGTGTAGGTCCCTATTTGATTTTGTCCATGTAGGTCCCTATTTGATTTTGTCCATGTAGGTCCCTATTTGATTTTGGTCCATGTAGGTCCCTATTTGATTTTGGTCCATGTAGCTCCCTATTTGATTCTGGTTCATGTAAGTCCCTGTTTGTTTTTGGTATCGTTATTCCTACAAGTCTGTGTAATCAGACCGTTACCTCATAATCGCACCCACACACACACTAAGATACTCACTTTTTGTGATAAATCTTTGTGCTTGATGGTGAATTCACCTCACCTGTCTCCCTCGCTGGGATCGGCGGTAGAAGCCACGCTCAACATCACAAGTCTTGTCCAGGTTACATGATTGAGACATCTTCCTGGATCCCTAGACCACAGACATCAGCGATGTTATCCAAAACAAGTGTGACTGCCCGCGTTCAAGCAAACAGAACCAGAAAAAACATGAAAAAAGAATAAGAACGCGTATTTAATACAACAAGACAAGACAGGCGCAAATTTTTGGCCAACTGGCTTTTGTCAAGCATAAGACCACAAACAAACACCAAATACAAAAATTAGGAGAAAAAGACTGAAACTTCCCTACTGGACTGAAACTTCCCTGCTGTTCAAAGCAACGGAGAAGTTTCAGTCTTTTTCTCCTAATTTTTATATTGGTGTTTGTTTGTTTGTAATCTTACGCTTGACAAAGGCCAGTTGGCTGAAAAGTTGCGCCTGTCTTGTGCTGGTTGTATTAAATACACATTCTGATTCTTTTCTCATGTTTTCTGTTCCTGTTTGCTTGAACGCGGGCAGTCACACTTGTTTTGGATTCCACAACATCATTTGTTGTTAGTTCATTGCGAATCAGATGTTACGTGACTGTTGATTTGTGATTGTTGTCTGTTGTTGCTGTATGTGTAGGATGTTACGGTGACTGTTGATTTGTGATTGTTGTCGTTGTTGCTGTATGTGTAGATGTTACGTGACTGTGATTGTGATTGTTGTCTGTTGTTGGCTGTATGTGTAGATGTTACGGTGACTGTTGATTTGTGATTGTTGTCTGTTGTTGGCTGTATGTGTAGGATGTTTACGGTGACTGTTGATTTGTGTTTGTTGTCTGTTGTTGGCTGTATGTTGTGTGTTGTTGGCTGTATGTGTAGGATGTTACGGTGACTGTTGATTTGTGTTTGTTGTCTGTTGTTGGCTGTATGTGTAGCATGTTACAGTGACTGTTGATTTGTGATTGTTGTCTGTTGTTGGCTGTATGTGTAAGACGTTACGGTGACTGTTGATTTGTGATTGTTGTCTGTTGTTGGCTGTATGTGTAAGACGTTACAGTGACTGTTGATTTGTGTTTGTTGTTTGTTGTTGGCTGTATGTGTAAGACGTTACAGTGACTGTTGATTTGTGTTTGTTGTCTGTTGTTGGCTGTATGTGTAAGACGTTACAGTGACTGTTGATTTGTGATTGTTGTCTGTTGTTGGCTGTATGTGTAAGACGTTACGGTGACTGTGATTTGTGATTTTGTCTGTTGTTGCTGTATGTGTAAGACGTTACAGTGACTGTTGATTTTGTTGTTGTTGTTGTTGCTGTATGTGTAAGACGTTAAGTGACTGTTTGGTTGTTGATTTGCTGATTTGTGTGTTGTTGGCTGTATGTGTAGACTTACAGTGACTGTATTTGTTTGTGTATGTTGTGACTGTATGATTGTGTGTTGTGGCTGTATTGGTGTTTTGGGCTGTTGTTGTTGTTGTTGGCTGTATGTGTAAGATGTTACAGTGACTGTTGTTTGTGATTGTTGTCTGTTGTTGCTGTATGTTGTGTGTTGTTGGCTGTATGTGTAGACTGTATTACGGTGACTGTGATGTTGTTTGATTGTTGTCTGTTGTTGGCTGTATGTTGTGTGGTTGTTGGCTGTATGTTGTATGTAGTTACGGCTGTTGATTGTGTTGTTGTCTGTTGTTGGCTGTATGTGTAGGATGTTAGTGACTGTTGATGTGTTTGTGTTGTTGCTGTGTTGTGTTGGCTGTATGTGTAAGACGTTACGTGACTTTGATTTGTGATTGTTGTCTGTTGTTGGCTGTATGTGTAAGTTACAGTGACTGTTGATTTTTGTGTTGTTGTTGGTGTTGTGTAGAGTTACAGTGATTTGTTGTTGTTTGTTGGTATGTTGTTGGCTTTGTTGTTTGTTGTTGCTGTATGTGTAAGACGTTACAGTGACTGTGATTGTGATTGTTGTCTGTTGTTGGCTGTATGTGTAAGTTGTGTGTTGTTGGTTGTTGTTGTTGTTGGCTGTATGTGTAGGATGTTACGTGACTGTTGATTGTGATTGTTGTCTGTGTTGGCTGTATGTGTAAGTTACAGTGACTGTTGATTGTGTTGTTGTCTGTTGTTGGCTGTATTGTAGGAGTTACAGTACTGTTGATTTGTGATTGTTGTTGTTGTTGGCTGTATGTGTAAGACGTTACAGTGACTGTTGATTTGTGATTGTTGTCTGTTGTTGGCTGTATGTGTAGATGTTCGTATGTTGTTTGTGATGTTGTCTGTTGTTGGCTGTATGTGTAAGACGTTCAGTGACTGTTGATTTGTGTTGTTGTTTGTTGTTGGCTGTATGTGTGTGTTGTTGGCTGTATGTTGTGTTTGTTGTGTTGTTGTTGTTGGCTGTATGTGTAGATGTTCGTGACTGTTGATTTGTGATTGTTGTCTGTTGTTGGCTGTATGTGTAGGATGTTACAGTGACTGTTGATTTTGATTGTTGTTGTTGTTGGCTGTATGTGTAGATGTTACAGTGACTGTTGATTTGTGATTGTTGTCTGTTGTTGGCTGTATGTGTAGGATGTTACAGTGACTGTTGATTTGTGTTGTTGTCTGTTGTTGGCTGTATGTGTAAGACTTACAGTGACTGTTGATTTGTGATTGTTGTCTGTTGTTGGCTGTATGTGTAGCATGTTACAGTGACTGTTGATTTGTGATTGTTGTTTGTTGTTGGCTGTATGTGTAGGATGTTACAGTGACTGTTGATTTGTGATTGTTGTCTGTTGTTGGCTGTATGTGTAGCATGTTACAGTGACTGTTGATTTTTGATTGTTGTGTGTTGTTGGCTGTATGTGTAGGATGTTACAGTGACTGTTGATTTGTGATTGTTGTCTGTTGTTGGCTGTATGTGTAGGATGTTACAGTGACTGTTGATTTGTGATTGTTGTCTGTTGTTGGCTGTATGTGTAGGATGTTACGGTGACTGTTGATTTGTGTTTGTTGTCTGTTGTTGGCTGTATGTGTAAGACGTTACAGTGACTGTTGATTTGTGATTGTTGTCTGTTGTTGGCTGTATGTGTAAGACGTTACAGTGACTGTTGATTTGTGATTGTTGTCTGTTGTTGGCTGTATGTGTAAGACGTTACAGTGACTGTTGATTTGTGTTTGTTGTCTGTTGTTGGCTGTATGTGTAAGACGTTACAGTGACTGTTGATTTGTGATTGTTGTCTGTTGTTGGCTGTATGTGTCTGATAGATGTATGGCCATGTCACACATGTCGGGGTTTGTCCACAGAGTCCAGTAATGCATCCAGTTACACCCCCATGCCATCAGGTCGTGACACAAATGCCTCGAACCCACCGTCTCATTATGTGAGTACTCTGTACAGGTTTTTCCCCAATGTTAACTGCATGAAAATTTAGCTGGTCAGAAGGTTGGTCAGAAGGGCTATGTAATAAACAGAAGGTAAAATCTAAAAGCTAACCAATTGTTGCCTTTATTTTTTAGTGGGGTGGCTGGCCAATTTCATCTTGCCATGGGAATTGGCTTTACACTCTCCAGCATAGTCAGTCGATGTGCCAGTCATTCTGCTGATGCCAGTTTGGTTATGTGTAGGTTGTGTGATCTACCAGATCATTGCTGGCACATGTATGTGTGGAAATCTCTGAGAATGATTCATTTCTCTTAAAAAAGATTTCAGTTTTAGTTGTCAGTGTGGAATAGTGTAAATGTCAGAGAATAATTTTCTGGTGCATGCTTTCCAGTCTCTTTTTTAAATAATGTTTTTGTTTCTTATGTATGTTGACTGGAAAGAGGTGTGTGTGTGTGTGTGTATGTGACAAAATGATATTTACAATATTTTTCAGCTGTTACTGAATGGGTTGTTACCAAGTTTTAGTGTAAGCCACTGAGGAGTCACAACTGCAGAAGTCATGGCCCTAAGGTCAAGGTCATATTGACCAAAAAAAGTTCTTAACACATTCCGTACCGCGTCACGAGATCCTCGTGCCTCAGCTTTCTCTCTCCATGGACTGCATCACAAGGATTTCGTGCCCTGAACCAGTTTCAGTTTCGAGTATATAAATAGAAAATGACTGCATTGCTGACGTGAATCCTTTTCCGGCAAAGGGAGTATACTCTTGTCATGTCCTTTCTGCGTTTACACGACGTTTGAAGCGGCAAAAATGGCAAAATAACAGGCGTGATTTGAGTGTTTCTGAAGTCTCTCTCCTAACATTACTTGGTCAATAGTTAGTACAGTCACCTATTTTTTGGGTAGGAAAAGGGTTAACCTGTTCCCTGCCTTTAGGACAATAACTGACATCCTCGTTATATTCGTGTGTTTACTGACTTCGTATTTGGTTCAGATGTTACTGGCTATGCTCAAACAGTTCGGGGAATCCCTCATCAAGTTTAAATACGAAAGAGAAACTCCCCACATCACCAGAATTGTTTAACTTTTGCTGGCAGTGAAAGGGTTAAAGTCAGCATTTTTGAGACAGTTGTTTGAACAGCACTTTTTCAAGAACTTCTGACAATGTTTGTACATTGTTTTTCCATTGTCGCAGTTGTCTGCCTTTGTCCTCACTTCACATCAAGTTTTATTTTCTATGATGCTTCATCAAGGTTGTAGTGACCTTGAGAAGTGCAAAGTCTGGTTTATTCCGTAAAAAGTTTTGTTAAAAAAGAAATTGGTTGAATGATGTGAATATCTGGTTTATTCATGTTTTTCTAAGGGGAATTAGGAAGAGTAAATTCAACATAGTTCTGATTATTGTCGTTGTATTATCTTCAACATAGTAATGATCTTCAGTATAGCACTGATCATTGTCATAGTATTATCTTATCTTCAACATAGTACTGATTATTGTCATTGTACTACAAGTAGCAGCATACGACACTATCCATGCAAGTGTGACAAGTTTCTGAGCCATAGAATCAAAAGGGATGTGAAAAGATCAGTTTTTAGTCATTCTCATATTTGCTTGTTACCTTGCAGGCTCACGAGCATCAAATCAAAGAGCAGGACAAGTCAGCGGAAGCCGCAGGTAGCCAGCCTCCACCGCAGACTGCGCCCATGTTGTTTAACCCCACCCAACTGTTACATACTCCTCGTCAAGCAGCTAGTTCTGGCGGCTCAGGGATGAAATATGGACAGCGACGTGTTTACCCTAAATAATCACAGTTTTGTATCGATGGTAAACATTGTTCATTCAGCGTGTTGTGAGAGATGGCCTGTTGGCCATGTTGTGGGTGTTGTAAATACTGTCCTCACTCTGTGACAGAGAGAGGGAGAGAGAGGGAGAAAAGAAGTGAGCGAAGAATTACGGAAGAATTGTGTATGTCGTAATAATGCCCACCATTGTGTTTGTGTGCATGTGTGTGTGTGAGTGTGTGTGTGTGTGCATGTCTGTGTGAGTGTGTGTGTGTGTGTGTGTGTGTGTGTGTGTGTGTGTGTGTGTGTGTGTGTGCGTATGTGTGAGATTTTGTGTGTGTGTGTGTGCGTGTGTGTGTGCTCCAACATCTCTGTTAATACGAACTACTGTGCTTTATATACACCAGGTATTGATCTGACATTGCAAAACAAGTCCAGAACTTGTGTTATGTTGTGGTGGTTACACAAAAATCTCTAGCCTTTGTTACGTTTTGATATACATGTAGATAACCCAGACATGACTTGTTTTGAAATGCTGTGTATTGTATCCCATAATACCCACATGTTGTCATTGCAGTGTTGCATGGTCTGATTTACATCAAAGTGACTGCCAGCCATCACAAATGTCAGAACTCGGTTAACCCTTTGACCGCCACACCCTATCCACCAACTGCAAAAATTTAACCTTTTGACTCCCTCACCCTATCCACCAGCTTCCTACAAGAAGCTGGTTTATAGGGTGAGGAAATCAAAGGGTTAAGCTTTTGCTTTGCTAGCATGGTTGACAATGCAGGATGCTGGTGGACAGGGTGCGGGAGTCAAAGGGTTAAGTTTTTGCTTTGCTAGCATGGTTGACAATGCAGGATGCTAGTGGACAGGGTGCGGGAGTCAAAGGGTTAAGTTTTTGCTTTGCTAGCATGGTTGACAATGCAGGATGCTAGTGGACAGGGTGCGGGAGTCAAAGGGTTAAGTTTTTGCTTTGCTAGCATGGTTGACAATGCAGGATGCTAGTGGACAGGGTGCGGGAGTCAAAGGGTTTAAATCAGTAATGAACATTTTTATTTAGTGGCATTTTCATATACAGCAGTCATGTATTTTATCAATCAAAAGGCGATGGATAAAGGTGAAGATTGTCCCATAACTCTGAGGTCATAGGGGAGTAAGGTAGTAGGGACCTCAACTGTTGTCAGGGCCAGCACTAAGAGTGTGGCGCCCATCTTCTCTTTCTTGTTGCTTTATCTCCCTTACTTTAAAAATAGTCAGGTAGATAGCTAACGAGACGGAAGACCACTCGCACAAAGTTGCTTGAGTGAGATTCACACTCATATATACTCATGCAGTCAGATTGGGAGGCAGGAACTAAATGAATCGATACAGGCACACATTTGCAGCATTTGTCTAGAATTCTAAGAAAAAGTAAGCAAATTAATATGACCACTGAATGCAGAGAATAACAATAAACAATATAACAGTGAAGTAAGAGTGGAAACAGAGTGGAAACAGAGGCAAAAAGCAAGAAAAGCAGACCTCCAGCCTCATACATCGAGAACATAATCATCATCAGCGACCTAAATATTCAAAAAGTTGTCCTCAGAAGTCAAAACAGAGTTGTTTTGAGGAGAGTGGTGGCATCAAAGAGAGCAGCAACAGCACTGAACCCGGTGACGCCAATAGGCGAGTGTTTGCCACATTTCAGTGTAACTGCCCTGGACTAAGCTTCACAATCACTGTCACACAATCTGGCACTGTCACTGCCCTGTACTAAGCTTCACAATCACTTTCACACAATCTGGCACTGTCAGATTATGCCCACTTTGTGTCACAGTACATTCAGTTGTCATGTCCTTGGAGAAACAAAGAACATTCATCAACCACTAGCACTTAGCGTTTCAACACTTCTGTGGGATGTTGTTATTCCAAAGACAACAGAATTGTGGTTCCAGATTGTTGATCCATCATCACTGTGAATTGTGACAAGTGGGTGCTCATAATCCTCTCATGACAAGAAATCTGGTTGAAGATATTGGTAAAATCGCTGGCACCATCCACGTTTGACAGGTGGCTTGCACCAGCAGTTTTACATCCATTCTTCTTTTTCTTCTTGGCGTACGCTGCTGCACAATCAGCTGAGTCCGGGTGATGTCTCGTCTGAACTCGATGAGTGTGTAGCCATTATGCGATAAGTGCATAGTACCGTGGTTTGTTAAAAGGCGCACGCTGGCCCGGTACCTCTGTCTTCAGCCTTCTAGGTTTTCTGTAGGGGTTGCCCCGTCCTTAGCTTCTGGCCCATACGTCCTGCCCTGGGAGCACAGGGGGGATTGTTTCTCCGGGGATCCCACCCTGTAGCTAGGGCTTATAGCTGCCCTTACACGCTGATGAACCCGTCATAGGACACCTGGGGCATTTTTTTAAGGATAGCAGCGCCACCTGCTACCCCACCCTGTCCTGACAAGAACACCTCCAGTTTGGTCCGGGACTGTGTATTTGCTAGCAAGCAAGCTTATTCACAGCCACCCTCCATATCTGAAGGGCTTCACTATCTGCCACCTGTAACCCACCTGGGTTGGGGATGGTCGCCCCGCCGCTGAATTGGAAGTCGACCTTTTCCAGGTTTTACTTCCATTGAAAAATGTTCCATGCCCTGTGAAAGTCTCCAGACATGGCGGATGGTCTTCTCATGACAGGCGTCACACACAGCAATAGTCATAAAAACTTGACATAAGGCAACAGTTGTTCATGACAGGCGTCACACACAGCAGTAGTCATAAAAACTTGACATAAGGCAACAGTCGTTCATGACAGGCTTCACACACAGCAGTAGTCATAAAAACTTGACATAAGGCAACAGTCGTTCATGACAGGCGTCACACACAGCGGTAGTCATAAAAACTTGACATAAGGCAACAGTCGTTCATGACAGGCGTCACACACAGCAATAGTCATAAAAACTTGACATAAGGCAACAGTCGTTCATGACAGGCGTCACACACAGCAGTAGTCATAAAAACTTGACATAAGGCAACAGTCGTTCATGACAGGCGTCACACACAGCGGTAGTCATAAAAACTTGACATAAGGCAACAGTCGTTCATGACAGGCGTCACACACAGCAATAGTCATAAAAACTTGACATAAGGCAACAGTCGTTCATGACAGGCGTCACACACAGCAGTAGTCATGAAAACTTGACATAAGGCAACAGTCGTTCATGACAGGCGTCACACACAGCAGTAGTCATGAAAACTTGACATAAGGCAACAGTCGTTCATGACAGGCGTCACACACAGCAATGTCATAAAAACTTGACATAAGGCAACAGTCGTTCATGACAGGCGTCACACACAGCAGTAGTCATGAAAACTTGACATAAGGCAACAGTCGTTCATGACAGGCGTCACACACAGCAGTAGTCATGAAAACTTGACGTAAGGCAACAGTCGTTCATGACAGGCGTCACACACAGCAATAGTCATAAAAACTTGACATAAGGCAACAGTCGTTCATGACAGGCGTCACACACAGCAATAGTCATAAAAACTTGACATAAGGCAACAGTCGTTCATGACAGGTGTCACACACAGCAATAGTCATAAAAACTTGACGTAAGGCAACAGTCATTCATGACAGGCGTCACACACAGCAGTAGTCATGAAAACTTGACATAAGGCAACAGTCGTTCATGACAGGCGTCACACACAGCAGTAGTCATGAAAACTTGACATAAGGCAACAGTCGTTCATGACAGGCGTCACACACAGCAATAGTCATAAAAACTTGACATAAGGCAACAGTCGTTCATGACAGGCGTCACACACAGCAATAGTCATAAAAACTTGACATAAGGCAACAGTCGTTCATGACAGGCGTCACACACAGCAATAGTCATAAAAACTTGACATAAGGCAACAGTCGTTCATGACAGGCGTCACACACAGCAGTAGTCATAAAAACTTGACATAAGGCAACAGTCGTTCATGACAGGCGTCACACACAGCAGTAGTCATAAAAACTTGACATAAGGCAACAGTCGTTCATGACAGGCGTCACACACAGCAATAGTCATAAAAACTTGACATAAGGCAACAGTCGTTCATGACAGGCGTCACACACAGCAGTAGTCATAAAAACTTGACATAAGGCAACAGTCGTTCATGACAGGCGTCACACACAGCAGTAGTCATGAAAACGACATAAGGCAACAGTCGTTCATGACAGGCGTCACACACAGCGGTAGTCATGAAAACTTGACATAAGGCAACAGTCGTTCATGACAGGCGTCACACACAGCGGTAGTCATGAAAACTTGACATAAGGCAACAGTCGTTCATGACAGGCGTCACACACAGCAGTAGTCATGAAAACTTGACATAAGGCAACAGTCGTTCATGACAGGCGTCACACACAGCAGTAGTCATAAAAACTTGATATAAGGCAACAGTCGTTCATGACAGGCGTCACACACAGCAATAGTCATAAAAACTTGACATAAGGCAACAGTCGTTCATGACAGGCGTCACACAAGGCAGATTTGACTGCAGCCTTCTGTCGCTCAGTGTTGTGGTGATGTGACTGCTGCGTTCATGTGCTCCATGTTGTTGTCTGGGTTGTGTTTAGCAAGGTGTTTGTGTAAAGCAGGGTCATGTACTTTGTTTCTTTAGTATTTAACTCACTCGCTACGTACGATTATGCCCCTTGCCGTTTCCCTGATACGCACCATTTGTATAGGTCATGAGAAATATTCTCATACAAATAAATGAAATCAGAGAGTTTTGAAATTTGGCAGGTCATGTATTGAAAGATTGGTATACAAAATGCTGAAATTTCAACTGTCTAACCCTCATGGTTGCTGAGTAATGGTACAAGTAAAATTAGACATTTTCAGGTGAAAAATGTCTTACAAAATGCACAGACAGGTCAATACATCAGTTCCTACAGTCACATTTTGAATGAAATTTCATAAAATCCAACGTGCACACACTCCACATGCACTGAAGCAAGAGATCGTGTTGAACAGCGCAGAGTTGTTGAGTAATTGTTGAGCCATTGCTTTTCCGTCGTCTGCTTCACTGCGGAGATAGTGGGTCGTGAACTTTGCACTGTCCACTCACCAACTGCATAGTACAGTGACCTCGTGGCCTGAAACGAGGCTAGGAATGACCAAAGAATCTATTTCTGGTTGTTAGTTTCAGTTAATGGAACTACTGAAAGCCCCGCAAATTTTCAAAACACGAGCTGGATTTCTCTGACGCTCGTAGACAAGTGTTGTTGAGACATGATCGGGAAATCCCGACGCTCGTAGCGAGAGAGTTAATGATGTTAACTGTAAGTGATGAGACCTTGCTAGTGGTTGTCTAACAGTGCTGTATGAAATATTATTGTCAGTATTATTGGTCTTTGTCATTGTCTTTTTTTTTTTTTGTGAAGCAGGGTCATGTACTTTATTATTTTGCTGTATTTTTTTTTATAGATAATTATGTTTAAGTGCAAAGTTGTGACATTTTGTTTGGCACTTTCTTTAAGTGAAATATCTATCATTGCTGTTGTTGTTATTAATATTATATGTGAAGAAGGGTCACAATTGTTGCTGTATGAAACTGTTGGATGTTTAAAGCAAGGTATATACAAAGGGTTAATCTTTTGTCTTTAACTCTGTCATGGATTGAAGTCAAGGAATACAGTTTTTCTGTCCAAGATTGTATTGATACATAATATATTAACAGGAGATTATACTGGTACATGCTTCTGTTCTGATATAAAGATGTTTAGACATTTCCACCTGGTTTGTGTCTCTTTGCTTCAGCTCTCACTGTCTTTCTGGTCCTATGCAAGAGTTTCAATTTCTGTATCATTAAGAGCAAGGAACGTTCTTTCAAAGACAACTGTTGCTTAAACATTTTCTGTGTCATTAAGAGCAAGGAACGTTCTTTCAAAGACAACTGTTGCTTAAACATTTTCTGTGTCATTAAGAGCAAGGAACGTTCTTTCAAAGACAACTGTTGCTTAAACATTTTCTGTGTCATTAAGAGCAAGGAACGTTCTTTCAAAGACAACTGTTGCTTAAACAATGTCTGTGTTCATTAAGAGCAAGGAACGTTCTTTCAAAGACAACTGTTGCTTAAACATTTTCTGTGTCATTAAGAGCAAGGAACGTTCTTTCAAAGACAACTGTTGCTTAAACATTGTCTGTGTCATTAAGAGCAAGGAACGTTCTTTCAAAGGCAACTGTTGCTTAAACATTTTCTGTGTCATTAAGAGCAAGGAACGTTCTTTCAAAGGCAACTGTTGCTTAAACATTTTCTGTGTCATTAAGAGCAAGGAACGTTCTTTCAAAGGCAACTGTTGCTTAAACATTTTCTGTGTCATTAAGAGCAAGGAACGTTCTTTCAAAGACAACTGTTGCTTAAACATTTTCTGTGTCATTAAGAGCAAGGAACGTTCTTTCAAAGGCAACTGTTGCTTAAACATTTTCTGTGTCATTAAGAGCAAGGAACGTTCTTTCAAAGGCAACTGTTGCTTAAACATTTTCTGTGTCATTAAGAGCAAGGAACGTTCTTTCAAAGGCAACTGTTGCTTAAACATTTTCTGTGTCATTAAGAGCAAGGAACGTTCTTTCAAAGGCAACTGTTGCTTAAACATTTTCTGTGTCATTAAGAGCAAGGAACGTTCTTTCAAAGACAACTGTTGCTTAAACATTTTCTGTGTCATTAAGAGCAAGGAACGTTCTTTCAAAGGCAACTGTTGCTTAAACAATGTCTGTGTTCATTAAGAGCAAGGAACGTTCTTTCAAAGGCAACTGTTGCTTAAACAATGTCTGTGTTCATTAAGAGCAAGGAACGTTCTTTCAAAGGCAACTGTTGCTTAAACATTTTCTGTGTCGTTAAGAGCAAGGAACGTTCTTTCAAAGGCAACTGTTGCTTAAACAATGTCTGTGTTCATTAAGAGCAAGGAACGTTCTTTCAAAGGCAACGGTTGCTTAAACAATGTCTGTGTTCATTAAGAGCAAGGAACGTTCTTTCAAAGGCAACTGTTGCTTAAACAATGTCTGTGTTCATTAAGAGCAAGGAACGTTCTTTCAAAGACAACTGTTGCTTAAACATTTTCTGTGTCATTAAGAGCAAGGAACGTTCTTTCAAAGGCAACGGTTGCTTAAACAATGTCTGTGTTCATTAAGAGCAAGGAACGTTCTTTCAAAGGCAACGGTTGCTTAAACAATGTCTGTGTTCATTAAGAGCAAGGAACGTTCTTTCAAAGGCAACTGTTGCTTAAACAATGTCTGTGTTCATTAAGAGCAAGGAACGTTCTTTCAAAGGCAACTGTTGCTTAAACATTTTCTGTGTCATTAAGAGCAAGGAACGTTCTTTCAAAGGCAACTGTTGCTTAAACAATGTCTGTGTTCATTAAGAGCAAGGAACGTTCTTTCAAAGGCAACTGTTGCTTAAACATTTTCTGTGTCATTAAGAGCAAGGAACGTTCTTTCAAAGACAACTGTTGCTTAAACATTTTCTGTGTCATTAAGAGCAAGGAACGTTCTTTCAAAGGCAACTGTTGCTTAAACATTTTCTGTGTCATTAAGAGCAAGGAACGTTCTTTCAAAGACAACTGTTGCTTAAACATTTTCTGTGTCATTAAGAGCAAGGAACGTTCTTTCAAAGACAACTGTTGCTTAAACATTTTCTGTGTCATTAAGGGCAAGGAACATTCTTTCAAAGGCAACTGTTGCTTAAACATTTTCTGTGTCATTAAGGGCAAGGAACATTCTTTCAAAGGCAACTGTTGCTTAAATATTTTCACAGCCGTGTACCACTCGCTTCAAGACGATTCTTATGGTCCTGTCCTGCACAAGAAGTGAATCAAGTGTAATCATAAACCTGCCTCATTATCTGGTAACTTCAAGTTTCACTTGTTAAAAAGAGGTGATAAAATAGTTGCAGGAGTTGAAAATGTGCATGCAACAATTTGGAAGGTCCTCACAGGGTCCTTATAATGTCCTTATATTGAATGTGGTCAGATGGCTATGAGCCACGCATGTTTTCCATTAATTTAGATGCAGTTTGTGACAAATCATGAGGGTTTGTTAAAAAATCTGATGAAACGGAGAAAACAAATTTGAAATATAATGCTACCAATTTTGAAGAACAAGGTCTCCCAACAGTGTAAAAATCGCTACTCACAGTTCCGTAGCTTTCGATGGCGTTCTCGCCATCTTCGTCAGCGCTCTAATGCTGTCTGCGTGAATCTCTACTCAGATCTCGTGAACATGGGATGAACCCAGTTCACGAGATCGAATCAGAGAATGGTACACCGGGGGCAGGGTGTAACGGCCCCGGTCCCTGTTGAGCGGGGGGTTGGTGGCTGCGATGTAGATGGCCTCCTTGACTCCTCGCTGGAACCACTTATTTTCTCTGTCCAGGATGTTGACATTGTCCGCACTGAATTGATGTTTTTCGGCGTGTAGGTGAGCTCCTACTGGAGAAGAGTCCCTCTTGTGTTCTGTTAGTCTCTTCTGAAGGGGGCGTTCAAATTTGAAATATATTTTCGTCGCATTGTATTAATGTCTTTATTTGTACTTGTTTGTTGTTGCTTGTTACAAAGTTGTTTTGTTGCTCGTTACAATGCTGTTGCTTGTTTTTAAGTTATTTTAACATATGAATCAGAAACACTAAGCTGACACCACCAGAATGATGGAAACATTCAGACCTTTGAAACACTAAGCTGACACCACCAGAATGATGGAAACACTAAGCTGACACCACCAGAATGATGGAAACACTAAGCTGACACCACCAGAATGATGGAAACATTCAGACCTATGACAGACTAAGCTGACACCACCAGACTGATGGAAACATTCAGACCTTTGACAGAGTAAGCTGACACCACCAGAATGATGGAAACATTCAGACCTATGAAACATTAGGATGACACCACCAGACTGATGGAAACATTCAGACCTTTGACAGAGTAAGTTGACACCACCAGAATGATGGAAACATTCAGACCTATGACAGACTAAGCTGACACCACCAGAATGATGGGAACATTCAGACCTATGAGACACTAAGCTGACACCACCAGACTGATGGAAAAACATTCAGACCTATGACAGACTAAGCTGACACCACCAGGATGATGGAAACATTCAGACCTATGACAGACTAAGTTGACACCACCAGAATGATGGAAACATTCAGACCTATGACAGACTAAGCTGACACCACCAGAATGATGAGACTGAGATATGTATATGTATAATTATATGTGTATGTATATGTACATGTATATGTGTATGTATATGTGTATGTATATGTATACATTGGGGGATTGCTCAATGCACCACTTCCTCTTAAAAGCTAAAGTTAACCCTTTGACTCCCACAGCCTGTCCAACACCGCCCTTCATTGTCAATCATGCTTGCAGAGCAAAAACTTAACCCTTCGACTCCCTCACCCTATCCATCAGCTTCATGCAGGAAGCTGGTGGATAGGGTGAGGGAGTCGAAGGGTTAAATTTTTGCAATCGGTGGATAGGGTGTGGGAGTCAAAGGGTTAAGCGCATTAGCCAAATGGTTGGATGACCAGATTTGTGGGCTGGTTTGACTGTACTGTCTCAGTCTGGCCAGCTAGAAGCGAGTTCCTGACCCTCTTTAGAAATAGGGGAAATAAAGTAGTGAGGAAGAGAAGTTATAGATGCTTGATCTAAAAGAAGTTGCTCTCTGAATCAGCACCCTCTTACAACTGCTCAGTTATGGGAAAACTTCACAAAAGCACATTATCTTACATGTGTACTGTCAAATAAAAATTTGCTCTGTGCTGAGAAAGAGGGAAGAATTGTAATAAACACTTATTTTTGTTATTTAAGAATTGTAATAAGCTCTTATTTTTTATTTAACATGTTAACTTGTAACTGACCAAGGAGCGTAATAAATTTACATAGTAAAAAAATTGGCACATCATACAACATAGCTGAGTTTCCAAATATTTAATATTCATTCCATAGAAATCATTTTATTTTGTTTGAATAGTACAGAATATAGTAAAGGATTATATATATGATACAGTGATAATACGTAGGTTTCTTGGTCATAAGTAGGTTTGTTATGAGACAGTGATGATAAATAGATTTCTAATGAGACAGTGCTTCTGAAACTACTATCCGCAATGTAATCCGCCATTCTGACATCAAGACCTGTGAGCTTGATCCTCTTCCAGCATCTATCTTAACACACTGCCTAGATACTTTGCTCCCTCACTTCACAACTGTCATCAACAATTCCCTGTCATCTGGTATCTTTCCCTTTTCCTTCAAATCTGCCCTGGTCAGACCTCTTTTAAAGAAACCTAGTCTTGACCCCAATAACCTCAAAAACTATCGACCTGTTTCCAACCTACCTTTCTTATCCAAAGTCCTTGAAAAAATTGTTCTCGCACAGATCTCTGATCATATCACCGCCAACAACCTCTCTTACCCTTATCAGTCGGCTTATCGCACTGGACACAGCCCTGAAACTGCTCTTGTAAAAATTGCAAATGATATTCTGACTGCTCTTGATCAAAATCAAATCTCTCTTCTATCTCTCCTTGATCTCTCGGCTGCATTCGACACCATCGACCATTCTATCATGCTCACACGTCTCCATAAAGTGTTTGGTATCTCTGACATCGCTCTGTCTTGGTTCCAGTCCTACCTTTCCAATCGCACTCAAACAGTCTCTGTCTGTTGTTCATCCTCTGCACCCGCTACCGTCCAGTTTGGTGTGCCCCAAGGCTCTGTTTTAGGTCCCATCCTATTTGTGCTGTACACACAACCCCTCTCTGAAATTATGCGACTTCACTCTATGTCCCATCATAGCTTTTCTGATGACAACCAACTCTATACTTCTGGTTCCCTCCCACAACTGCCCTCTATAATCAGACAAACCCAAGGCTGCATTTCTGATGTTCACTCCTGGATGACTGTAAACAAACTTCAACTCAACCCCATTAAAACTGAACTTAGCCTTATCTCTACCACCACATTGGCTAAGTGTTCTTCCCTTCCTCTGTCTGTCTCTCTGCTTGGATCTGACATTCCACTATCTTCCACTGTCCGCAATCTTGGAGTCACTCTTGATAACACCCTGTCCTTTGAAAAACACGTCCAGAATGTTTGCAGATTATGCTATCTTGAGATACGCAGAATTTCTTCTATTCGCAATATCCTCTCTGTCGAAGCCACCAAAACTCTCCTCTGTGCCTTTGTTCTCTCTCGTCTCGACTACTGCAACTCCCTCCTCTCGGGCTGTCCTTTCTCTCTCATTCAAAAGCTTCAAAAAGTCCAAAACAATGCTGCTAGACTCATCTTCAGAAAATCTCGTTCCTCTCATGTCACTCCTCTTCTCAAATCTCTTCACTGGTTACCTGTTGAAAAGAGAATTCGCTACAAGATTGCTTTGTTATGTTTTAAGTCTCTCAACGGTCTTGCACCCCCTTACATCTCTGACCTCCTCCATCTGTACACCCCCTCTCGTCAACTTCGTTCCTCGGCTGATACTCGTACCTTCCGCATACCATTCTGTCGCACTAAAACTTATGGTCAACGCTCCTTTTCCTATCAGGCCCCTGTAATCTGGAATCAGCTCCCTGTCTCTGTTCGCCACTCTGCAACTCTCACTTCTTTCAAGTCCTCTCTGAAAACCCATCTCTTCCAGTCCCTCTCATGATACTTATAAAGACTCTACCACCTAACTTCCCCAAATCCCCCCTTGTTGTCTTTTGAGCCTTGAATGTCGGCTGGTGTGTGTGTGCGTGTGTGTGTGTGTGTGTGTGTGTGTGTGTGTGTGTGTGTGTGTGTGTGTGTGTGTTTGGTTGTGTCTGCGTGATACCTGTAAGCGCTTAGGGCTCTTGTTTTCATCAGATTAGGCGCTATATAAATGCTCTTTATTATTATTTATTATTATTATGATAAATAGGTTCGTTGTGAGACAGTGATGATAAGTAGGTTTCTTATGAGACAGTGATGATAAGTAGGTTTGTTATGAGACAGTGATGATAAATAGGTTTCTAATGAGACAGTGATAATAAGTAGGTTTCTTATGAGACAGTGATGATAAATAGGTTTCTTATGAGACAGTGATGATAAATAGGTTTCTTATTAGACAGTGATGATAAATAGGTTTCTTATGAGACAGTGATGATAAGTAGGTTTCTTATGAGACAGTGATGATAAGTAGGTTTGTTATGAGACAGTGATGATAAGTAGGTTTGTTATGAGACAGTGATGATAAGTAGGTTTGTTATGAGACAGTGATGATAAGTAGGTTTCTTATGAGACAGTGATGATCAATAGGTTTCTTATGAGACAGTGATGATAAATAGGTTTCTTATGAGACAGTGATGATAAATAGGTTTGTTGTGAGACAGTGATGATAAATAGGTTTCTTATGAGACAATGATGATAAATAGGTTTGTTGTGAGACAATGATGATAAATAGGTTTCTTATGAGACAGTGATGATAAATAGGTTTGTTGTGAGACAGTGATGATAAATAGGTTTGTTGTGAGACAGTGATGATAAATAGGTTTGTTGTGAGACAGTGATGATAAATAGGTTTGTTATGAGACAGTGATGATAAATAGGTTCGTTGTGAGACAGTGATGATAAGTAAGTTTCTTATGAGACAGTGATGATAAATAGGTTTCTTATGAGACAGTGATAATAAATAGCTTTCTTATGAGACAGTGATGATAAATAGGTTTCTTATGAGACAGTGATAATAAGTAGGTTTCTTGATGATAAGTAGGTTTCTTATGAGACAGTGATAATAAGTAGGTTTCTTATGAGACAGTGATAATAAGTAGGTTTCTTATGAGACAGTGATAATAAGTAGGTTTCTTATGAGACAGTGATAATAAATAGGTTTCTTATGAGACAGTGATGATAAATAGGTTTCTTATGAGACAGTGATGATAAGTATGTTTGTTATGAGACAGTGATGATAAGTAGGTTTCTTATGAGACAGTGATGATAAATAGGTTTCTTATGAGACAGTGATGATAAATAGGTTTCTTATGAGACAGTGATAATAAATAGTTTTCTTATGAGACAGTGATAATAAGTAGGTTTCTTATGAGACAGTGATGATAAATAGGTTTCTTATGAGACAGTGATAATAAATAGTTTTCTTATGAGACAGTGATAATAAGTAGGTTTCTTATGAGACAATGATAATAAATAGTTTTCTTATGAGACAGTGATGATAAGTAGGTTTCTTATGAGACAGTGATAATAAATAGGTTTCTTATGAGACAGTGATGATAAATAGGTTTCTTATGAGACAGTGATAATAAGTAGGTTTCTTGATGATAAGTAGGTTTCTTATGAGACAGTGATAATAAGTAGGTTTCTTATGAGACAGTGATAATAAGTAGGTTTCTTATGAAACAGTGATAATAAGTAGGTTTCTTATGAGACAGTGATAATAAATGGGTTTCTTATGAGACAGTGATGATAAGTAGGTTTGTTATGAGACAGTGATGATAAGTAGGTTTCTTATGAGACAGTGATGATAAGTAGGTTTGTTATGAGACAGCGATGATAAATAGGTTTGTTATGAGACAGTGATAATAAGTAGGTTTGTTATGAGACAGTGATAATAAGTAGGTTTCTTATGAGACAGTGATAATAAATAGGTTTCTTATGAGACAGTGATGATAAGTAGGTTTGTTATGAGACAGTGATGATAAGTAGGTTTCTTATGAGACAGTGATGATAAGTAGGTTTCTTATGAGACAGTGATGATAAGTAGGTTTCTTATGAGACAGTGATGATAAGTAGGTTTCTTATGAGACAGTGATGATAAGTAGGTTTCTTATGAGACAGTGATGATAAGTAGGTTTGTTATGAGACAGTGATAATAAGTAGGTTTGTTATGAGACAGTGATGATAAATAGGTTTCTTATGAAACAGTGATGATAAGTAGGTTTGTTATGAGACAGTGATGATAAGTAGGTTTGTTATGAGACAGTGATGATAAATAGGTTTGTTATGAGACAGTGATAATAAGTAGGTTTGTTATGAGACAGTGATGATAAGTAGGTTTGTTATGAAAGATCTTTTATTTTCTACAGTATTAACCCTTTGCCACCTGCACCCTATCTACCAACTGCAAAAACTTAACCCTTTGACTCCCTCACCCTATCCACCAGCTTCCTGCTAGGGTGAGGGAGTCAAAGGGTTAAGTTTTTGCTCTTCCAGCATGGTTGACAAAGAAGGATGCTGTTGGACAGGCTGCAGGAGTCAAAGGGTTAAGTGCAGCTCAGACTGAAAATCTAAGGGCAGTTCTTTTTGTACAGATTGAGAAAGAAAGAAAAAAAGATGAAAAACAAAACAAAACGGTCATACATGTAAAAGCCAACTATCTGGATAGTTGAGCCTACAAATGAAGAAAAACAAAATAAAACACAGAAACTAAAAGCTTCCATTCTCAGTCAGGTTGATACCAAACCCACAATCAGCTTTAGTTGTTTCTTCACTTTCTTTCTTTTATGTTTTTGTTCGTTTACATGTTTGTTTTTGTCACACAGAAAACAGAAGTTGATTCTGTAAGTGTCTTTTGTTTTCATCAATAGAGACTTTTTACTGTGCACCGATCTTACCTGTACAAAACAGGGTGATGAATGATGTACCGATCTTACCTGTATAAAACAGGGTGATGAATGATGTACCAATCTTACCTGTATAAAACAGGGTGATGAATGATGTACCAATCTTACCTGTACAAAACAGGCTGATGAATGATGTACCAATCTTACCTGTACAAAACAGACAGATGAATGATGTACCGATCTTACCTGTATAAAACAGGGTGATGAATGATGTACCGATCTTACCTGTACAAAACAGGCAGATGAATGATGTACCAATCTTACCTGTATAAAACAGGGTGATGAATGATGTACCAATCTTACCTGTACAAAACAGGCAGATGAATGATGTACCAATCTTACCTGTACAAAACAGACTGATGAATGATGTACCAATCTTACCTGTACAACACAGGCAGATGAATGATGTACCAATCTTACCTGTACAAAACAGGCAGATGAATGATGTACCAATCTTACCTGTACAGAACAGGCAGATGAATGATGTACCAATCTTACCTGTACAAAACAGGCAGATGAATGATGTACCAATCTTACCTGTACAAAACAGGCTGATGAATGATGTACCAATCTTACCTGTACAACACAGGGTGATGAATGATGTCCCAATCTTACCTGTACAAAACAGACAGATGAATGATGTACCAATCTTACCTGTACAACACAGGGTGATGAATGATGTACCAATCTTACCTGTACAAAACAGACTGATGAATGATGTACCGACCTTACCTGTACAAAACAGGCTGATGAATGATGTACCGACCTTACCTGTACAACACAGGGTGATGAATGATGTACCGACCTTACCTGTACAAAACAGGGTGATGAATGATGTACCAATCTTACCTGTATAAAACAGACTGATGAATGATGTACCAATCTTACCTGTACAAAACAGGCAGATGAATGATGTACCAATCTTACCTGTACAACACAGGGTGATGAATGATGTACCAATCTTACCTGTACAAAACAGACTGATGAATGATGTACCAATCTTACCTGTACAACACAGGGTGATGAATGATGTACCAATCTTACCTGTACAAAACAGACTGATGAATGATGTACCAATCTTACCTGTACAAAACAGGGTGATGAATGATGTACCAATCTTACCTGTACAACACAGGGTGATGAATGATGTACCAATCTTACCTGTACAAAACAGGGTGATGAATGATGTACCGATCTTACCTGTACAAAACAGGGTGATGAATGATGTACCAATCTTACCTGTACAACACAGGGTGATGAATGATGTACCAATCTTACCTGTACAAAACAGGGTGATGAATGATGTACCAATCTTACCTGTACAAAACAGACAGATGAATGATGTACCAATCTTACCTGTACAAAACAGACAGATGAATGATGTACCAATCTTACCTGTACAAAACAGACAGATGAATGATGTACCAATCTTACCTGTACAAAACAGACAGATGAATGATGTACCAATCTTACCTGTACAAAACAGGCTGATGAATGATGTACCAATCTTACCTGTACAACACAGGCTGATGAATGATGTACCAATCTTACCTGTACAAAACAGACAGATGAATGATGTACCAATCTTACCTGTACAACACAGGCAGATGAATGATGTACCAATCTTACCTGTACAAAACAGGCTGATGAATGATGTACCAATCTTACCTGTACAACACAGGCTGATGAATGATGTACCAATCTTACCTGTACAAAACAGACAGATGAATGATGTACCAATCTTACCTGTACAACACAGACTGATGAATGATGTACCAATCTTACCTGTACAACACAGGGTGATGAATGATGTACCAATCTTACCTGTACAAAACAGACTGATGAATGATGTACCAATCTTACCTGTACAAAACAGACAGATGAATGATGTACCAATCTTACCTGTACAAAACAGACTGATGAATGATGTACCAATCTTACCTGTACAAAACAGGCAGATGAATGATGTACCAATCTTACCTGTACAAAACAGACAGATGAATGATGTACCAATCTTACCTGTACAAAACAGGGTGATGAATGATGTACCAATCTTACCTGTACAACACAGGCTGATGAATGATGTACCAATCTTACCTGTACAAAACAGGCTGATGAATGATGTACCAATCTTACCTGTACAACACAGGCAGATGAATGATGTGTCCTTGAGCTGTGTCTGTACAAGTGGACAGGGCCATTTTGTCTCTTGCGGCTTTTGACTTGTAGTTTGTTGAAGTTGAGATGTATTCGTCACAAATGGATGGTTGTCATTGAGATTATGATATCAGTATTTTACACCATTTACAAATACATATTTATGATGAGATCACTTCATATTACAAATGCATGTTTAGTTATAAGAAGTCAGTTCACATGATGAGTGTATACTTTGCCACATGAGATCTCACCTATCTCACCTGTTGCACCTGTCGGCATTACTGGGTTCGGTGTTGGCCACTGTACACTAAGACACCACCATCTCCCTCCAGGTGTCTCAATACGAAATCCAAAACAAGTGTGACTGCCCGCGTTCAAGCAAACAGGAACAAGAAAAAAACACGAAAAAATAATAAGAACACGTATTTAATACAACAAGACAAGACAGGTGCAAAAATTTTCAGCCAACTGGGGCCTTTGTCAAGCGTAAGATCACAAACAAACAAACAAACACCAGATACAAAAATTAGGAGAAAAATACTGAAACTTCCCTGCTGCTTCGTCCAGTGTGAGAAAAGGAAACAAAAACAAAATAAAAAAAAGTGGAAGAGAGGCCTTACTAGCTTGGACGAGTGCACAGTGTGTATGTGGCACAGGATGTCTTTTCCTTGATTGTGCTAAAGCCAGAAAGTCATTTAACCCTTTGACTCCCGCGCCCTATCCACCAACATGTTGCACTGTCAACCATGCAAGCAAAGCAAAAACTTAACCATTTGACTCCCTCACCCTATCCACCAGCTTCCTGCAGGAAGCTGGTGGATAGGGTGAGGGAGTCAAATGGTTAAGTTTTTGTAGTTGGTGGATAGGGTGTGGGAGTCAAAGGGTTAATAGCATCAAAGCCAGAAGGTAACTTGCCAGGACTGAATGCTAAAAGTGCAATAACCAAGAATACATCAGCTCCAATATTGTGGGCAGTAAACAAACTGCATGGTTTTGTGATCAGAAAAATATTGTGTTTTAAGGTACAGGTGATTCTGTTTAATAGCAGTGTCTGTGAGTATCATTAGATTGATTTAATCACATAACATTCCAATGTGTTTGATTTGAAACTGGACAAACACAAAACCTAAGAAGAAGAAAAAAGAACACACAAAGCAGACTTTGTACAAAAGTTTTAAACAAACAAGATTTTTCCTATCTTTTTATCATATTACATTATGCTGTGATCCCACGTTGTGTGTTCTTGTTGTTCCACAGACTGGTACAGTGTTGTTATTGGTTTACTTTATTTCAGTGTGATACATGATATTTAAAAGAATATTTACAGATTTATTCCAGTTTGTTATAGCAGTGAAATATTTGAATTGAAAGAGTTGGGATAAAATAATGTCGGTTCATTAGACGTTGTTTGGATTGTGTTCAGAAATGTGCCTGACTTTTTATATTGGTTATAAGTGTTCTTTGTGCATGCAGTAGTTAGATGTGTGCAAGAATGTCATTTCTTGTATGTTGTCAAGTCGTGTTGCCAAATGTTCTATTTTGCAGTTTTATTTCATTTTCTTCTTACTTTGATTGTGCCCGCTTTGTGATGTTTTTGTCAGTTGGTATATCTTTTTGTTGTTGTTGTTGGGTTAATGCTATGAATGTCTTCTTCCTCCTCTTCTTCTTCTTTCTTATCTTCTGTGTTTTTTCTTTCCATGTTAGGCTTTCTTCTTAACCCTTTGACTCTCTCACCCTATCCACCCACAGCAAAAACTTAACCCTTTGACTCTCTCACCCTATCCACCAACAGCAAAAACTTAACCCTTTGACTCCCGCACCCTATCCACCAACAGCAAAAACTTAACCCTTTGACTCTCTCACCCTATCCACCAACAGCAAAAACTGAACCCTTTGACTCCCACACCCTATCCACCAACAGCAAAAACTGAATCCTTTGACTCCCGCACCCTATCCACCAACAGCAAAAACTGAATCCTTTGACTCCCACACCCTATCCACCAACAGCAAAAACTGAACCCTTTGACTCCCACACCCTATCCACCAACAGCAAAAACTGAACCCTTTGACTCCCGCACCCTATCCACCAACAGCAAAAACTGAACCCTTTGACTCCCGCACCCTATCCACCAACAGCAAAAACTGAACCCTTTGACTCTCTTTCTGTAGGAGGCCGGTGGATAGAGTGAGGGAGCCAAAGGGTTCAGTTTTTGCTTTGCTGGCATGGTTGGCTTTTCAGGATACTGGGGACAAGGGTGCAGGAGTCAAAGGGTTAACCAGTCACCATAGCGCCATGGTCAGTTCGTCAGACTACATACTGGAAGGTTGGGGGGTGGAATCCCATCAAGTTTTGTCAAAATCATTGTGGGAATTTGTACCCCATCTAGCTACTACCCAACGTTGAGTGTTCTGTGGACTCAGTGGAGTCTTGTCCACTTCACAGGTGTGTTAATGGGAGTCTTACTCATATCTCCTGACCAGAAACAGATGTCTGTATCTCTTCACACCAAGATATGATAGTAAGAGTGGAATACATCCCTATCACACAGTCTCAATCCTTGGTGGAACGCCACAGCATCACGGTTACCATATCATCATAACATTTGAAAACATTTCCCAGGTTCTGTTGCTATTAATGTGGCATAGGAAATCAGACAGCTAAAAAGTATGTTTGTATTTGTATATATATTTTACGTCGAAAAAAAAAAAGCTTTCCATCATCATTTTCTTCCTCCTACTCTTCTTCTTCTTCTTCTTCATGAGTTTTTCCTTCTTTCACATATTTCTATTTCTTTCATAAATTTACATTTCTCCCGTTGATGTTTGGCTCCTGTAGGCTGTGAATATGACAAATGAAGTGACATGGGTTTGCATGCAAGATGTTTTGTACAATATGACTACATTCAGGCAGTCCATCAGTCTTTCATGCACTTCTTAGACTGTACACATGTGTTTAAACCATGGGGGTTCTCTGTTGTGGCTGACATGACAAACATGTTGGTTTGTTTAGTTTCCTGTGTTAATGTGTTCCCCTGTACAAAGAATTATTGGAAGATTAATTGAGATTGACTTTTATTGTCACAAACATGTTGGTTTCTTTAATATCCCGTTTAATATCCCATGTTAATGTGTTCCCCAATACAAAGAATTATTGGAAGATTAATTGAAATTGACTTTTATTGTCACAAACATGTTGGTTTCTTTAATATCCCGTTTAATATCCCATGTTAATGTGTTCCCCAATACAAAGAATTATTGGAAGATTAATTGAGATTGACTTTTATTGTCACAAACATGTTGGTTTCTTTAATATCCCATGTTAATATGTTCTTCTATACAAAGAATTATTGGAAGATTAATTGAGATTGACTTTTATGATCTTTGTCAGTCTTGTCGTGTGAGCTGAAAAGTGTGTTAGCTGTCATGTTCAATTTATTTGCTGTTCCCTTCTTTTTTCATTCACCGACTACTTGATCAGGCCACATCTGGTGATGAATGTGGCCATTTTTGTTCCGGTTCTTGCATGCTGCCATACAACTTAATGGTCAGCAGGGCTGTAGCCAGCTATGTCTCCTGTCACTGCACTTGATAGAAGTGACATCGCTGCAATGTGTGTTCAGCTGCCCAGTCCTTTTGACTGCGTGGGCAGACCCGGTGAAGATGTCAGTTTGAATCACAGTTAGTGTGTGTTGAGCCTGTTATGGCTGGGTGCAGGGCCTCGTCAGGACCACTTGCTGCTCCCTGGACAAAAGATGGTAGACATCTGTTTCTTTGTTTGCTCAAGGTAGCGTTGCAATAAGCGAATGATTCAGCGTGAACGCTAGAGGATTCAGAAGTCATATGCTATTGACACCATTTTGACTGGGGAAGTTTGGATTGTGTTTGTTTTGTGATCAGTTGTTACTGACACCTGAAACTGAATTGTTAATCGTTAATTTTGTTTAGAGCCCAGTCGACTGTGTAGAGCCATATCAGGGCTATAACCGCTTCAAAACATACAAAACTTCAACAGGAAAAAAAAGAAAAGAAAACTAAGTACACATATCAGTGCATCACGCACATAATCTAAGGACATGACCCCGGCATTGACCACTCCGTCCAATTTATTGCACAGGGGATTTAAAAAACCTACCCAAATATAAATTTAAGCATACCTAAGGACACACCAAAACATGAAAACAGGCATGAATGACCTAAAATTACTTCTGCATATTTCACCTCCCTAGAGCCAAAAATACACCCAATTATCAATCCTAAGAAAAAGAACTCAATACTTTATTGAACACATACAGGTGAATGGATCAGCAAGGTAGGAAATAACAGGAAGAAATGACAGAAAGCAAAGGAACAAGGCAGAAACAAAAGAGAGTGACAGAAAAGAGGAAATTTCCAGCACAGAATCCCCATTTATACTGAAAGAGCCCCTGGCATCCGAACGAAGTACCTGAAACAGAAAGATGACGAGTCACTTCTCTACAAACTTGGATAGCAGCTTCTTTGTGGTGTCTGCCCAGTATGTTTTTCTCCACAGATGATGGATGATCCAAACTAAGTCAAGGCAGGTGTAAATCTGCAGGTAAATGTAGCAGCAGGGGTTCCCTTGCTTTGGGGATGTATCTATACAAAGAAGCTTGACTCATAAGGGATGACGTTTATCTAATTTTGGGGCATACCGTAAAGCTGAAGAGAAGTTGCAGTTGCATATGTTTAAATGGGATTGAGTCATGATGACGGAAAATAATAGTACCAGAAGTAGAAGGAGAGTAATGGTAGCATCTATGGAGCATTACTCAGTGTAATGATACATGAAATGTCGTGACATCTAGATCCGTTACATGAACTTTTTCTACTGTCACACTGTTTGTTGTGTGGAAAAACAGAAGATATTTAGTATGGCTGGACCATCGTATTGTGTCACAAACATGTTTGTGGCATGCAAATGAGATATGCAGAAGCAATTTTAGGTAATGTAGGCCTGTTTTTATATATGTTTTAGGAGTCCTTAGTTATGTTTAGATTTGTATTCAGGTATGTATTTTTAATCCCGTGTGCGATAAATTGGACGGAGTGGTCAGTGTCAGGAGCATCTCGTTAGGTTATGTGTGCAAATGCATTGATATGTATGCTTAATTTTCTTCTTTTTTTTTTTTTCTTGTTGAGGTTTTGTGTGTTTTGGAATGGTTATAGCCCTGATAGGGCTCTACGCTCTCGGCTGAGCTTTAAACAACAATAATAGTAATACTTTTGTATTGTACATCTTTTACAGATGTGATAATAATGTTGTAAAATTAGCATGTGTGTGTGTACTGTAATGCAGCAATGTTACATAAGAACACAGTTTAATTTGCATGTTTGCTTTACCTAATTCCTAAAACTACACCTTGCACTCTTTCCCCCCCCCCCCTCCCCCCCACAAAACGTTTCAGGCTTAGTTTTTTTTGTTTTTTTGTTTTTGTTTTTTGTTCATCTAAAAATATTTGAAGAGAGAGACTTCTGTTTTGGATCTGCCTGGTGACCAACTCTGGCCGTCCTTTGTATGTAGGCCTACATTTGTGAAGAAAATGTCGTCACACATAGTTATGTTAGTGGATGGATTATTACAAGATTTGGTATGTGTAAGTGTCTCATAATAAGTCCTGAATGCATAAAGTTTGACCATACTGGTGCAGAAAGTGAAAATATTGACTGACTTTATCTCAGCTGTGTAATATTAGATTTCGACCAAATTTGATGTAAATGTGTGATATGGTGATTGCATTTATTATTGTAGAGTATGTCAAGATTGTTTAGAGGTCAAGGTCATAATTATGGAAACAGTGTCACATGTGTTACTGAGGAATTCTCAATCTTTCTGTCGATGACTTTTGACCAAATTTAGATCATGTAATTAGTCTGGGACCATTCCACTCTTGTATGGCCCCCTGATGCGCAAAGCCCATGTAGACATGGCTAGTATTTGGAATGCTGAAGTAAAAAGATTAAAACTAAAAGAAGAAAAGATTCAGTACTTCTGTTTTGGTTGTTTATGAGCTAATCTGAATAAACGTTTTGAGCCATGTGATTAATGTTTTTGAAAAAAAAAACTGATGGCGAAACACTTTTATCAACATTGGTTGTACTTAGATTGAAGTATCACAAGAAATGTGTTAAATCAAAAGAGTACAGAAAGGGAGATAAACAGTATTGCTTGTCCATCTACATTTTCGTCATTGGATTTTTTGTTTTGTTGGATTTGGTTTGGTTTAGTTTGTTGTGATTTTGCTCTGGATTATTTCCGTGTTTTTTGTTGTTGTGGTTGTTTTTTCTTTTAGTTTTATGCTTTTGTTATTGATGTCAAAGGATTGAGTTGATATCCCACCGCAATCTGCTGCTTAGACAGATCAGAAAGATCAAAATAGATTCAGACCACAAAACAAAATGGTGTTCGCTTTGGTCTTTAGTTGTTGTTGGGTGCATTTTTCAAAGTGAATAGTAGTGATACTGTATTCCAGAACTTGATGTATATCTAAATATTTATGTATATGTATATAATATATGTGTATCTTCAGATTAGTTGTGGACATGTGTATTTTAGTGACATGGTGGTATTGGATGTACATGTTGATCAGTCTTCAAAATAACAGTTTGTCAGTTGTTGATATGTTATATTTTCTTTGTGTGTGTGTGTGTGTGTTTATGTGTGTGTGTGTGTTTATGTGTGTGTGTGTGTGTTAATGTGTGTGTGTGTGTGTGTTTATGTGTGTGTGTGTGTGTGTGTGTTTATGTGTGTGTGTGTGTTAATGTGTGTGTGTGTGTGTGGTTTATGTGTGTGTGTGTGTGTGTGTGTGGTGTGTGTGTTTGGTCCGCCATGATATGGACAGTGCCTATTAAGCCTCTGACCAGTGACAGTAATCGCTCACTGGCACAGTTTTCCCCCATGGGGATGCCGGGGGCTCTTTCAGTATAAATAGTCTCCCAAACTTCTGGAAATTTTGTGTTTGAAATTTCCTCTTTCCTGTCACTCTCTTTGTTTCTGCCTTGTTCCTTTTCTTTCTGTCATTTCTTCCTGTCATTTTCTGCCTTGCTGGTCCAGTCACCTGTATGTGTTCGATAAAGTCTTACATACTTTCTCTCAGGATTGATAATTGGGTACATGTATTAAGACACAAGTAGATCACTCATAAGGAAGATTAGGAAAAGACAGGCAACATTTATAGGCCATTTTATGAGGAAGGGGGATTTGGAACACCTGGTCACAACGGGAAAGCTGGAGGGAAAGAGAGCACCAGGTAGACCCAGGGAGCGAATGCTGGACGGACTTGCAGAGTGGCTGGGGACGAAGAGGGTGGGGGAGATGCTGGGGGCAACGAGAGATAGAGATGGTTGGAAGTCCATGGTTGCCTAACGCCATGCGGCAGGGCACCTGATGATGATAATGATTAAGCTTTGAGGAAATGAGATTTGCAAAAGCAATTTTTAAGTAATTTAGGCCCGTTTTTATATATGTTTTACCACAAACACTTGGCATTATGAGCTATTCGTTTGGCCCTTGGCAATATATGACTATCCAGTTAATCTTGGTAAAGAAAAAAAGAAAAGAAAAAAGGTTTGTGTACACACGCATAATCGTTTCACCTTCAGCATAACTAAGCTACGCACAAAAAATTAAGGATCACTTGCACAAAAATTCATAACTTTCAAAATAAGAAAGCCAATGCGTTGAAGTTTGGCAAACATTTAATTCCATGCTTTAGTAATAACGATATACAATTGCCTTCAATTTCGAGCAATCGTTTGGTGTGTACATTTGATCAAAGTGGGTACGTATCGAAATTTGATTTCCCAAAGTCATTGAAATCACAAGACAGGGCATTCTGATGCTCCCAAAAGTTCAGTTATGCGTGTAACCGCCATGGCTGTTCTGGCACTCGACGCAGCGAGTCCTCATCGAGTTGACCAGGTTGGTGAAGATCCTCTGTGGAAGCGCCTGCCACTCAGCCTGCAGCATCTGGTAGAGATGTTGGGCATCCCTGGGAGGGGGGTGTTGCGATAAAGGTGTTTTGTCACTGCGTTACTGACTTCACGTGAACTGAAATAACAGCCAATAAAAAATCTGGAAAGGAAAACAAGCATGGCACCCAGATGTTGTTTAACATGCGGCATGTTGTAAAGAAGAAGAAATAAAACTGTTCAGTTCGATAACGTTTGAAAAAGTACTAAATTTTTCATGTGAATGGCAGAAGTTTAATTGCAAAACCCGGCTGACTTCACCAAAGATTCTATGCGACCTTACCGATCGAAGTTGCCTGTACAGCCGGTGTAACACGCGGAAAGTACTCCCTAAGCCAAATTTAGTCTGGAGTAAAAAATGCGTGCGTGGATTTTGCTCCCTTTACGAGAAGAGAACTCCCCTCACACAGGTCAGAATTACTCCCATGCGAGGTTTTACTCCCCTTCTGTTCGACAGATTATTTGCTTATGTACGGGCAAAGGTAAGGGGTTGGAACTAAACAGCAGGAAGACTGAAGTCATGGTGATCAGTAAAAAACATGAAATCCCCTCATGCAAAATAACAGCAAACGGCACAACCTTGATACAGGTTAATAAGTTTAAATACCTGGGAACGATCATTTCACCAGGTGGCAGATGCACATCAGAAATAGCCAGCAGAATCGGCCAAGCCAAAACAGCATTCAAGAAGATGACAAGTATTCCTACCAAGAAATGCTATCAATTAACATCAGGAAGAGAGTTCTTGAATGTTATATAGAACCAATACTGTTGTACGGTTGTGAGGCGTAGACATCAACAAGCAAAGCCAAAACAAGATTGAGGCAGCTGAGATGTGGTTTCTAAGAAGAATGTTGAGAGTTCCATGGATAGCAAAGAAAACAAACGAGACAGTCTTGATGGAGGTAGACACAAGTAGATCATTCATAAGGAAGATTAGGAAAAGACAGGCAACATTTATAGGCCATTTCATGAGGAAACGGGAATTGGAACACCTGATCACAACGGGAAAGCTGGAGGGAAAGAGAGCACCAGGTAGACCCAGGGAGAAAATGCTAGACGGACTTGCAGAGTGGCTGGGGACAAGGAGGGTGGAGGAGATGCTTGATGCAACAAGAGATAGAGACAGATGGAAGGCCATAATCGCCAACGCCATGCGGCAAGGCACCTGATGATGATGATGACTCTGTAACATAAAAGGGTTATATAAAAGTGATCTTCTCCCTTTGCTTCTTAAATAATCAATTTATAAGGCACACAACTAGAGAGACAGAGAGAGCACGCCGTCATGCCCGGAATCAGCCAGCGAGCCAGTCTCGTTCAGCTCCACTGCATGAAATCACGCTATAGTAGAAAGTGCAGCAGACGCTGTTTGTAGAATCTCAGGAAAAGTGAAAATGTGTTCTACTTCTTGAGAAAAAGACAAAACGTTGGAATTTATTGCTTTCATTCAAGAAATATGTCCACTTTGGCAATAGAACATTGTGACTTTATGAACAGAGATGTTCGTTATAAACTTTTTTAAGAACTAGCTGAGATGTGTGGATTGTCAAGTGAGTCCTGTTATAAATTATGCTGAGGACTGATTTTTATATAAATATTTGTGTGTGTGCATGCGTGCGTGCGTATATGCGTGCTTGTGTGTGTGCGTGTACGCGCGTACGTGTGTAATCGTCTAATTGAATGGCTCTGTGTGTGTGTGTGTGTGCCGTTCCCATTGAATGTGTGTGTCCTGGTTCCAATGAATGGCCATATGCGTGTGTGCAATTTTTCACGCACGCGAGTTTGATGTGTACCTTCGATGAAATGGCCTATTCATTCAGATGATTTCTTTCTTTTTTTTATCGGGAGCTAAACAGATTTCTAGTACATTATTAAAGTAGGTAGCAACGAAGATGTGTCTGTCTGTCTCTGTCTTTCTGTTTTTGTTAACTTGTCTTCACATAATAAAGATTTATTGAGCACTTAGACGACCAAGTCATTCTTGTCTTTCTGTTTTTGTTAACTTGTCTTCACATAATAAAGATTTATTGAGCACTTAGACGACCAAGTCATTGGATTAAAACAAAACAAGTTAAAAACAAAAAACAGAAGAGGAGAATGTAGTCGGATGGGGAGGGTTTTATGTTTTGAAGTCTAAAAAGAATTATGTCATCTGTCTCTCTTTGTATGTGTGTATGCGTGAGAGAGAGAGAGAGAGAGAGAGTCTACTTTATGTTCGTTTCTAACACAAGCATTCTCGTTGCAAATCTCCGTGCTGGTAAGAAACTACAACTGTTCACAAAACAACAGCAACATGTGGACTGTAAAATTCAACATCATAGGAACAGGGCAATATGCATAATTACATACCCTAGTGTGTAACAAAATAAAGAACACTTTCAGTCCCGCATGCAGTCGTAAAAGCTGGTGATAGCATAACAGAGCGAAAGAGGAAAGCAAGCAGAAAAAAACTCGAAACTCTTGTTATCATTTTCTGTTTATTTCAGTATAATTATATATTTATCTTGTTTACAGGTAAGATTGTTCCCCTGTATTTGGTAGATATATGTACCACGTTTATGTGAAAAGTTTATGTGAAGGTTGCACAAAATGTCTTGCCTTCATCTAAATCAGCATCATTCTTTTAGCATTCCCCAAGGCCGACAGCAGAACCATCAAAGACACCGCCCCCCCCCCCCCCCCCTTAATCAGACACAGGCAAATGGTGCACATTCTTGGCAGCGAACTTTGTCGGAAATTTCTTGCATGAGAACGAGATGCACGTGCTTGCCAAAATGTCGATTGATTGTTGCTAATAAACACAGCACACACTGGGTGTGTGTGTGTGTGTGTGTATGTGTGTACGTGTGTGTGTGTGTGCGTGTGTACGTGCGTGTGTGTGTGTGTATGTGTGTACGTGTGTGTGTGTACGTGTGTGTGTGTACGTGCGTGCGTGCGTGTGTGTGTGTGTGAGTGGCTAACTTCATATAGTATGAAAATTTGGACAGGTTCATGCGCTGTGTTTATAGTAAATTTATTATGACAGGCCTCTAGACTTGATTCTCATTAAAACAAAAACAAAACAAAAAAAGAACAGTCAACATCTCACTTCTCCATGTTTGACTTACTGTCCATGTTTGCCTTACTGTCCATGTTTGACTTATGTCCATGTTTGCCTTACTGTCCATAATGACTTACTGTCCATGTTTGCCTTACTGTCCATGTTTGACTTACTGTCCATGTTTGCCTTACTGTCCATGTTTGCCTTACTGTCCATGTTTGCCTTACTGTCCATGTTTGACTTACTGTCCATGTTTGCCTTACTGTCCATGTTTGACTTACTGTCCATGTTTGCCTTACTGTCCATGTTTGACTTACTGTCCATGTTTGACTTACTGTCCATAATGACTTACTGTCCATGTTTGACTTACTGTCCATGTTTGCCTTACTGTCCATGTTTGCCTTACTGTCCATAATGACTTACTGTCCATGTTTGACTTACTGTCCATAATGACTTACTGTCCATAATGACTTACTGTCCATGTTTGACTTACTGTCCATAATGACTTACTGTCCATTTTGACTTACTGTCCATAATGACTTACTGTCCATGTTTGACTTACTGTCCATGTTTGACTTACTGTCCATTTTGCTTACTGTCCATGTTTGACTTACTGTCCATAATGACTTACTGTCCATGTTTGCACTTACTGTCCATGTTTGACTTACTGTCCATAATGACTTACTGTCCATGTTTGACTTACTGTCCATTTGACTTATGTCCATATTTTGACTTACTGTCCATAATGACTTTCATGTCCATGTTTGACTTACTGTCCATAATGACTTACTGTCCATAATGACTTACTGTCCATAATGACTTACTGTCCATAATGACTTACTGTCCATGTTTGCCTTATGTCCATAATGACTTTGTCCATTGACTTACTGTCCATGTTTGACTTACTGTCCATGATTTGATCTTACTGTCCATGTTTGCCTTACTGTCCATAATGACTTACTGTCCATAATTGACTTACTGTCCATGTTTGCTTACTGTCCATAATGACTTACTGTCCATGTTTGACTTACTGTCCATGTGCTTACTGCCATAATACTTACTGTCCATAGATTTGCACTTACTGTCCATGTTTGACTTACTGTCCATTTGACTTACTGTCCATAATGACTTACTGTCCATGATTTGAGCTTACTGTCCATAATGACTTACTGTCCATTATGTATGGACTTACTGTCCATAATGACTTATGTCATTGTTCTTATACTGTCCATGTTTGACTTACTGTCCATGTTTGCTTACTGTCCATTGACTTACTGTCCATATGACTTATGTCCATTTATACTGCCTTTACTGTCCATAATGACTTACTGTCCATATGATTACTTTGTCTTACTTGTTCCTATGATGATCTTATGTCCATAGATTTGATCTTACTGTCCATGGTTTGCTTTACTGCTTGCTTCTGTCCATAATGACTTTTTATACTCTGTTTGCTTAGTCCATATGACTTACTGTCCATATGACTTACTGTCCATGTTTATCTTTACTGTCCAATGATTCTGTCCATTGATTACTCTTGTTACTGTCCATATGACTTACTGTCCATAATGACTTACTGTCCATAATGACTTACTGTCCTTGATTACTGTCATGTGACTTACTGTCCATATATGTCTGTACTGTCCATATGCTTTGTCCATATGACTTACTGTCCATAATGACTTACTGTCCATTTTGACTTGTCCATAATGACTTACTGTCCATAATACTTACTGTCCATATGTTACTTCTGTTTGACTTACTGTCCATGTTTGCTTACTGTCCATAATGATCTACTGTCCATATGACTTCTGTCCATGTTTGCTTACTGTCCATGTTTGACTTACTGTCCATGTTTGACTTACTGTCCATAATGACTTACGTCCATGTTTGACCTTACTGTCCATGTTTGACTTACTGTCCATAATGCTTACTGTCCATGTTTGACTTACTGTCCATAATGATTACTGTCCATAATGACTTACTGTCCATAATGACTTACTGTCCATGTTTGACTTACTGTCCTATTTTGCCTTACTGTCCTTTAATGACTTACTGTCCATGTTTGCTGTCCTATATTTTGTCCATTGACTTATGTCCATGTTTGACTTACTGTCCATAATGACTTACTGTCCATGTTTGCCTTAGTCCTATGATTCCATGTTTGACTTACTGTCCATAATGACTTACTGTCCATAATGACTTACTGTCCATTTTGACTTACTGTCCATGTTTGCTTACTGTCCATGTTTGACTTACTGTCCATAATGACTTACTGTATGTTTGCCTTCTGTCCATGTTTGACTTACTGTCCATAATGACTTACTGTCCATAATGACTTACTGTCCATGTTTGCTTACTGTCCATGTTTGACTTACTGTCCATGTTTGCTTACTGTCCATGTTTGCCTTACTGTCCATGTTACTTTCCATAAGACTTACTGTCCATAATGACTTACTGTCCATGTTTGACTTACTGTCCATATGACTTACTGTCTCATGTTATGCCTTACTGTCCATGTTTGACTTACTGTCCATAAGACTTACTGTCCATGTTTGCCTTACTGTCCATGTTCTTACTGTCCATAATGACTTACTGTCCATGTTTGCCTTACTGTCCATGTTTGCCTTACTGTCCATAATGACTTACTGTCCATGTTTGCCTTACTGTTCCATAATGTGACTTACTGTCCATAATTGACTTACTGTCCATGTTTGCTTACTGTCCATAATGACTTACTGTCCATGTTTGACTTACTGTCCATAATGACTTACTGTCCATGTTTGCCTTACTGTCCATGTTTGCCTTACTGTCCATAATGACTTACTGTCCATGTTTGTCCTTGTTACTGTCCATGTTTGCCTTACTGTCCATGTTTGACTTACTGTCCATATTGACTTACTGT
Source organism: Monoplex corrugatus (assembly GCA_030674185.1). Classification (NCBI taxonomy): domain Eukaryota; kingdom Metazoa; phylum Mollusca; class Gastropoda; order Littorinimorpha; family Ranellidae; genus Monoplex; species Monoplex corrugatus. Next base: position 52,406,732 of record JAPXFY010000028.1, read on the forward strand.
CCATGTTTCCTTACTGTCCATAATGACTTACTGTCCATGTTTGCCTTACTGTCCATGTTTGCCTTTACTGTCCATAATGACTTACTGTCCTTTCTGTCCATATGACTTACTGTCCATGTTTGACTTACTGTCCATTTGACTTACTGTCCATGTTTGCCTTACTGTCCATAATGACTTACTGTCCATGTGCTTACTGTCCATATGACTTACTGTCCATGTTTGACTTACTGTCCATGTTTGACTTACTGTCCATGTTTGCCTTACTGTCCATGTTTGACTTACTGTCCATATGACTTACTGTCCATATGACTTACTGTCCATGTTTGCTTACTGTCCAGTTTGACTTACTGTCCATGTTTGCTTACTGTCCATATGACTTACTGTCCATGTTTGCCTTACTGTCCATTTGACTTACTGTCCAGTTTGCTTACTGTCCATTATGACTTACTGTCCATGTTTGCTTACTGTCCATAATGACTTACTGTCCATGTTTGACTTACTGTCCATGTTTGCTACTGTCCATGTTTGCTTACTGTCCATGTTTGACTTACTGTCCATGTTTGACTTACTGTCCATGTTTGCTTACTGTCCATGTTTGACTTACTGTCCATGTTTGCCTTACTGTCCATAATGACTTACTGTCCAGTTTGCCTTACTGTCCATGTTGACTTACTGTCCATGTTTGACTTACTGTCCATGTTTGACTTACTGTCCATGTTTGCTTACTGTCCATGTTTGACTTACTGTCCATGTTTGACTTACGTCCATGTTTGCTTACTGTCCTTTGACTTACTGTCCATGTTTGCCTTACTGTCCATGTTTGACTTACTGTCCATGTTGCCTTACTGTCCATAATGACTTACTGTCCATGTTTGCTTACTGTCCATGTTTGACTACTGTCCATGTTTGCCTTACTGTCCATAATGACTTACTGTCCATGTTTGCTTACTGTCCATGGACTTACTGTCCATGTTTGCTTACTGTCCATGTTTGACTTACTGTCCATGTTTGCCTTACTGTCCATGTTTGATTACTGTCCTGTTTGCCTTACTGTCCATAATGACTTACTGTCCATGTTTGACTTACTGTCCATAATGACTTACTGTCCATGTTTGACTTACTGTCCATATGACTTACTGTCCATGTTTGACTTACTGTCCATGTTTGACTTACTGTCCATAATGACTTACGTCCATGTTGCTTACTGTCCATGTTTGCCTTACTGTCCATGTTTGACTTACTGTCCATGTTTGCTTACTGTCCATAATGACTTACTGTCCATGTTGCCTTACTGTCCATGTTTGCCTTACTGTCCATAATGACTTACTGTCCATGTTTGCCTTACTGTCCATGTTTGACTACTGTCCATGTTTGCTTACTGTCCATGTTTGCCTTACTGTCCATGTTTGCCTTACTGTCCATGTTTGCCTTACTGTCCATTTGACTTACTGTCCATAATGACTTACTGTCCATGTTTGCTTACTGTCCATGTTTGCCTTACTGTCCATGTTTGACTTACTGTCCATGTTTGACTTACTGTCCATGTTTGCTTACTGTCCATGTTTGCCTTACTGTCCATTTTGACTTACTGTCCATGTTTGCCTTACTGTCCATGTTTGCCTTACTGTCCATGTTTGCTTACTGTCCATGTTTGCCTTACTGTCCATGTTTGACTTACTGTCCATATGACTTACTGTCCATGTTTGACTTACTGTCCATGTTTGACTTCTGTCCATGTTGCCTTACTGTCCATATGACTTACTGTCCATGTTTGCCTTACTGTCCATAAGACTTACTGTCCATGTTGACTTACTGTCCATGTTTGACTTACTGTCCATGTTGCCTTACTGTCCATGTTGACTTACTGTCCATGTTGACTTACTGTCCATTTTGCTTACTGTCCATGTTTGACTTACTGTCCATGTTTGACTTACTGTCCATGTTTGCCTTACTGTCCATGTTTGCTTACTGTCCTTGACTTACTGTCCATGTTTGCTACTGTCCATGTTTGCTTACTGTCCATGTTTGCTTACTGTCCATGTTTTGCCTTACTGTCCATAATGCTTACGTCCATTGACTTACTGTCCATTGCTTACTGTCCTGTTTGCTTTAACTGTCCATAATGGACTTACTGTCCATGTTGACTTTACTTCCATAAATGACTTACGTCCATATGACTACTGTCCATGTTTGACTTACTGTCCATGTTTGACTTACTGTCCATGTTTGACTTACTGTCCAGTTTGACTTACTGTCCATAATGACTTACTGTCCATGTTTGACTTACTGTCCATAATGACTTACTGTCCATAATGACTACTGTCCATGTTTGACTTACTGTCCATGTTTGACTTACTGTCCATGTTTGACTTACGTCCATAATGACTTACTGTCCATATGACTTACTGTCCATGTTTGACTTACTGTCCATAATGACTTACTGTCCATGTTTGACTTACTGTCCATAATGACTTACTGTCCATAATGACTTACTGTCCATGTTTGACTTACTGTCCATGTTTGACTTACTGTCCAAGTTTGACTTACTGTCCATAATGACTTACTGTCCATGTTTGCCTTACTGTCCAAGTTTGACTTACTGTCCATGTTTGACTTACTGTCCATGTTTGACTTACTGTCCATGTTTGCCTTCCTGTCCATGTTTGACTTACTGTCCAAGTTTGGTGAAACTTTACTCACAAATAGCTGGTAAACCCTTGCTAACACTTTATAATAATGATGTTCACGCGCGCACACACACGACTAATATCTTTAAAAAAATGAAAATGAAAGGGCAAGTCCAACAGGAATAAATGGGCACCCTGAATATCGTTAGAAGGCAACGCCTTTGGTAAAGCACCCTGTTGAAAAGGTGAGAGAACAACATTCATTTACCGTTAGAAGGCAACGCCTTTGGTAAAGCACCCTGTTGAAAAGGTGAGAGAACAACATTCATTTACCGTTAGAAGGCAACGCCTTAGTTAAAGCACCCTTTTGAAAAGGTGAGAGAACAACATTCATTTACCGTTAGAAGGCAACGCCTTAGGTAAAGCACCCTGTTGAAAACGTGAGAGAACAACATTCATTTCTTATTTTCCCACAGACAACAAGCCAGCTGTGCATTTATCAGACGTGACATTCTGTTGGCAATCTTTAGGCACGAGGAAGTAACTTGCAGGATATTTCAAGGATTATGGCAAACAGAAAACCGTTGCCAACATACGGGTTACTCTCATGTCATGAACTGTCTGGTAGTAATATAGGAACCAGTCACAGCTGTCGCCGTCTTTCTTTCAATCAGCACCATTTTAGTCACACAGTTTGATGGTTTTCTACAAGTTACCGCAATCACTCAAATGCTATCACAGAAAAACAAATGCTACCACAGAAAAACAAATGCTACCACAGAAAAACAAATGCTACCACAGAAAAACAAATGCTACCACAGAAAAACAAATGCTACCACAGAAAAACAAATGCTATCACAGAAAAACAAATGCTATCACAGAAAAACAAATGCTATCACAGAAAAACAAATGCTACCACAGAAAAACAAATGCTACCACAGAAAAACAAATGCTATCACAGAAAAACAAATGCTATCACAGAAAAACAAATGCTATCACAGAAAAACAAATGCTACCACAGAAAAACAAATGCTACCACAGAAAAACAAATGCTACCACAGAAAAACAAATGCTATCACAGAAAAACAAATGCTATCACAGAAAAACAAATGCTATCACAGAAAAACAAATGCTACCACAGAAAAACAAATGCTATCACAGAAAAACAAATGCTACCACAGAAAAACAAATGCTATCACAGAAAAATGCTACCACAGAACAGAAAAACAAATGCTATCACAGAAAAACAAATGCTACCACAGAAAAACACAATGCTATCACAGAAAAATGCTACCACAGAACAGAAAAACAAATGCTACCACAGAAAAACAAATGCTATCACAGAAAAACAAATGCTACCACAGAAAAACAAATGCTACCACAGAAAAACAAATGCTACCACAGAAAAACAAATGCTATCACAGAAAAACAAATGCTATCACAGAAAAATGCTACCACAGAACAGAAAAACAAATGCTATCACAGAAAAACAAATGCTACCACAGAAAAACAAATGCTACCACAGAAAAACAAATGCTACCACAGAAAAACAAATGCTACCACAGAAAAACAAATGCTATCACAGAAAAACAAATGCTATCACAGAAAAATGCTACCACAGAACAGAAAAACAAATGCTATCACAGAAAAACAAATGCTACCACAGAAAAACAAATGCTACCACAGAAAAACAAATGCTACCACAGAAAAACAAATGCTACCACAGAAAAACAAATGCTACCACAGAAAAACAAATGCTACCACAGAAAAACAAATGCTACCACAGAAAAACAAATGCTATCACAGAAAAACAAATGCTATCACAGAAAAACAAATGCTATCACAGAAAAACAAATGCTACCACAGAAAAACAAATGCTACCACAGAAAAACAAATGCTATCACAGAAAAACAAATGCTATCACAGAAAAACAAATGCTATCACAGAAAAACAAATGCTACCACAGAAAAACAAATGCTACCACAGAAAAACAAATGCTACCACAGAAAAACAAATGCTATCACAGAAAAACAATGCTATCACAGAAAAACAAATGCTATCACAGAAAAACAAATGCTACCACAGAAAAACAAATGCTATCACAGAAAAACAAATGCTACCACAGAAAAACAAATGCTATCACAGAAAAATGCTACCACAGAACAGAAAAACAAATGCTATCACAGAAAAACAAATGCTACCACAGAAAAACAAATGCTATCACAGAAAAATGCTACCACAGAACAGAAAAACAAATGCTACCACAGAAAAACAAATGCTATCACAGAAAAACAAATGCTACCACAGAAAAACAAATGCTACCACAGAAAAACAAATGCTACCACAGAAAAACAAATGCTATCACAGAAAAACAAATGCTATCACAGAAAAATGCTACCACAGAACAGAAAAACAAATGCTATCACAGAAAAACAAATGCTACCACAGAAAAACAAATGCTACCACAGAAAAACAAATGCTACCACAGAAAAACAAATGCTACCACAGAAAAACAAATGCTATCACAGAAAAACAAATGCTATCACAGAAAAATGCTACCACAGAACAGAAAAACAAATGCTATCACAGAAAAACAAATGCTACCACAGAAAAACAAATGCTACCACAGAAAAACAAATGCTACCACAGAAAAACAAATGCTACCACAGAAAAACAAATGCTACCACAGAAAAAACAAATGCTACCACAGAAAAACAAATGCTACCACAGAAAAACAAATGCTACCACAGAAAAACAAATGCTACCACAGAAAAACAAATGCTACCACAGAAAAACAAATGCTACCACAGAAAAGCAAATGCTACCACAGAAAAACAAATGCTACCACAGAAAAACAAATGCTACCACAGAAAAACAAATGCTACCACAGAAAAACAAATGCTACCACAGAAAAACAAATGCTACCACAGAAAAACAAATGCTATCACAGAAAAATGCTACCACAGAAAAACAAATGCTACCACAGAAAAACAAATGCTACCACAGAAAAACAAATGCTACCACAGAAAAACAAATGCTATCACAGAAAAATGCTACCACAGAAAAACAAATGCTATCACAGAAAAACAAATGCTACCACAGAAAAACAAATGCTACCACAGAAAAACAAATACAACGATTGCCACAAAACGTTTTAGTAAAAAAAATGAAACAAGGAAACAAAACAGAACAAAACAAAGAATCACTACCCCCCCCCCCCCCCCCCAAAAAAAAGGAGGGGGCGGGGAGGGGCTATAGTCTTTATAGTCTTCGTTGTAAGGCCTGTTTCTATTCCGATTATAAAAGAAAATGTGAATCATGATTTTACGTCGCCTTCTAGATCTTTCATTTCTTTTTCGTAACTTCCTAGTTCGTTTTTTGTTTTTCCCCCTTCCTTTTTCAAACACACATGTCTTTTTAATTTCTATTTAAAGCTACTTTTTCTTGGTTTCATGCAACATAGACATAACGGTAGCTGCCAGAAAGGTTGAGGTCTATTACCACCTCAGTCCCTTTGACCTCTGGGTTACTGGACAACCGCTTTACCGTTTATAGTTTACAGACTAAACAACATTTCAGATCTTTCAAATTTCTACTCCTTTTAAAAACATCAGCCTTTTCCTTAAGTAAGGACCGATAGTATTAAAGAATTTATTTTTTCCCTCAAATTAGCCCAAAACACTACCACCACCACCACCACCACCAAGTCTTCAATTCATGTATGATCTCGTTGAGGGCTGAAGGCAGAAGCACCAGATCTGCAGGCGTCTACTAACAAACCATGGTACCGTGCAATATAACGCAAACGTCTACCGTCGGGGTCATTTAGATCCGAGTATGTCGCTCGCCCACATTTATTGCCAAGCATGGTCTGACCATGTAGGCTAGATGGTGAACAAAAGAAGGAAAATAAAATAAATAAGAAGCAGCAGCTGATAAATGATAAATCATGACACACACTCATCAGTCCATTCAACTTTGGCAAAATTATTATGTAATATTAATGCGACTGTATACGACCCAAGGAACAGGAAACTCCTTAAATTTACCGGTTGCCTGCGACTCAAATATCGGGAAATTCCTTAAATTCTAGGTTGCATATAACCCAAATAACAGTAAATTCCTTTAAGTCTCGGCTCCAAACGACCCAAATAACGGGAAATTTCCTTAATTCTGGGCTGCAAACGACCCAGTTTCAGTTACAATTTCTCAAGATGACGTCTTGAATTCCATATGCACTAACGTCACAGGTGCATGTCATGAGAAGATCCAGAATAATCACGGCACAAGCCTTAAGCCTGCACATAAACCCATGAGCTCTAGCCAGGTCCTCAGGTCCTACCTAGATAGTCCCATATTTATGTGGGGTCGTAGGGGGGTGAGGTGGCAGAGACCTCAACTTTTCCCGTGGCCAGCACCACGAGGTCGGCACCCATTCCCTCTTCCTCGATTCAAATTCATATTTTTCAATACAGTTATGCATTTATCTCGCTTCAAGACTTCACAAAGGCAAGAAGGCTTATTAGTCTTCAAGGGGTGGGACCTGGGAAATCATCCTATCTCTCTGATGTTTTATACCAAGGCAGCTGGGCAATGCACTGCTCTTCACGATTTTCAACTGCCGTGGTATCTTAAGCGTGCGCAGCCAGAATGCACATGGGTCCGCCTCGTTTTTCGTCCCCTTCCGAAGGACTAGACGTTCAGCTCGATTTTCCGGTCAAACTGACGAGAAAAGTTGAGGCCACTACGGGGAGCGAACCTAGAACCTCGAGTTTAGCTTTTGGCAGGCGGACGTCTGAACTAGTCAGCCACTCTTCTGCTTAAACGACCCAAATAACGGGAAATTCCTTAAATTCTGGGCTACATACGACTCTGATAACGGGAGAGGTCCAGTCAATGGAATCGTGGTCCAGGCCTATGTTTAATTTGGTACTATGGGCTTAAAACACTGGAGTTTCCAAACGGAGGGTCAGGATTTGCCACAGATTGTGCCTAGGTATCTCCCACCTGATGGCTAAAGGCTGGACATTTGTCTGATCTCCCAGGTCAACAGTAAGCTGGCCTTTTAGTTCCACGGCCTTCTACGAGCGTATACGCACAAAGAACATCAAATAACGCAGATCCTGTAACAAATATTGTCAGTGTCGAGCAACTTAATCATGGAAACATGCAAACTCAAAGCATGCATGCCACCAACGATTGTGTAGGCCTATGTAAACTGTGCAGTAATGTGTTGCCTGCACAATGTGAGCAAAACAATAACGTGCTAGTAGACCTCATCGTCCATCCACTGTTTTTGGACTCTCAGTTTTTGGACTCTCAGATTAATGAAGGAGAAATCCTTGCGGTCCTGATATTTTTGTCTGGAAATAGGCAACTAAGTTACGATGTAGTACATACACACACCAAAGCTTGCACACACAGACACTGCTAATGACGGACAAAGCAGCTCTATTATGCATTATATTATATCAAAGTTCATTACAACTACTGGTATCGCTGATTTCTCATACATCATAGGTTGACATTTTCTTTGAAGACGAAATAAACTGCTATTTCCTTATATATATATATATATACACACACACACACGAGCGCGCGAGCAGGCACACGCACACCACGTCTAATACACAGTACCTTTATAAACATTAATTTTCACAACTACAGCGCCAACGGCCATACCACGTTGAAAACACCGGTTCTCGTCCGATCACCGAAGTTAAGCAACGTCGGGCCCGGTTAGTACTTGGATGGGTGACCGCCTGGGAACACCGGGTGCTGTTGGCAACTTTTTTTTTTTTTTTTAATGTATTCGTTTATCTTATTATTATTACCTTTTTTTTCACCGAGATATCTTACAGAACAAATAATATGTCAAATTAATACAATATCCGATCACCAAAGTTGTGCAACACTGAGTCTTGTTAGTGCTTGGAAGACGATTCCCTGGAAAACTGGGAGCAGTTGGCAACTTTTTGTTTAAATCATCACATAATAGATCTATGGTTGTATAGATTCTATTTTTTGGTGTATCAAACTGATTGTCAGCCTCTCTTCTTCTAAGTTAACTTTTTGAGTAGAAACAAAGCAACAAAAACCAACAAAACAACACACACACACAAAAACACACAAAAAACGAGACCCACACAACAGCAAACCAACCGAGTAACCAAGAAATGAAACACGTAGGCCTGCACACCCACAAATGACTTTTTCTTTAAATCAGCGACATTTACAGGAACAGGTCACCTGAGACTGAAACAAGAGGCCTGGAAAATAAGCCTTTTTACAGAGAAAAAAAGAGGAAATGGTGGATGAAGGCACAAGACGAGATACTGAAACACAGCAGCAGAACATGATGTGAGACTTAACACCTCTTAGTTCTCTCTCTCTCTGGAGTTCAGTTTGTTCAAAAAGGGATCATTGCGCTTGGGCAGTTCCATTTTCGCTCCACCTAAACCTGCCAATACGTATATGGAAAAACTCCCTGAGCCTATGCAAATCCCTATGCGATGGCAAGGTCTTGAAATGGGCTGGAGGAGAGGGGTGGTGAAACACGACCTATTTAAGGAGGCAGACCTACCCAGATTTGGGTACCAAGATTGTGATGTTCAGTGTTTCAGTTCTAAATAACCAATCACCATGACATTTGGCAAGAAGATACCTCAGACAGTATTCTTTAGATTGAATATCTTTTTTGGGGGGGGGTCTGTGAGTTATGAAAAGTTGACAAAAATTACTTAATTGCGATTTTTTGCGAGATTGTATACATCAGACATAATATGTTCAAAAGTTGTTATCCTATTTCCTTGCTATTTGGCACACATTAGCAGGGACAGGTACCTATACTACACGTCATTATTGAAGGGCCAGGAACGTTTTTGAGTCAATTTTTGAAAGGAGAAATAACCTATTTTCTCTTACTCTTTTCTCCAATTCGTTGCCGTAACTGAATGGATAAGAGCTCAGACAACATTGCAGTTTCCTTTTGGCACGTGTTTGGGGATTTGCCGATTTGCAATGGGCGGCCCAAGGAAGACAATTTCTACACGAAATTGTCGAATCTTCAGCAGGGTCTCTCTGACGACGCAGGCAAGGTAGCGACAAAATTCGCTTTGCACGTGCAAGGCAAGCCCTTTTTGAACACTACTCCAGCCAAAGTTGCCCGCAGACGAGGATAAAAAGGACCCGTTCTTGGTTCGTTTTAACCATGCTTGCAAGACGACGGATGACGGATGAGCAGCGGGGGAGAGCCCTCGCTCTGCTTGATGAAGGCCTAGCGCAGCGGGAAGTTGCTAGACGACTTGAAGTGTCGCATTCCACAATCCAGAGACTGCTGGAGCGCTTCAAAGAGACTGGAGCAGTCCAGGAAAGGCGTCACACTGGTCGACCCAGAGTAACGACAAGACAGCAAGACCGCTACCTTGCCCTCTCCGTCCTGAGGGAAAGGGCATCCACTGCGGTGACCTTGAGGGGTCAGCTGAGGGACGCAACAGGTGCTAACATCAGCTGCAGCACGGTGAGAAGACGGCTACATGAGGCAAACTTGAGGTCACGGAGACCGGCCGTCCGACCCGTGCTGTCACCGGTCAACAGAGTGCGCCGCATGACCTGGGCCAGGGAGCACGTGACCTGGACAAGGCAACAGTGGGCCGGGGTCTTGTTTTCGGATGAGTCCAGGTTCACCCTGACCTTTAACGATGGCCGGGCTCGGGTGTGGCGACGTCAAGGGGAGAGGTTCGCTGACGCCACTGTCCAAGAGCATAACCGGTACGGCGGCGGGTCGGTGATGGTGTGGGGTGGCATGAGCCGTGGTACCCGGACCCCCTGCTCCCCATTGACGGCATCCTGAACGGGGTCCGGTACCGGGACGAGGTTCTGGCGGCCGTGGCACTGCCTGCGCTTGTGGACCTTGGTCAAGGCGCCATCTTCCAGGACGACAATGCACCTGCGCATCGAGCACGCCTTGTGACCGACTTCCTGGAGCAGCATGAAGTCGTCCGTATGGCCTGGCCAGCGTGCTCACCTGACCTGAACCCAATTGAACACCTCTGGGATGTGCTCGGGAGGCGCATCAGGGACAACCACCCCCCACCGGGCACCCTGGCCAGGCTGGTCGACATCCTGCAGATCGAGTGGGCGGCCATCCCTCAGGACACACTCCGTACCCTTGTGGGGTCGATGCATCGGCGCTGTGAAGCATGCATCCAGGCTCGGGGCGGACACACGCGATATTGAAAACAGATTGGCCAAATCTGACACTTTGTTTTTTGAAAAGGGGGGGATGTTCCTTTAAATGCATGTGCTGTTCACTAATGGGTCATTGTGCTAATTTCTTTTTCCAAAACAGGTGTGGAAATGATGAAATAAAACATAGAATCAATTCTAAACATTGTCAATTATTTCAACTTAAAATTAGAGAGGAAGGAAGAAGTGGCCCTTAAATTATGATTAGGAGTATATATAGCCGGTAGTAAAATCTTGCAGTTCTCCTTGAAAGAAACATTTTTCATCAAAAGTTGTATTATGATTTTTTTTATTAAAATTATTCTAAAAATTGGTGATGATTGTACAGAAAATAATGATAGTAGAGCTAAGATTTTACTACATGCCATACATACTATACAGATGTGTTTGCTCACTAAATATCACATTCTTAACATAAATATATGTGTAGTCATAAATGTCACAGTATGTATTATATTTTTTCATTTTCGCAAGAACATTTTTTGATTGATTAATTTTTGTCAACTTTTCATAACTCACAGACAGTGGTGATACTGTGTGTACCAGTGTACAGTATAGTATAAAAGGCTTATTCAGACAGTGGTGATACTGTGTGTACGGTATACTGTAAAAGGCTAATTCAGACAGTGGTGATACTGTATGTACGGTATACTATAAAAGGCTAATTCAGACAGTGGTGATACTGTGTGTACCAGTGTACGGTATACTATAAAAGGCTAATTCAGACTGTGGTGATACTGTGTGTACAGTGTACGGTATACTATAAAAGGCTAATTCAGACTGTGGTGATACTGTGTGTACGGTATACTATAAAAGGCTAATTCAGACTGTGGCGATACTGTGTGTACAGTATACTGTAAAAGGCTAATTCAGACTGTGGTGATACTGTGTGCACGGTATACTATAAAAGGCTAATTCAGACTGTGGTGATACTGTGTGTACAGTGTACGGTATACTGTAAAAGGCTAATTCAGACTGTGGTGATACTGTGTGTACAGTATACTATAAAAGGCTAATTCAGACTGTGGTGATACTGTGTGCACGGTATACTATAAAAGGCTAATTCAGACTGTGGTGATACTGTGTGTACAGTATACTATAAAAGGCTAATTCAGACTGTGGTGATACTGTGTGTACAGTGTACGGTATACTGTAAAAGGCTAATTCAGACTGTGATGATACTGTGTGTACAGTGTACGGTATACTATAAAAGGCTAATTCAGACAGTGGTGATACTGTGTGTACAGTGTACGGTATACTATAAAAGGCTAATTCAGACTGTGATGATACTGTGTGTACAGTGTACGGTATACTGTAAAAGGCTAATTCAGACAGTGGTGATACTGTGTGAACGGTATACTGTAAAAGGCTAATTCAGACAGTGGTGATACTGTGTGAACGGTATACTGTAAAAGGCCAATTCAGACAGTGGTGATACTGTGTGTACCAGTGTACGGTATACTGTAAAAGGCTAATTCAGACAGTGGTGATACTGTGTGTACGGTATACTGTAAAAGGCTAATTCAGACTGTGGTGATACTGTGTGTACCAGTGTACAGTATAATGTAAAAGGCTAATTCAGTGGTGATACTGTGTGTACCAGTGTACAGTATACTGTAAAAGGCTAATTCAGACAGTGGTGATACTGTGTGTACCAGTGTACGGTATAATGTAAAAGGCTAATTCAGACAGTGGTGATACTGTGTGTACAGTATACTGTAAAAGGCTAATTCAGACAGTGGTGATACTGTGTTACAGTATACTGTAAAAGGCTAATTCAGACAGTGGTGATACTGTGTGTACGGTATACTGTAAAAGGCTAATTCAGACAGTGGTGATACTGTGTACCAGTGTACAGTATACTGTAAAAGGCTAATTCAGACAGTGGTGATACTGTGTACCAGTGTACAGTATACTGTAAAAGGCTAATTCAGACAGTGGTGATACTGTGTGTACAGTATACTGTAAAAGGCTAATTCAGACAGTGGTGATACTGTGTGTACAGTATACTGTAAAAGGCTAATTCAGACAGTGGTGATACTGTGTGTACAGTATACTGTAAAAGGCTAATTCAGACAGTGGTGATACTGTGTACCAGTGTACAGTATACTGTAAAAGGCTAATTCAGTCATGATACTGTGTGTACCGTAAAAGGCTAATTCAGACAGTGGTGATACTGTGTGTACGGTATACTGTAAAAGGCTAATTCAGACAGTGGTGATACTGTGTGTACAGTATACTGTAAAAGGCTAATTCAGAGTCATGATACTGTGTGTACCGTAAAAGGCTAATTCAGACAGTGGTGATACTGTGTGTACGGTATACTGTAAAAGGCTAATTCAGACAGTGGTGATACTGTGTGTACCAGTGTACAGTATACTGTAAAAGGCTAATTCAGACAGTGGTGATACTGTGTGTACAAGTGTACGGTACACTGTAAAAGGCTAATTCAGACAGTGGTGATACTGTGTGTACGGTATACTATAAAAGGCTAATTCAGACAGTGGTGATACTGTGTGTACCAGTGTACTGTAAAAGGCTAATTCAGACAGTGGTGATACTGTGTACGGTATACTGTAAAAGGCTAATTCAGACAGTGGTGATACTGTGTGTACGGTATACTGTAAAAGGCTAATTCAGACAGTGGTGATACTGTGTGTACCAGTGTACAGTAAAAGGCTAATTCAGACTGTGGTGATACTGTGTACCAGTGTACTGTAAAAGGCTAATTCAGACAGTGGTCATACTGTGTGTACCAGTGTACAGTATACTGTAAAAGGCTAATTCAACAGTGGTGATACTGTGTACCAGTGTACATATACTGTAAAAGGCTAATTCAGACAGTCATGATACTGTGTGTACCGTAAAAGGCTAATTCAGACTGTGGTGATACTGTGTGTACCAGTGTACGGTATACTGTAAAAGGCTAATTCAGACAGTGGTGATACTGTGTGTACCAGTGTACAGTTACTGTAAAAGGCTAATTCAGACAGTGGTGATACTGTGTGTACGGTATACTGTAAAAGCTAATTCAGACTGTGGTGATACTGTGTGTACCAGTGTACAGTATACTGTAAAGGCTAATTCAGACTGTGGTGATACTGTGTGTACCAGTGTACAGTATACTGTAAAAGGCTAATTCAGACAGTGGTGATACTGTGTGTACCAGTGCACGGTATACTGTAAAAGGCTAATTCAGACAGTGGTGATAGTGTGTGTACGGTATACTGTAAAAGCTAATTCAGACAGTGGTGATACTGTGTGAACGGTATACTGTAAAAGGCCAATTCAGACAGTGGTGATACTGTGTGTACCAGTGTACGGTATACTGTAAAAGGCTAATTCAGACAGTGGTTACTGTGTGTACGGTATACTGTAAAAGGCTAATTCAGACTGTGGTGATACTGTGTGTACCAGTGTACAGTATAATGTAAAAGGCTAATTCAGTGGTGATACTGTGTGTACCAGTGTACAGTATACTGTAAAAGGCTAATTCAGACAGTGGTGATACTGTGTGTACCAGTGTACGGTATAATGTAAAAGGCTAATTCAGACAGTGGTGATACTGTGTGTACAGTATACTGTAAAAGGCTAATTCAGACAGTGGTGATACTGTGTGTACGTTACTGTAAAAGGCTAATTCACAGTGGTGATATGTGTGTACAGTATACTGTAAAAGGCTAATTCAGACAGTGGTGATACTGTGTACCAGTGTACAGTATACTGTAAAGCTAATTCAGACAGTGGTGATACTGTGTACCAGTGTACAGTATACTGTAAAGCTAATTCAGACAGTGGTGATACTGTGTGTACAGTATACTGTAAAAGGCTAATTCAGACAGTGGTGATACTGTGTGTACAGTATACTGTAAAAGGCTAATTCAGACAGTGGTGATACTGTGTGTACAGTATACTGTAAAAGGCTAATTCAGACAGTGGTGATACTGTGTACCAGTGTACAGTATACTGTAAAGGCTAATTCAGAGTCATGTTTACTGTGTGTACCGTAAAAGGCTAATTCAGACAGTGGTGATACTGTGTGTACGGTATACTGTAAAAGGCTAATTCGACAGTGGTGATACTGTGTGTACCAGTGTACAGTATACTGTAAAAGGCTAATTCAGACAGTGGTGATACTGTGTGTACAAGTGTACGGTACACTGTAAAAGGCTAATTCAGACAGTGGTGATACTGTGTGTACGGTAACTAAAAAGGCTAATTCAGACAGTGGTGATACTGTGTGTACCAGTGTACTGTAAAAGGCTAATTCAGACAGTGGTGATACTGTGTACGGTATACTGTAAAAGGCTAATTCAGACAGTGGGGGATACTGTGTGTACGGTATACTGTAAAAGCTAATTCAGACAGTGGTGATACTGTGTACCAGTGTACAGTAAAAGGCTAATTCAGACTGTGGTGATACTGTGTACCGTGTACTGTAAAAGGCTAATTCAGACAGTGGTCATACTGTGTGTACAGTGTACAGTATACTGTAAAAGGCTAATTCAGACAGTGGTGATACTGTGTACCAGTGTACAGTATACTGTAAAAGGCTAATTCAGACAGTCATGATACTGTGTGTACCGTAAAAGGCTAATTCAGACGTGGTGATACTGTGTGTACCAGTGTACGGTTACTGTAAAAGGCTAATTCAGACAGTGGTGATACTGTGTGTACCAGTGTAAGTATACTGTAAAAGGCTAATTCAGACAGTGGTGATACTGTGTGTACGGTATTACTGTAAAAGGCTAATTCAGACTGTGGTGATACTGTGTGTACCAGTGTACAGTATACTGTAAAAGGCTAATTCAGACTGTGGTGATACTGTGTGTGTGTACGGTATACTGTAAAAGGCTAATTCAGACAGTGGTGATATTGTGTGTACCAGTGCACGGTGTACTATAAAAGGCTAATTCAGACAGTGATGATACTGTGTACCAGTGTGCAGTATACTGTAAAAGGCTAATTCAGACAGTGGTGATACTGTGTGTACGGTATACTGTAAAAGGCTAATTCAGACAGTGGTGATACTGTGTGTACGGTATACTGTAAAAGGCTAATTCAGACAGTGGTGATACTGTGTGTACGGTATACCATTTATAAAAGGCTAATTCAGACAGTGGTGATACTGTGTGTACGGTATACTGTAAAAGGCTAATTCAGATAGTAGTGATACTGTGTGTACCAGTGCACAGTATACTATGAAAGGCTAATTCTGACCAGTGGCAATAGTCAACTAATAATATTATCACCCTCCCTCCCAGTTTAATTATGATCAACTGGCATATGTATACTACACCAGCACCGTACGCACGTTCACGCGTGTGTGTGTGTACGTAAGAGAGAGAGAGAGGGGGGGGGGAGGTAGAAGAGATAGAGAAGGAGGGAGGGGAGAGAGAGAGAGAGAGAGAGAGAGAGAGAGAGCACTTTCAACACAATGGTATTGTGATTTGTTTTTACATTCGATAACTGCAATTCCCACATCCACTCGAATACACAAGTGAGCATGTAGGGCCTACATATATAATTGTGCTTTTACTCTGCCAAAAAATTATTTTAGGCTTGATGGAGGAACGGAGGAAGGTAAAGAGAAACGAGGAGATATACAGGAAAATAAAGAAATCAGGAATAGGTGCAATGAAGCTAAGGAAGCTTGGCTGAAAACAAAATTCAACGAAATGGAAGACCGACACAAAACGGATCCTCAGGATATGTACAGACGAATTGAAAAAAATTGTGCACAGGAAAAGTACACGCACATCAACCAGTTGCTTGAAATCGAAAGATGGCACGCTTATCATGGAAAAACAAAATATTAGACAGATAGGGAGAGTGCATTAAAGACCTTTTTGAGGATGACAGAAACGAAGAACACATCATAAAAAAAGAACTTTGAAGGACCACCCATAATGAAAGATGAAGATAGAGCAGCATTGAAAAAGATGAAACCAGGAAAAGCCCCAGGACCAGACAACATTACTACAGAGATGATTGAAGCCTTGGAGGAATTCGGTATAGAAAAAAATAAGTCCTCCTAAATGAAATTTACGACACTGGAAAAATCCCCAAAGATATGTCAAAATCAATTTTCATTGCACTTCCAAAGAAGACAGGGGCCATAGAATGCTAACTCCATCGCACAATCAGTTTGATGAGTCATGTAACCAAGATCCTATTAAGAATAATCATGATGAGGACAAGGAATGGAATCAAAAGAGAAATAGCAGATGAACAGTGTGGACTTGTGGAAGGGAAAGGAAATATCAATGCCATATACATCCTAAAAACTATCAGAGAGGTCAATCGAGATGAACAAGGAGTTATATTTATGCTTTGTTGATTATTCCAAGGCTTTCGATCAGGTAAGACATGAAGAATTGATCAACCAACTGGAGAGACTCAATGTCGATGGAAAAGATCTACGAATAATCAGAAATATGTACTGGGAACAAACAGCTGCAATGAGAATAGAAAACAATATAAGCTCTTTCCAAAACATCAAAAGAGGAGTCAGACAGGGTTTTTTGTCACCAGATCCGTTTTCACTTTACAACGAAAACATCACGAGAAACCTAGAAGAAGACCCTGGATTAAAGGTTGGAGGAAAAATGATAAACAACATTCGATACGCAGATGACACCGTGCTAATTGCAGAAAGTGAAAGGGACCTACAAAACCTTGTGAATATACTTGAAATAGAAAACAAAGGTAAGGAGTTGGAACTAAACAGCAGGAAGACTGAAGTCATGGTGATCGGTAAAAAACATGAAATCCCCTCATGCAAAATAACAGGAAACGGCACAACCTTGACACAGGTTGATAGATTCAAATACCTGGGAACGATCATTTCACCAGACGGCAGATGCACATCAGAAACAGCCAGCAGAATCAGCCAAGCCAAAACAATATTCAAGATGACAAGCATTCTTACCAACAAATGCCTGTCAATTAACATCAGGAAGAGAGTTCTTTAATGTTATATACAACCAATACTGTTGTACGGTTGCGAGGCATGAACAGTGAACAAGCAAAGCCAGAACAAGATTGAGGCAGCCGAGATGTGGTTTCTGAGAAGGATGTTAAAGAGTTCCATGGACAGCAAAGAAAACAAACGAGACAGTCTTAATGGAGGCAGACACAAGTAGATCATTCATTAGGAAGATTAGGAAAAGACAGGCAACATTTATAGGCCATTTTACGAGGAAAGGGGAATTGGAGCACCTGGTCACAACTGGAAGGCTGGAGGGAAGGAGAGCACTGGGTAGACCCAGGGAGAAGATACTAGACAGACTTGCAGAGTGGCTGGGGACAAGGAGGGTGGAAGAGATGCTTGAGGCAACAAGAGATAGAGACAGATGGAAGTCCATAATCGCCAATGCCATGCAGCAAGGCACCTGATGATGATGATGATTAAGGCAAGTCAGGCACTGACACTGTTTTTGGGGGAAATACATGATTTTTTTTTCCATAACCACGGAACACTAAAATGGCTTACAAGACTGTGAACGTGCGTTAGCCTATTTGGTGTTGTGTGTATGTGTGAGCACACACATGACTGGGTTCAGGCCACTGACATCTTCACATCTGTGGTTTAGGCACTAGCTGATCTGCACTTATGCTGATATGGAAAATCAGAAACTTTTCCACATTTGTGACCCGTTCTGACAAAAGGTACAATAAGTCGGGCAAGGCCTTTTGCTGCTGTGGGCTGAAAACACTAAACAGGGACACATTTGCCAATTTTGAGTTTTCTGCATTTTCATGCCCTATAACCACTTTTATACCATGTCCGAACACAATGAAGTCAAATTCAATCAACAAGTATCATTTTTTTGTGTTTTAATGTGTGGTAAGTGCTACTATCTCCTTTCAAAATATTCACAAGTTCCGTAACAGTTTGGTGATTAAAGTACGCTTTTCTTAAATTTATTTTTCTTTTTGTTGTTTTGGATGGATGGACAATTAAGTAAACAAGGGAAGTATGGAATTTCAGCTGATTTGGTTGATATTTAATGCTTGTTGCTAAGGAGTTTCTGACCATACCCTTTCAATTCAGACCTATTCTCTTCAACACTGTTTTTCTCAAAATGGCTGACTTGACCCCTCTCATCTTTGAAAATCCATAACTTTTTTGTTTTTGTAGCCTAAAACTCAACTTTAGTACCATTTGAAAGCTGAGATTCTAAACAATATAGTGATACCAAAACCTAAAAATGCCCAAACTGAGACTTATTGTGCCTTTTGTGAGAATGGGTCACATTTTATCCATCTGGCAGTACACAGACAGGCTCGAACCCAGATCTCCAAGTTGGACGACCAGTGTCTTTACCACTGGGTGCCGAGTCTCGCCTATCGTTGGAACTGTGATAAGACTGATGTAAAGTGCACCATGAAGGAAGCTCAAGGGAGACAACGTCATATTCTGCCCATGCCTACATCTGACAGTCCCATCAGTTAGCCACTCTCAGTATTTTCTGGCGATAAGCGAAGACACACACACACATTCACACACAGACACACATATACATACGCACACACATACAGAAACAAGACACAAACACACAGGCATACACACACACACATACTTGAAGACAAAGACAGAGACAGAGAGTGACAGACAGAGAAAGGAAAAGAGAATGACAATGAGTTTTATTCCAACTATATAACTTACTGGCTAAAAGCCTTTCTGTTCAATTTGCCTTAAGTATTCCACACAGAATGACATACACAAAAGAAAAAAATACATTGGTAAATCTACTAATAGTATAATACAAGTACATGCACATAGAGATATCAAACAGGAACAGCGTTTGCTGTCATTTACGAGAACCGGAAATGACAGATCTTGGGAAGAAACCGTTATTATTTCACGTGTTATGAATGAGTGAAGGGGAGAGAATGACATGCAATATATATTTTCCTCGCAGCAACAGTTGGTCAGTTCCAAACTGCATTTTCAGAGTTTTAAAAAGCTGTTTATGATAATACATTGTGTTCTATCATTATCATCATCATCATCATCATATACAGTATGGTGCCTTTCTAAAACCTGAACAATTTCATTCAGTACAAATCTCAATTTGCAGACTCTGGTGTAAGCACAGTATGGCTCTTCTCAAACTTTGAATGATTTCATTGGTACACATCTCAGCACTTATAACTCTGGTTTATGTACAGTACGGCTCCTTTCTAACTTTGAATAGTTTTATTCAGTGCACATCCCAGCATTCAGACTCTGGTGTATATGTACAGTATGGCTCCTCTATAACTTTGACTAGTTTCATTCAGTATACATCCCAGCATTCAGGCTGTGGTTTAGCTAGGGTATGGGTCCTTTCTAAACCTGAACAGTATTATTTTTACACCTTTCAGAATTCAGACCATTGTTTCTGTATAGTAAGTCTCATAGTTTCACTCAGTACATGTCTCATATTCAAACTCTGGTGTACATGTATGCACAGTATGGCTCCTCTCAAACTTTCAACGATTTCATCAGTATACATCTCAGCATTCAGACCCTGGTGTATGCACAGTGTGGCTCCTCTCAAACTTTGAACGATTTCATCAGTACACATCTCAGCATTCAGACCCTGGTGTATGCACAGTGTGGCTCCTCTCAAACTTTGAATGATTTCATCAGTACACATCTCAGCATTCAGACTCTGGTGTATGTACAGTGTGGCTCCTCTCAAACTTTGAATGATTTCATCAGTACAGGAGCGTAGGGAGACAGTCGGAGTAGAGAGAACCTGGAAGAGGATCCAGTTCGCAGGTTTTGAACGACATGGATCTGATTGTGTTGAGAATTTCTTCTTGTGAGACTGGGGTAAGAGTAGTAAGAGGTGTGCCAGAGAAGGAAGGGTCAGGTGGGCATGGTTGACAGGGTGTCCTGTCAAGCCTGTCACGAAGAGTTTGTATTTTGGTGGTGAAATACTTGGAGAATACAGATGGGAGTTCTTCAGTTGTGTGTTTTGTTGGGAGAGGTAAATCTTTTCGTGTGCCAAATAATAATAATAATAATAATAACAATATTTATATAGCGCAAAATCTCGATAAAAATCAAATCTAAGCGCTGAACATACACTTACGCACGCGCGCACACACACACTTACACATGGCTATAAATGGGGAAAAAGAATAAAAGCAATGGAAAATTATAGAGAGCATATTATATACAAATATATATTACAATATGATTCCCCTCCGAGTGGAGACAGGCTACAGAGGGGGGATGAGTGAGGTCAGGATTTTATGCAGAGGAGAAAAGGTGAATTTTGAGAGCGGACTTGAAGGAGACAAAAGTAGGTTGCTGACGGACTGAGAGAGGAAGTTTGTTCCAGGAAAGTGGACCAGAAACAGAGAAGGCTCGTGGACCATAGGTATTGAGCTTGGTGCGTGGAAAGCGAAAAGTCAGAGGATCGGAGGCAGAGCGGAGGGTACGTGAGGGAACATAGATCTCAAGTAGGCTTGACAGCTAATCGGGGGCTGCGTTATTGAAGCTTTTGTAGCACATGGTGTCTAGTTTGTACTGTATGCGCTTTGATACAGGGAGCCAGTGAAGTTGTGCCAGGAGAGGAGATATGTGGTCAGCTTTTTTCTTTTTGAGTACAAGGCGTGCAGCATTGTTTTGAATGCGCTGTAGGATGTGAATGGTGGAGGCAGGAAGACCAGACAGGAGTGAATTGCAATAGTCAATGCGAGACATTATGAAGGAGAGAACGAGTTTTGCAGTTGTTTCCACAGAGAGATACTTCCTGATCAAGCTTATACGATGGAGGTGATAGTAGCAAGATCTGGCAGTTTGAGAAACAAAGTTGTTCATGGAGAGGGTAGAGTCAATGCAGACACCAATGTTTTTAGCTGAATCAGAAATTGGGACTGATGTGTTACATAATGTCCACAGTTGGAGTCCGTCAAGGCTGCCTACTCTCTCCCGTGCTGTTCAATCTCTTCCTGGAGAACATCATGCGTGAAGCCCTCCATGACTTCCACTCCACTGTCTCCATCGGAGGAAGAACCATCAACAACCTGAGGTTCGCAGATGACATCGACCTGATGGGAGGCAGCAACGAAGAACTACAAGACCTGACCATGAGACTGGAAGAAAGTGCAGGTGCACACGGAATGGAAGTGAGCACAGAAAAAAGCAAAGTCCTGGTCAACAGCACAACCAACACCCATGCTGAAATCTACATGAACGGGCAACAGCTTGAAGAAGTGGACGCTTTCAAATACCTTGGCGCCACTCTCACCAAAGACGGTCGCTCTACAACAGAAATCAAGACCAGACTAGCGATCGCAACAGCAGCAATGGTAAAGCTAAACAAGATCTGGAAGAGCAGAGAGATCGGCTTTCCATCGAAGATGAAGCTGTACAAGTCCCTGGTGCTCCCCATCCTGCTGTATGGATGCGAGAGCTGGACCATGACAGCAGAGACCACCAAGAGAATCCAGACGTTTGAAACTAAATGCTTCAGGCGCTTGCTCAGGATCTCTTGGCAAGATCGGAAGACAAACGACTTTGTGTGGAGCCAAATAACAACACTCGCAGGCCCACAAGAACCCCTCCTGGCAACAGTCAAGAACAGGAAGCTGTCGTGGTTCGGGCATGTCACACGCCACAACTCACTGCCCAAAACGGTCCTCCAGGGTACACTGGGAGGCGGCAGACGAAGGGGACGACAAGCCAAATGCTGGATGGACAACATCAAAGAATGGACCAGGTTGGATGGCCCCACGCTGGTGCGACAGGCGGAGGACAGGACCGGTTGGCGACGGCTGGCTTCAAGAGTGTCTCTCATCTCTCCTCTACGCCCATCACGGGCAGGAGAATGATGATGATGATGTTACATAATGGAAGAGAAAGAGGAGGCAGCTGAGAAAGTTTCTGACGGGTGCCAATGAGGATAGCTTCTGTCTTGTCGTCATTAAGCTGAAGTTTCTTGAATGTCATCCAGTTCTTAATGTCCGAGTAACACTCAGTGGTGCAAGTCAAGAGGCGCTGTATATTGTCTGGTGTGTCACTGTCTAGAAGTTGGGTGTCATCAGCATAGAAGTGGTGTTTTATAGAGTGGGAGTTGATGATGGTGGACAGGGGGGAGGTGTAAAGAGTGAAAAGAACAGGGCCAAGGACAGATCCTTGTGGAACACCACAGGTCAGGCATGCAGGTTGAGAGTAAGTGCCATTAATGAGAACAGTTTGTTTTCTGTTTGACAGATATGAAGTGAAAAAGGAGAGAGCAATGTCAGAGATGCCAAAAGTATGATGAAGTCTAGAAAGGAGAATACCATGATCAATGGTATCAAAGGCTGCAGACAGATCAAGGAGTGTGAGGAGAGAGACTTTGCCAGTATCAGTTGCAAGGAGGAGATTGTTGAGAATGTGTAGTAGGGCAGTTTCAGTGCTATGGCACTGGTGGTAGGCTGACTGGAAAGGATTGAGGAGATTGTTGGCAGACAGGTGAGAGTTCAGTTGGTTGAGGACGACTTTTTCGATGAGTTTTGACAGAGAGATTAGAGATAGGCCGGTAATTTTTCAGTTCATTTGGGTCTAAATTGTATTTCTTGAGGAGAGGGTGAACAATAGCAGACTTGAAAGAATCTGGGACAGTTCCAGTTTGAAGAGAAGTGTTGATGATGTCAGTGATGAATGGGAGGAGAGTAGGGAGACAGTCAGAGTAGAGAGAACCTGGAAGAGGATCCAGTTCGCAAGTTTTGAACGACATGGATCTGATTGTGTTGAGAATTTCTTCTTGTGAGACTGGGGTAAAAGTAGTAAGAGGTGTGCCAGAGAAGGAAGGGTCAGGTGGGCATGGTTGACAGGGTGTCCTGTCAAGCCTGTCACGAAGTTTGTATTTTGGTGGTGAAATACTTGGAGAATACAGATGGGAGTTCTTCATTTGTGTGTTTTGTTGGGAGAGGTAAATCTTTTCGTGTGCCAAGGAGATGATTCATGGTTGTAAAGAGTTCTCTTGAAGAAGAGGCATTCAGGATTTTGGTTTGGAAATAGTTTGTTTTTGCAGATGCAATGAGGGTGGATACTTTTGTTTTAGAGGCTTGGAAAAGTTGCCTATGTACAGTGAGTTTGGATTTGCGCCAGCGGCGCTCTGATCTGCAGCGGGCACGTTTTGCACAGGCAATCTCATCATGAGTGAGCCAGGGGGTAGGGGGGCGGTCAGGTAAAAGACGAGTTGTGGCTGGAGCATGAGTGTCCAGAAGACGGTGGAGAGTAGTATAGAATTCATCGGCAAGGTTGTGTGACTTTTCAGAAAGGAGGCGGGAAGCATCAGATGAAAATGTGGAGAGGTCAGTAGATTTGAGATTGCGTCGAGTCACTGTGCGCGTGGTACGGGAAGGAGGAGAAATGTCAAGAGAACAGAGAATTGCAGAGTGGTCAGATGGAAGGGCTGAAGTTAGACGGGTAGAAAGAACTAGGCAGTTGTCAGTAGCTGAATTGTGGTGATCACGAGAAATGATCCAGTCATGAATGTGACCTTTTTGATGGGTTGGTTCAGAAATGTGTTGTGTCATATTGTGATTGGACAGAGAGTTGATGATATGTCTTGTGTCATAACGGTGAGTGTTGTCATAGTGGACATTGATGTCACCTAAAATGATGAGATTTCCAGGTAAGAGGCAGTAGTGGTCAAGCAATTGGTCAAAGTCAGAGAGAAACGTGGATGTGGTGAGTTTGTTGGCAGAGCTAGGTGGAGGTCGATAGACACAGGAGAAGGTGATGGGGTGAGGGGTGGATTGGAAGGATACTTCAACGTGCTCAAAAGAAGGATGGGAGAAAGGCAGAGACTGCGAGAAAGATAGGTGGGAATGGAGTGAGTCGTTGTAGAGGATGGCGATACCACCACCTCGGGATGGGCGATGGAAAGAAGCAAGCCTATATCCACTCGGAGTGAGATTCGCATGTATGGGTTCGTGACCAAGGGGGTTAAGCCAAGTTTCGGAGATAAATACAATGTCAATATGCTCGTCTGTGATGAAGTCAGCAATGACATCGGCTTTGCCGTCTTTGCACACTGACTGAGCATTAAACAGACATAATTTCAATTTATCACAGTCACATGGCGGTGGCAGAGGTGGAGATGAAGGCGGTACCGACGAGACAGAACATGAAGGCAGCATCAGCGGGACAGAAGATGAAGGCAGTACTGACGGGACAGAAGATGAAGGCAGCACCAGCGGGACAGAAGATGAAGGCGGCATCGACGAGACAGAAGATGAAGGCGGCACCAGCGGGATAGAAGATGAAGGCGACACCAGCAGGACTGAAGATGAAGGCGGCATCGACGAGACAGAAGATGAAGGCAGCATTGACGAGACAGAAGATGAAGGCGGCATCGACGAGACAGAAGATGAAGGCGGCACCAGCGGGAGAGAAAGTGAAGGCGGCACCATCAGGACAGAAGGTGAAGGTGAAGATGACAGAGGAGAAGGCGAGGTCTGCAGCAGCAAGGTCGAGGGCAGGGGCAGTGGAGGGGAGACTGGTTCAGCTGGAGGCAGGTTGTGCCAGAGACAGTGGAGACGTCCAGCACGACAGGATCGCGCAGTGCGGGGCTTACAACACAGCCCCAACTTGCGTATGCGTAGGTAACCGTCTCCACCGAGATAGCACTTGCTGTGTTTAAGAAGTGACAGTCCAATTTTTCTAATGCGGGACGCGTCCATTTTTGCAAGCCAGTCGGAAAAGGAAGATATTTGTGGGTTGGTGTGTGGGTTGGTCAGTTCACGATACACTTGATTCAGAGAGACAAGAAGAAAATTCAGTGCAGTCTATGCATACGGCAAACTTACAAGCAACAGGAGAATTGTTCATGCACAAACGACAGTCGACTAAGGTTTAGGAGCTGTAGTGTTGGGGCCAACACAATAGGCCAAAAATGTAAACACAGTTCACAGATAAAATGTCAGACCCGTGCGGCTGAACCAAAATGATGAAAAGTAGGTATCTAAAACTCCAAAGTCAGAGTATCTGGTAAAACACTCAAAATTCCTAAAAAGTATCCACATCACTACACATCGAGATTCAAAAGGAACAAACTGATATAAAATTCAATGCATAAAATCAAATAGAACCTCGATAAAATCACTGTAAAAACACCACACACACTTTTGCTGCCTGCTGGCGCGATATCAACTCACAATATCAGGAGATGATTCATGGTTGTAAAGAGTTCTTTTGAAGAAGAGGCATTCAGGATTTGTTGGTAGTTTTTTGGAAAATAAGTTTGGCTTTTTTGCAGATGGTTTATGAGGGGCGATCTTGATTGCAGCGGAAAGTTTGCACAGCAATTCTAGTGAGCTTTGGGGTTTGCGGGGGTGGATCTGACGCACGTTTGCAGCATATCATGAGTAGCCAGGGGTGGTGGGGGGGGGAGTGTCCAGAAGTAAATGACGGGTTGTGGCTGGAGCATGAGTTCAGAAGATGGAAGTAGTGTAGAATTCATCGGCAAGGTTATGTGACTTTTCAGAAAGGAGACGGAAGGCATCAGATGAAAATGTGGAGAGGTCGATAGATTTGAGATTGCGTCGAGTCACAACTGTGCGCATGGTACGGGAAGGAGGAGGAATGTCAAGAGAACAGAGAATTGCAGAGTGGTCAGATGGAAGGGCTGAAGTTAGACGGGTAGAAAGAACTAAGCAGTTGTCAGTAGCTGAATTGTGGTGATCACAAGAAATGATCCAGTCAAGAATGTGACCTTTTTGATGGGTTGGTTCAGAAATGTGTTGAGTCATATTGTGATTGGACAGAGAGTTGATGATATGTCTTGTGTCATAACGGTGAGTGTTGTCATAGTGGACATTGATGTCACCTAGAATGATGAGATTTCCAGGTAAGAGGCAGTAGTGGTCAAGCAGTTGGTCAAAGTCATAGAGAAACGTGGATGGTGAGTTTGTTGGCAGAGCTAGGTGGAGGTCGATAGACACAGGAGAAGGTGATGGGGTGAGGGGTGGATTGGAAGGATACTTCAACGTGCTCGAAAGAAGGATGGGAGAAAGGCAGAGACTGCGAGAAAGATAGGCGGGAATGGAGTGAGTCGTTGTTGAGGATGGCGATACCGCCACCTTGGGATGAGCGATGGAAAGAGGCAAGCCTGTAACCACTCGGAGTGAGGCTAGCATGTATGGGTTCGTGACCAAGGGGGTTAAGCCATGTCTCTGTGATAAAAGCAATGTCAACATGCTCATCTGCGATAAAGTCAGCAATGACTTCGGCTTTGCCATCCTTGCATGTTGACTGAGCGTTAAAAAAAAAAACATGACGTCTCACCTGTAGAAATGAAAATTTAAAACATAACGCTTCACCTGCAGAAACAAAAGGTTAAAATCATGATGTCACACATGCAGAAATACAGGTTTAAAACATGACGTCTCAACTGTAGGAAAAAAAAAGGTTAAAAGCATGTTTCACCTGTAGAAATAAAAGTTTAAAACATGATGTCTCATCTGTAGAAATAACGGTTTAAAACAAGATGTCTCACCTTAGAAATAAAGGTTTAAAACCGGACGTTAGACCTATAGAAAAAAAGGATTAAAACAGATGTCTCACCTGTAGAAATAAAATTAAATACATTACGTATCACCTGCAGAAATAAAGGTTAAAAACATAACGTCTCACCTGGAAAAATGAAGATCTGAAACATGATGTCTCACCTGTAGAAACAAAGGATTAAAACAGGGCGTCTCACCTGTACAAATAATGGTAAAAAACATGATGTCACTCCTGTAAAAATAATGGTTAAAAACACGATGTCTCACCTGTAGAAATAAAGATTTAAAACATAATGCCTCACCTGCAGAAACAAAAGGTTAAAATCATGATGTCACACATGCAGAAATGAAGATTAAAAACATGACACCTCCCCTGTAGAAATAAAGGTTTAAAACATGACGCCTCCCCTGTAGAAATAAAGGTTTAAAACATGACGCCTCCCCTGTAGAAATAAAGGTTTAAAACATGACGCCTCCCCTGTAGAAATAAAGGTTTAAAACATGACGCCTCCCCTGTAGAAATAAAGGTTTAAAACATGACGCCTCCCTGTAGAAATAAAGGTTTAAAACATGACGCCTCCCCTGTAGAAATAAAGGTTTAAAACATGACGCCTCCCCTGTAGAAATAAAGGTTTAAAACATGACGTCTCCCCTGTAGAAATAAAGGTTTAAAACATGACGTCTCATCTGTAGAAATAAAGGTTTAAAACATGACGCCTCCCCTGTAGAAATAAAGGTTTAAAACATGACGTCTTACCTGTAGAAATAAAGGTTTAAAACATGACGTCTCATCTGTAGAAATAAAGGTTTAAAACATGACGTCTTACCTGTAGAAATAAAGGTTTAAAACATGACGTCTTACCTGTAGAAATAAAGGTTTAAAACATGACGTCTCACCTGTAGAAATAAAGGTTTAAAACATGACGTCTCATCTGTAGAAATAAAGGTTTAAAACATGACGTCTTACCTGTAGAAATAAAGGTTTAAAACATGACGTCTCATCTGTAGAAATAAAGGTTTAAAACATGACGTCTTACCTGTAGAAATAAAGGTTTAAAACATGACGTCTTACCTGTAGAAATAAAGGTTTAAAACATGACGTCTCACCTGTAGAAATAAAGGTTTAAAACATGACGTCTCATCTGTAGAAATAAAGGTTTAAAACATGACGTCTTACCTGTAGAAATAAAGGTTTAAAACATGATGTCTCACCTGTAGAAATAAAGGTTTAAAACATGACGTCTCACCTGTAGAAATAAAGGTTTAAAACATGACGCCTCCCCTGTAGAATTAAAGGTTTAAAACATGACGTCTCATCTGTAGAAATAAAGGTTTAAAACATGACGTCTTACCTGTAGAAATAAAGGTTTAAAACATGACGTCTTACCTGTAGAAATAAAGGTTTAAAACATGATGTCTCACATGCAGAAATAAAGGTTTAAATATGTCACCTGTAGAAATAAAACTTTAAAACAAGATGTCTCACCTGTTGAAAGATAACATTTAGAACATGATGTCTCCTCCGCACAAATAAAGATTTCAAACATGACGTCTCACCTGTAGAAATGAAGGTTAAAAATGTGATGTCACTCCTGACAAAACAGTACCGTAAAGTTCGGGCTATTGGGCGCACCGGTATATAAGGCGCACCCACTAAATTATAGAAAAATCTGAACTATATTCACACATAAGCCGCACTGGTTTGTAAGCCGCACTTTTTCAATGGCCAGGTCGATCGCCTTCAACTTGAAGGCTGCTTCGTAGGCATTACGTCGCGTTTTTGGCATGATGAGGGTGTACGCTTGAACAGAGCAGATCTGAATACCGATCCAAATGCTTCAATGTGTGTGGATTTGATTTAAAAACCTGAACAGTTAACAGTTAACCCTTTTACGTGAACAGTTAACACTTTAATATGGAGCTCACCGAAAAATTCATGAACAGTAAACACGATTTTGGTGAGTTAAAGAGAAGCTAAGAATATACGAGAACGTGACGCTCCTGGGATCGGGAAAAATCCGCAAATAAGCCGCATCGTTTTATAAGCCGCAGGGGTTAAAGCTGGGGGGAAAAGTCGCGGCTTGTAGCCCGAACTTTACGGTACTTTCCCTGATGGGAATGCATGCTTTCGTTTCATTCTTCAATGAAGATTTCGTGCCAGCATTTTGATTTAGAAGACCACCATCAATCTTGTCCTCCACAGAAATCGTATCTGCAAACATAAGATGAGAAAAAAACAAAAACAAACAAACAAACAAAAACAGAGGTAATACCTAAAAATATCAAAACAAAAATAATACTGTCCACCCCCCCACTCCCATATTTTTCAATTCCCATACCTCATACAAAAATGAACTTTAGACCTAACATTAAACACAAATAGCATGACCTAAAAAACTGAACAACCACTATTATTCATACATAGTACAACTGTTAAGTATATTATACATACTTATCATAACTGAAACAACTTACAATCTTCAAAGCATGGTATAACAACAGAGCTGAATTTAATACAAAAGCCCTAAACAAACTAATTTTAAAAATACTCATTAACCAGTTAAATGCTACCACTCAAACTTTGTACAAGCTATCAATGACACAACCTACAATACATAACTCAATACTATGACAATTTTAACAGCAACAACTTCTGACTTCCAATAAAAAGGTCCTGGGTTCGATCCGCCTGGTGGGAAAAAGATGGAAATTTTTCCAGTCTCCCAGCTCAGCATGTGGGCAGTCCAGCCACTGCGTAGACCCATCCATTTCAAGTGTGTACACATGTTATGCAAAATATCAAATATGCTTGTTAAAGATCCCATAAACCATGTCAGTTTCTGGCTTACAGAAACATGAAAACACCCACCATTCATGCCCATCAAAAAAAAAAAAGTTTAACCATTAATATCAGACATACACACAACTTACCTTAGTTCAGAAGATTGCTACGGTCCTTGGAATGGCTCCATCACCGTCTCCAGGGGTCTGGAAGGGGCGTTACCCATCTGAAACAGAAGAAAACAGCTGTTATATCTGAAAACACACATTCACACCCACACCCTCCCTCCCCAACCCCTTCCCTCCCAAACTTCTCGCTTACGAACTAAACACCCACCATTATGCCATCAGTTTACCTCATTCAGACTACACACAACTTACCTTGTTCAGAGATTGCTCGGTCCTTGGAATGGCTCCATCACCTCCAGGGTCTGGAAGGGCGTACCATCTAAACAGAGAAACAAGCTGTTATATCTGAACACACATCACACCACACCCTCCCTCCCAACCCTTCCCCCCCAACCCCTCCCTCCCCATCCCTCCCTCCAACCCTTCTACCCTCCTTTCCCAACCCTTCCCTCCCCCTCCCTCCTTCCCTCCCTCCATCCCTTAACCATCCCTCCCTCTCTCCATACCCCTTCCTTATCTTTCCCTCCCTACCTATTTCTTTTCCTCTCTCCCACATTTCCCCTCTCCAACATCCCCCATTCTCTCGGAACTCTACCCCCATCCCCACCCCCAAAAAAGTTCAGACCTTCCAACAGAAAGTTTGACATCTTATCTACCTGACTATCATGTACACCAGTCAACACCTGTTTTCTGAACATTATGAAATCCCTGCTGCCTGTCACACTGACTGGTAGTGGTACATGGTGGACAATGGCAGTAACATGTACACTGTGTCCCTGACCCTGTGGTTTAAGGGAACGAGTTTGTCAACATGTTTCTCCAGACCAGCATTATGACAGACATCCACCTGCTCTTATCTGCTGCTTTACCTTCTCCAACTATGAAAAGTCAGACTGGGGGTGTCAAGTACAGTTTGCTTCTTTCACAGGGTGTTCAAAACCTGACATCAACCATTCTGCCCAACAAATCACATCCCAACAGTACACGGATACAGCAGGGAAATGATCATCCAGCACAAAGATCAAGTGATAACACCAAGGTCAAGTCATAATATCAAGAAATCCAAAACAAGTGTGACTGCCCGCATTCAAGCAAACAAATCCAAAACAAGTGTGACTGCCCGTGTTCAAGCAAACAGGAACCAGAAAAAACACGAAAGAAGAATACGAACACGTATTTAATACGACAAGACAAGACAGGCGCAAATTTTTGGCCAACTGGCCTTTGTCAAGCGTAAGATTACAACAACAAACACACACCAGATACAAAAATGTTGAGAAAAAGACTGAAACTTCCCTGCTGCTGTGTCCAATGTAAGAAAAGGAATAAACTGACTAAGATGACATCATAATATATTTTTGAGTAAATATAATGTCAGAGCACATTATGATGTCATCTGCGTCAGTTTGTTCCTTTTCTTACATTGGACACAGCAGCAGGGAAGTTTCAGTCTTTTTCTCAAATTTTTTATCTGGTGTGTGTTTGTTTGTAATCTTATGCTTGACAAAGGCCAGTTGGCCAAAAATTTGCGCCTGTCTTGTCTTGTCTTGTATTAAATATGCGTTCATATTCTTCTTTCGTGTTTTTTCTGGTTCATAATATCAAGGTTAAATAATGATATCAAGTTCAGGAGATAACGTGAACGCTGAATGACAACATCAAAGGATACCCTGAAATGTCACCTCTGTCTCCAGTCTAGCTTGCAAGACTCCACTCATCTGTTAACAGCCACTGAAGCTTTGCTGTAACTGAGAATCAACACATCAGTTAAACATGCAATCAATACAAGTTGTCCCCTAATGGCCCCATTGTACGGGAATGACAAGGTAGCCTGTACTTTTCAAAGGACCAACCTTATAAGGCTGGTGCCCATCTCCTCTGTCTCTCTGTTTAACCTTCTCCAACCCTTTACAGGGCCGGACAACCCCGTTTACAGCTGGGTGAACAGAAGAATGCGTGTGCAAAGTTTTTACCGAGACTCGAACTTATGCAATCAGACTGGAAGGCAAGAGCCTGGACCTCTGCATCAAGTAGGCCGCATGCAAACAATGCAGATGTACATCAATCATCAGCCAGAAAGTACCAACATTTTGGGCAATCCTGTGTGTTCTTATGGTACAATACTCACAGACTGTGAGCAGCTGGACTATGTGCTCCATAATATCATAATCATGCTATGTCATCATAATCATGCTATAACATGCTATGTCATAATCATGCTATAACATTTCTGTCATCATAATCATGCTATAACATTTCTGTCATCATAATCATGCTATAACATTTCTGTCATCATAATCATGCTATAACATTTCTGTCATCATAATCATGCTATAACATTTCTGTCATCATAATCATGCTATAACATTTCTGTCATCATAATCATGCTATAACATTTCTGTCATCATAATCATGCTATAACATTTCTGTCATCATAATCATGCTATAACATTTCTGTCATCATAATCATGCTATAACATTTCTGTCATCATAATCATGCTATAACATTTCTGTCATCATAATCATGCTATAACATTTCTGTCAACATAATCATGCTACATCATCATAATCATGCTACATCATCATAATCATGCTATAAGTATAACATTTCTGTCATCATAATCATGCTATAACATTTCTGTCATCATAATCATGCTATAAGTATAACATTTCTGTCATCATAATCATGCTATAAGTATAACATTTCTGTCATCATAATCATGCTATAAGTATAACATTTCTGTCATCATAATCATGCTATAACATTTCTGTCATCATAATCATGCTATAAGTATAACATTTCTGTCATCATAATCATGCTATAACATTTCTGTCATCATAATCATAATCATGCTATAAGTATAACATTTCTGTCATCATAATCATGCTATAAGTATAACATTTCTGTCATCATAATCATGCTATAACATTTCTGTCATCATAATCATGCTATAGGTATAACATTTCTGTCATCATAATCATGCTATAACATTTCTGTCATCATAATCATGCTATAACATTTCTGTCATCATAATCATGCTATAACACTTCTGTCATCATAATCATGCTATAAGTATAACACTTCTGTCATCATAATCATGCTATAACATTTCTGTCATCATAATCATGCTATAACATTTCTGTCATCATAATCATGCTATAACACTTCTGTCATCATAATCATGCTATAAGTATAACACTTCTGTCATCATAATCATGCTATAACATTTCTGTCATCATAATCATGCTATAACACTTCTGTCATCATAATCATGCTATAACATTTCTGTCAACATAATCATGCTATAACATTTCTGTCAACATAATCATGCTACATCATCATAATCATGCTATAAGTATAACACTTCTGTCATCATAATCATGCTATAAGTATAACATTTCTGTCATCATAATCATGCTATAAGTATAACATTTCTGTCATCATAATCATGCTATAACATTTCTGTCATCATAATCATGCTATAACATTTCTGTCATCATAATCATGCTATAACATTTCTGTCATCATAATCATGCTATAAGTATAACATTTCTGTCATCCTAATCATGCTATAACATTTCTGTCATCATAATCATGCTATAACATTTCTGTCATCATAATCATGCTATAACATTTCTGTCATCATAATCATGCTATAACATTTCTGTCATCATAATCATGCTATAACATTTCTGTCATCATAATCATGCTATAACACTTCTGTCATCATAATCATGCTATAACATTTCTGTCATCATAATCATGCTATAACATTTCTGTCATCATAATCATGCTATAACATTTCTGTCATCATAATCATGCTATAACATTTCTGTCAAACATAATCATGCTATAAGTATAACATTTCTGTCATCATAATCATGCTATAACATTTCTGTCATCATAATCATGCTATAACATTTCTGTCATCATAATCATGCTATAACACTTCTGTCATCCTAATCATGCTATAACATTTCTGTCATCATAATCATGCTATAACATTTCTGTCATCATAATCATGCTATAACATTTCTGTCATCATAATCATGCTATAACATTTCTGTCATCATAATCATGCTATAACATTTGTGTCATCATAATCATGCTATAACATTTCTGTCATCATAATCATGCTATAACATTTCTGTCATCATAATCATGCTATAACACTTCTGTCATCATAATCATGCTATAACATTTCTGTCATCATAATCATGCTATAACATTTCTGTCATCCTAATCATGCTATAACATTTCTGTCATCATAATCATGCTATAACATTTCTGTCATCATAATCATGCTATAACACTTCTGTCATCATAATCATGCTATAACATTTCTGTCATCATAATCATGCTATAACATTTCTGTCATCATAATCATGCTATAACACTTCTGTCATCATAATCATGCTATAACACTTCTGTCATCATAATCATGCTACATCATCATAATCATGCTATAACATTTATGTCATCATAATCATGAGCACTACATCATCATAATCATAAATTTAAGACAGCATGAAAGAGAAAAAAAAATGAGGTTGACAAAATGGCTAATAACCTTACAGTCCTGACCCATTTGCTTCCACAACCGGATATCTGTAATCTCACTCTAAACATACTTTAGACTTCAGTCATGGCTTCAACTGATTCACTCCGGAAGAAAAAAAGTTCAGAGTCAGTGGTGGCTTGCAGCAATCAATGCACCAAAGCACAAGGCGGATCATGAAAAAGTTGTTCTGACATTGCTGTGAGCTTTTCCCCAGTGAAATCAGATCTATCATCCTCTCTGTATACATGTGAAATCAGATCAACCATCTTCTTGATATATATATATACATGTTGAACAATGGCCAAGTAGAGGAGAACAAAACAATCCTGGAGGAGAACAGAAGTTTGGAGAACAGACAGGTGAAAAACAACAGTAACTTGGAGAACAACCTTAACTTGGAGAACAACTAACCTGAAGAACACCAGCAATGTGAATAATAACTTGGGAGAAAAATAGTAATAATATGGAGAACAACAGTAACTTGGAGAACAACTGAAAGCTGGACAACAACAGAAATTTATTGAACAGTGATTGAAATACTACCAAAACTTGAAAAGTAACTTGGAGAACAAGAGTAGCCTGGAGAACAAGAGTAGCCTAGAGAACAAAAGCAATACATAATATACAGAGAACAAAAGTAACCTGGAGAACAACAGTAACCTAGAGAACAATAGTAATAATAATATGGAGAACAACAGCAACCTAGAGAACAACAGTAATATGGAAAACTACAGTAATGTATTGAACCACAATAACCTTGAGAACGACAGTAATATGGAGAACTACAGTAACCTTGAGAACGACAGTAATATGGAGAACTACAGTAACCTTGAGAACGACAGTAATATGGAGAACTACAGTAACCTTGAGAACGACAGTAATATGGAGAACTACAGTAACCTTGAGAACGACAGTAATATGGAGAACTACAGTAACCTTGAGAACGACAGTAATATGGAGAACTACAGTAACCTTGAGAACGACAGTAATATGGAGAACTACAGTAACCTTGAGAACGACAGTAATATGGAGAACTACAGTAACCTGGGGAACCACAGTAATATGGAGAACTACAGAAACTTAGAGAACAGAAATTTAGAGAACAACAGTAATCTGGAGAACAACAGTAACCTGAAGAACCACAGTAACCTGGAGAACCATTGTAACTCAGAGAATAACAGTAACTTAGAGAACAACAGTAATATGGAGAACCATAGTAACTTTGAGAACCACAGTAACTTAGAGAACCACAGTAACTTAGAGAACAACAGTAAACTGGAGAACAAGTAATATGAACAGTAATGTGGAGAACAAAAATAACCTGGACAACAACAGTAATTTGGGTAGCAGTAACTTGAAGAACAACAGTAACTTAGAGAACAACACTAACATGGGGAACAATGTAAGTAACTTTACAGTCAAACAGGTAAACTAATGACTGACAGACTATGACATGAAAAAAGAAGTTTCCTTCATGTGTGAGGATACTGATGGAACTCTGAACTTTCCTATTTCCATCTTTGTCAAGTGAACAATGTTTGCTAACAATGTCGACACCCACTATCCTTTTCTATGTTTTTTGTTTTCATTGTTGTTAACACTATTCTTTGTTTTTTAAAACAAAGAGGCGGGCACAACAAGTCTTTTTCCTACATGAATTGTGAGCTGTCCTTTATTTTTCACTATGTTTGAAGCTAGACCATTTCCCTGCTTTAGTTTTTATGTCACTTTTTTCTTTTCCTGTGTTAAGAATTCTTTGTACTTTTTCATATTGCATGCTCATTCACGTATCTTTACAGACTAAATATTTCTGAACTGTCGTTCTTGTAGGTTTAAAGCGTGTAAATTTTTCTTCTTCTCTTTCTCTTCTTTTTTTGTATAAAGGGGTTTTCCTTTTAACTTTTTGTTGTTGTTTGATTCTTGTCTAATTTCTTGGTTAAGAAAGCATTTCTTGTTTTCTATTTTAAATTCTTACTTCACTATTTGTACCATGTACAATTCCTTTTTCTTTTTCTCTCTTTCCGGTTTTTGTCTCACATGATATTATTGTATAATTTAAAGAAAATTCCTTGTACTTTTTCAAAATGCAGATTCATCAGAAGAAAAATCAGTGTATTTGTGCACATGTACACCAAACCACCCACCCACCGACCCACCCACACACACACACACACACACGCACACACACTACACACACACACACACACACACACACACACACACACACTACACACACACACACACTACACACACACACACACACACACTATTTGTGCCCGTATCAACACAAACACAGCCCCCCATTCCACCATATACTACACGTCATTATTGAAGGGCCAGGAACGTTTTTGAGTCAATTTTTGAAAGGAGAAATAACCTATTTTCTCTTACTCTTTTCTCCAATTCGTTGCCGTAACTGAATGGATAAGAGCTCAGACAACATTGCAGTTTCCTTTTGGCACGTGTTGGGGATTTGCCGATTTGCAATGGGCGGCCCAAGGAAGACAATTTCCACACGAAATTGTCGAATCTTCAGCAGGGTCTCTCTGACGACGCAGGCAAGGTAGCGACAAAATTCGCTTTGCACGTGCAAGGCAAGCCCTTTTTGAACACTACTCCAGCCAAAGTTGCCCGCAGACGAGGATAAAAAGGACCCGTTCTTGGTTCGTTTTAACCATGCTTGCAAGACGACGGATGACGGATGAGCAGCGGGGGAGAGCCCTCGCTCTGCTTGATGAAGGCCTAGCGCAGCGGGAAGTTGCTAGACGACTTGAAGTGTCGCATTCCACAATCCAGAGACTTCTGGAGCGCTTCAATGAGACTGGAGCAGTCCAGGAAAGGCGTCACACGGGTCGACCCAGAGTAACGACAAGACAGCAAGACCGCTACCTTGCCCTCTCCGTCCTGAGGGAAAGGGCATCCACTGCGGTGACCTTGAGGGGTCAGCTGAGGGACGCAACAGGTGCTAACATCAGCTGCAGCACGGTGAGAAGACGGCTACATGAGGCAAACTTGAGGTCACGGAGACCGGCCGTCCGACCCGTGCTGTCACCGGTCAACAGAGTGCGCCGCATGACCTGGGCCAGGGAGCACGTGACCTGGACAAGGCAACAGTGGGCCCGGGTCTTGTTTTCGGATGAGTCCAGGTTCACCCTGACCTTTAACGATGGCCGGGCTCGGGTGTGGCGACGTCAAGGGGAGAGGTTCGCTGACGCCACTGTCCAAGAGCATAACCGGTACGGCGGGGGGTCGGTGATGGTGTGGGGTGGCATGAGCCGTGGTACCCGGACCCCCCTGCTCCCCATTGACGGCATCCTGAACGGGGTCCGGTACCGGGACAAGGTTCTGGCGGCCGTGGCACTGCCTGCGCTTGTGGACCTTGGTCAAGGCGCCATCTTCCAGGACGACAATGCACCTGCGCATCGAGCACGCCTTGTGACCGACTTCCTGGAGCAGCATGAAGTCGTCCGTATGGCCTGGCCAGCGTGCTCACCTGACCTGAACCCAATTGAACACCTCTGGGATGTGCTCGGGAGGCGCATCAGGGACAACCACCCCCCACCGGGCACCCTGGCCAGGCTGGTCGACATCCTGCAGATCGAGTGGGCGGCCATCCCTCAGGACACACTCCGTACCCTTGTGGGGTCGATGCATCGGCACTGTGAAGCATGCATCCAGGCTCAGGGCGGACACACGCGATATTGAAAACAGATTGGCCAAATCTGACACTTTCTGTTTTTTGAAAAGGGGGGGATGTTCCTTTAAATGCATGTGCTGTTCACTAATGGGTCATTGTGCTAATTTCTTTTTCCAAAACAGGTGTGGAAATGATGAAATAAAACATAGAATCAATTCTAAACATTGTCAATTATTTCAACTTAAAATTAGAGAGGAAGGAAGAAGTGGCCCTTAAATTATGATTAGGAGTATATGTATATATAACTAGCAAATAACAAAAAACAAAAGAAAAAACCCACACACTCATTCATATCACTCACACATCTCACACTAACACAAAATGGTTGATACACACAACATACACGCTTTCAACACAATTCTACATGCTCCACATCACAATGTAAAGGGACTTGTAAACGGAGCTCGGATCAAAACATTCACTATCATGAAGCATGATTTATCCATTCTCAGGAACTCAAATCCTCCACACATTGCCATAATGCACTTGGTCATTCGTTCCCAGGAACTAAAGTCCTTCTCACACTGCCATAAAACACACGGCCATTCATTCCCAGGAACTTCAGGCCTTCACATATCGCCATAAAACACAGGGCCATTCATTCCCAGGAACAAAAGTCCTTCACACACTGCCATAAAACACAGGGCCATTCATTCCCAGGAACTTCAGGCCTTCACACACTGCCATAAAACACAGGGCCATTCATTCCCAGGAACTTCAGGCCTTCACACACTGCCATAAAACAGGGCCATTCATTCCCAGGAACTTCAGGCCTTCACACACCGCCATAAAACACAGGGCCGTTCATTCCAAGGAACTTCAGGCCTTCACACACTGCCATAAAACAGGGCCATTCATTCCCAGGAACTAAAGTCCTTCTCACACTGCCATAAAACACAGGGCCATTCATTCCCAGGAACTTCAGGCCTTCACACACCGCCATAAAACACAGGGCCATTCATTCCCAGGAACTTCAGGCCTTCACACACCACCATAAAACACAGGGCCATTCATTCCCAGGAACTTCAGGCCTTCACACACCGCCATAAAAACAGGGCCATTCATTCCCAGGAACAAAAGTCCTTCACACACCGCCATAAAACACAGGGCCATTCATTCCCAGGAACTTCAGGCCTTCACACACCGCCATAAAACACATGGCCATTCATTCCCAGGAATTTCAGGCCTTCACACACCGCCATAAAACACAGGGCCATTCATTCCCAGGAACTTCAGGCCTTCACACACTGCCATAAAACACAGGGCCATTCATTCCCAGGAACTTCAGGCCTTCACACACTGCCATAAAACACAGGGCCATTCATTCCCAGAAACTTCAGGCCTTCACACACCACCATAAAACACAGGGCCATTCATTCCCAGGAACTTCAGGCCTTCACACACTGCCATAAAACACAGAGCCATTCATTCCCAGGAACTTCAGGCCTTCACACACTGCCATAAAACACAGGGCCATTCATTCCCAGGAACTTCAGGCCTTCACACACCACCATAAAACACAGGGCCATTCATTCCCGTGAACTAAAGGCCTTCACACACTGCCATAAAACACAGGGCCATTCATTCCCAGGAATTTCAGTCCTTTTCACACCACCATAAAACACAGGGCCATTCATTCCAAGGAACTAAAGTCCTTCTCACACCACCATAAAACACAGGGCCATTCATTCCCAGGAACTTCAGGCCTTCACACACCGCCATAAAACACAGGGCCATTCATTCCCAGGAAATTCAGTCCTTTTCACACCACCATAAAACACAGGGCCATTCATTCCCAGGAACTAAAGTCCTTCTCACACCACCATAAAACACAGGGCCATTCATTCCCAGGAACTAAAGTCCTTCTCACACCACCATAAAACACAGGGCCATTCATTCCCAGGAACTAAAGTCCTTTTCACACTGCCATAAAACACAGGGCCATTCATTCCCAGGAACTAAAGTCCTTTTCACACCACCATAAAACACAGGGCCATTCATTCCCAGGATCTTCAGGCCTTCACACACCGCCATAAAACAGGGCCATTCATTCCCAGGAATTTCAGGCCTTCACACACCGCCATAAAACACAGGGCATTCATTCCCAGGAACAAAAGTCCTTCACACACTGCCATAAAACACAGGGCCATTCATTCCCAGGAACTTCAGACCTTCACACACTGCCATAAAACACAGGGCCATTCATTCCCAGGAATTTCAGACCTTCACACACCGCCATAAAACACAGGGCCATTCATTCCCAGGAACTTCAGACCTTCACACACCACCATAAAACACAGGGCCATTCATTCCCAGGAATTTCAGGCCTTCACACACCACCATAAAACACAGGGACATTCATTCCCAGGAATTTCAGGCCTTCACACACCACCATAAAACACAGGGCCATTCATTCCCAGGAATTTCAGGCCTTCACACACTGCCATAAAACACAGGGCCATTCATTCCCAGGAATTTCAGGC
Source organism: Monoplex corrugatus (assembly GCA_030674185.1). Lineage (NCBI taxonomy): Eukaryota > Metazoa > Mollusca > Gastropoda > Littorinimorpha > Ranellidae > Monoplex > Monoplex corrugatus. The sequence goes on from JAPXFY010000028.1 coordinate 52,447,761, forward strand.
CTTCACACACCACCATAAAACACAGGGCCATTCATTCCCAGGAACTTTAGGCCTTCACACACCGCCATAAAACACAGGGCCATTCATTCCCAGGAACTAAAGTCCTTCTCACACCACCATAAAACACAGGGCCATTCATTCCCAGGAACTTCAGGCCTTCACACACTGCCATAAAACACAGGGCCATTCATTCCCAGGAACAAAAGTCCTTCACACACTGCCATAAAACACAGGGCCATTCATTCCCAGGAACTTCAGGCCTTCACACACCGCCATAAAACACAGGGCCATTCATTCCCAGGAACAAAAGTCCTTCACACACTGCCATAAAACACAGGGCCATTCATTCCCAGGAACTTCAGGCCTTCACACACTGCCATAAAACACAGGGCCATTCATTCCCAGGAACAAAAGTCCTTCACACACTGCCATAAAACACAGGGCCATTCATTCCCAGGAACTAAAGACCTTCACACACTGCCATAAAACACAGGGCCATTCATTCCCAGGAACAAAAGTCCTTCACACACTGCCATAAAACACAGGGCCATTCATTCCCAGGAACTAAAGACCTTCACACACTGCCATAAAACACAGGGCCATTCATTCCCAGGAACTTCAGGCCTTCACACACCGCCATAAAACACAGGGCCATTCATTCCCAGGAACAAAAGTCCTTCACCACACCGCCATAAAACACAGGGCCATTCATTCCCAGGAATTTCAGGCCTTCACACACCGCCATAAAACACAGGGCCATTCATTCCCAGGAATTTCAGGCCTTCACACACTGCCATAAAACACAGGGCCATTCATTCCCAGGAATTTCAGGCCTTCACACACCGCCATAAAACACAGGGACATTCATTCCCAGGAACTTCAGGCCTTCACACACTGCCATAAAACACAGGGCCATTCATTCCATGGAACTTCAGGCCTTCACACACTGCCATAAAACACAGGCCTTCACACACTGCCATAAAACACAGGGCCGTTCATTCCCAGGAACTTCAGGCCTTCACACACCGCCATAAAACACAGGTCATTCGTTTCCTGGAACTAAGGTCCTTGTCACTCTGCCATAAAACACAAGGTCATTTGTTCCCAGGAATTTGAAGCCTTCACACACCGCCGTAAAACACAGGATCATCTATTCCCAGGAACCTGTGTTTTTCACACCACACACTAATCATCAGGACCTCCACTACCAGGAAAAGTGGTCCCCTGTTCTGTCACTCCAGGAAAAGTAGTGCCCCATGACACTACAGATCCACTTCAAAAATCACTGCAAATATGTGATAAGGAGTTTTCATTGCCTGTGTCAAATGTAGGTCTTTTCCATCATCTTCTCCACGTGGCCTTTTGTCCAACAACCAAAACTGTTCACGGAGCACACCAGTTCAGCCTTCCAACACTACCTGCATATCCACCGCTTATGACGCACTGAAGATGACAATAATTGTGTTGTAACTTCACGTTTCACATGAAGCAGTGAGGATCACATTATTGATGTTTCATGTCCCATGTCCCTCATGCTTGTCAATTATCCATTGAACACTGAAACTATTTATGCCAAGTTTTCCAACGAGTGTTGTAAACAATTGTTGATGAAACAGTGAAGGTTGTGATGACAACTGCATGTGACTGCAAGTTTTTTGACATTGTTAACAGCACACAGTGTCACAGGGTGAAGATCACAATGACACACTGTCACAATATCACACTGTAGGTATCCCATGCCGCTGGCAGTGAGTCATGAACCATCACAGTGTCACAGGGTGAAGATCACAATGACACACTGTCACAATATCACACTGTAGGTGTCCCATGCTGCTGGCAGTGAGTCATGAAACAGCACACAGTGTCACAGGGTGAAGATCACAATGACACACTGTCACAATATCACACTGTCAGTGTCCCATGCTGCTGGCAGTAAGTCATGAAACAGTACAGTGTCACAGGGTGAAGATCACAATGACACACTGTCACAATATCACACTGTCAGTGTCCCATGCTGCTGGCAGTGAGTCATGAAACAGTACAGTGTCACAGGGTGAAGATCACAAAGACACACTGTCACAATATCACACTGTACGTGTCCCATGCTGCTGGCAGTAAGTCATGAAACAGCACACAGTGTCACAGGGTGAAGATCACAATGACACACTGTCACAATATCACACTGTACGTGTCCCATGCTGCTGGCAGCGAGTCATGAACCATCGAAGATCATTCTAGAAACAGGTTTGTGGTCAACACAATAACGATCCATTTTGTCATAACAGGATATCACCCTTTTTATGCTTTTTTTTTCTTTCTTTTTTTCTTCTTTTTTTTTTCTTCTTTTTTTTTCCTTTTTTTTTTTCATCCCCCCCCCCTGTTTTTAACCCTTTCTTTTATGTCTTTTTCTCTCTTTTTTTCTTTTGATTTTTTCCCTTTTTCTTTTTAATCAGCATGATCACACCCACTCCACGCATACACACAAAAAAAAACACCACCCCAAAGCAAACAAAAAACGGAAGAAAAAAAACCAAACACATGCACACACACACACTGTTACTGTTATTTTTGGGATTTAAAAAACATACTTGAATACAAATTTTGATAACTTAAGGTCACTAGAACATAAAACAGGGCCTAAATTACCTAAAATTACTTCCACACATCTCACTTCCCTAGAACAAAAAATGCACTTCACACATGTACTCAATTATCAATACTCAGAAAAAGTACACAAGACTTTATGGAACACATACAGGTAAATGGACCAGCAAGGCAGAAAATGATAGGAAGAAATGACAGAAAGCAAAGGAACAAGGAAGAAACAAAGAGAGTGACAGAAAAGAGGAAATTTCTAACACAGATTTTCCAGAAGGTGGGGATACTACATGTATTTACACTGAAAGAGCCCCCAGCATCCCCACGGGGGAGCATACACACAGATGCACACACAAACTTTAATATGAATAACAAAACACTCGGTAAAAAAAATAATAAATCACACACACACACACACACACACACACACACACACACACACACACACACACACAACAAACAAAAACAAAAACAAAAACCCAACCCAACCCAACCCACAAACGAACAAACAAAAAAACCACATCACACACACACTTTCATTTCAAAATCAATTTGACATTGTCACCAATTACTCCCACCCTCTCAAAACACACACACGCACGCACACAGGAGAATCTTTAGGAAAAAAAAAACAGAAGAAAAAAGTAACACGTTCACAACACACATGCCCTAAAACCAACAAGTAAATAAAAAAAAAATCTTTAAAAAAAGGGGGGGGAGGAAGCAAATGAGAATACACATACACTCTCTCTAAACAGAGCAATATTAGCAAAACAAAACAAAAAACACACAGAACACTCATGCTGAAACACACACACACACACACACACACACACACACACACACACACACACACACACACACACACACACACACTCGCACACAAACACAAAAAATCTCTGTCTCTTTAATATCATTAACAAAATACCCACACAAAAAAGAAAAAATACCACCACTAAGCAAACGAACAAAAAACGAAAAAAAAAACCCCAACCAACCAACAAACAAAAAACACACACACACACACACACACTGTTATTGTTATTGTTGTTTAAAGCCCAGCCGACTGCGCAGAGCCATATCAGGGCTATAATCATTTCAAAACATATACAATACTTCAACAAATGAAATTTTTAAAAAATTTTCCTTACACCATTATCATCATCATAACAGTAACAAATAAGAATAACATAATCATGATGATGATATCAATAATATCAATAACGATATACAGACTCTCTCCCCTACAAACATCTTAACACAAAGTCCATCAGAATCACGCTGATATGAAAATCAAACAAACCCCTCACAGCTTATTAAGGGTTGTCTCAACACACACACACACACACACACACACACACAC
>JAPXFY010000028.1:52461721-52619221 GCA_030674185.1 Monoplex corrugatus
TAAATGCAGAAATCAGAATATGACCACAAAAAATACATGTACTTATCCGCTAAACACAAAAATCTAAAAATGACCACAGGAAGTACATTTAGTCATCCCCTAAATGCAGAAGTCTCAATATGACCACTGAAAGTACATGTAGTTATCTCCCAAATGCGGAAATCTAAACATGTCCACAGGAAGTACATGTTGGTAACCCCTAAATGCAGAAATTTAAAAATGACCACAGGAAGTACATTTAGTCATCCCCTAAATGCAGAAATTTAAATATGACCACTGAAAGTACATGTAGTTATCTCCCAAATGCGGAAATCTAAACATGACCACAGGAAGTACATGTTGGTAACCCCTAAATGCAGAAATTTAAACATGACCACTAAAGTACATGTAGTTATCTCCCAAATGCGGAAATCTAAACATGTCCACAGGAAGTACATGTTGGTAACCCCTAAATGCAGAAGTCTCAATATGACCACAAGGAGAACATGCACTTATCCTCTAATGCGAAAATCTAAATATTACCACATAAGTACAAGTAGTTATCCCCTAAATGCAGAAATCTCAATATGACCACAGGAAGTACATGTAGTTATACCCTAAATGCAGATATAGACTTAAATATGACCGCAGAAAGTACACACATTTATTCCCTAAATGCAAAAATCTGAATATGAGCACAGTAAGTATATGTAGTTATCCCCTAAGCACAGAAATCTGAACTTGATCACAGAAAAGTACATAACTTGATCACAGAAAAGTACATATAATATAGTTATCCCTTAGATCTTATACAAAAATCTGACTATGATCACAGAAAGTACATGTACGTATCCCTTAAATGCAGAAATTTGAATGACTACAGGAAGTACAGTCATGTACCCCTAAATACAGAAATGTAAACATGACCAAAGTAAGTACACGTAGTTATCTCCGAAATGCAGAAATCAGAATATGACCAGAGGGAGAACATGTAGTTATTTCCTAAATGCAGAAATCTGAATGACAATTGACCACAGAAAGTATGTGCAGAACTTTCCCCCTAAACACAGCAGAAGTCTGCATATGACCACAGAAAGTACACTCATTTATCCTCTAAATGCACAAATCTGAATATAACCATACAAAGTACATGTACTTATCCCTTAAATTAAAACTTCCAATATGACCATGTGAAGTAGATGTAATTATCCCTAAGACAGGGATCTGAATATGACCACATGAAGTACATGTAGTTATCCCCTAAATGTAGAAATCTGAATATGACCACAGAAGTTTATGTACTTATCCCATTTATGCTGGAATTTGAAAATGAACACAAGAAGTACATACAGTTATCCCCTAATTGAGGAAATCTGTATACGACCACAAAAAGTTCATGTAGTTATAATACCTAAAAGCAGAAATCTGTATATGACCACAAAAAGTTCATGTAGTTATAATACCTAAAAGCAGAAATCTGTATATGACCACAAAAAGTTCATGTAGTTATAATACCTAAAAGCAGAAATCTGTATATGACCACAAAAAGTTCATGTAGTTATAATACCTAAAAGCAGAAATCTGTATATGACCACAAAAAGTTCATGTAGTTATAATACCTAAAAGCAGAGATCTGTATATGACCACAAAAGGTATATGTAGTTATCCCTTAAATGCAGAAATCTGAATATGACCACATGAAGCACATGCAGTTATCCCCTAGATACAGTAATCTGAAACTGACCACGGAAAATATACTTAGTTATCCCCTCAATGCAGAAATCTGAACATGATCACAGAAAGTACATATACTTATCCCCTAGACACAGAAATCTGAACATGACCACAGAAAGTACATGTATTTAACCCCTAAATGCAAAAATCTGAATATGACGACAAAGGGTACATGTATTTATCCCCTAAATGCAGATATCTGAATATAACTGCAGAAAGTGCTAGCACTTAATGTCTCATCCTTTAATTGCAAAGTATCATCACTGAAAATACAAATATTTACCTCCTAAATGCAGAAAATCTGAGTATTTTCAGAAAAAAATATTTATCCCATAAATGCAAAACTCATCACAATAACCTAAGTGCAAAAATCTGAGTATTTTCACAAAATACAGATGTACCTATCCCCTTACTGCAGAAATCTGATTATTAATATTATCCCCCAAAAAAACAACACAAAACATAAACTCATCCACGTCACTAAACACAGAAATCTGAGTATCATCACAGAGAATATATGTATCCCCTAAATGCAGAAATATGAGTATTATTATAGAAAATACAAGTACTTATCCCCTAAAACCAGAAAATACAAGTTTCTTATTTCAAAACCTGAACCTGGAAATAAGGGCAAACTGTTGAGCACGTAATCCAATAAATATTTTCTAAACTTAAATTCACACTTTTAGCTCAAGAAACTTTAAACAGCAAAAAATATAAAGCACTGTAAATTCAATAAATGAATAAACAAATACATTAGCATACTGCATGTATTTTTCTTTGTTTTTATACACACAGATGACTTTTGTTTAACATTTCTATATTTTTGGATATATGTAAATAAATATATAAAATATACACATCTTGTTTGGCACCCAACAGGGCATGGTATCCAACTGGGCAGCATACATCAATGAAGCCAGTCCATCATCATCCTTCTGGCTGAACCCTTTGCCTGAAACAGGAAAAATACAACCGTCAACTCTAAAACAAATGATCTCCAGTAATTTATTACGAATGGTTGAGAAAAAAAAATTTGCCAGCATTAATAATCATTGTTTCAAATGAGTGTCATATTCAGGTTGATGTGCATGATAGTCAGATGGGTAAATACTGGATCTCCAATGGGAAGGTCGTGGGTTTGATCCACACAGATGCCTCCACCAGAAAGGTAAGGGACAGAAATTTTTCTGACGTCCTAGGTCAACATATGTGCTGACCTGCCAGTGGCTAAACATGCTCAGTGCTATACCCATGCATACATCTTAAAGATCCTGCAAGTGCAAGACATGTCAGTGGCTGCCTTATGCTAATGCAAAAAACACTAAGCATGCCTGCCCACTAAATATGGAGTATGCAGACTGTGTAGCAACATACGGCCTGCACAGTGTGAGCAAAACAATGCACACACATGCATCCAAAAATGATCAGGAAACTGAGGGGAAACGCATTACACAAATCAAAACGCTCTTCAAGCAAGACCTCTTCTTCTTCTTCTTCTTCCTTCATACGGCCAACATCATTCTGCTGATGGTTTTGTCGTAGTTTGGGGCGATTGCTGAAGATTGCGCTGTTGTGAGGATTTGGAACATTTTCGCAACTCCAACTGAGCCAGTCTGATTTCCTTGAAGGTACCCGGGGTCAAGCCCCTACCAGCAGTGCCTCAGCCTGGTAGACCAACGGAGAAGTACTGTCTATGTCTAACTCAAACTTTTACTATTATTAGGATTTTTTCTTTAAATTAAGCCTAGCCAACTACACAGAACCATACCTAAGCTATAACTGTCTCAAAATATACACATCACCTTGACCCTAAAAAATTGGCAAAGAAAATTAAGTACACATCTCAATGCATTCAAGCACATACTTCAAGACTTCTGGTGTTGACAATTCTGCCCAATTTATCACCAAGGGGTTTAAAACAACAAAACAAATACAATGCATAAATATAAATTATATAATTAAGTATACTAAAACATACACATCTAAAAACTGACCTAAAATACCTCACAATGCTTCTGCACATTTCCTTAGAGCCAAAAATGAAGTTAATACATGTACGCATATATCAGTCCTAACAAATAAACTGAACAGATTGACTTGAAGGAAAATCTGCAATTGGAAGAGGCACTTGGTAACATGTGCTAGCACAGCACTAACCTGAGTTTTGGATATTTGAGATATGTGCATTTTTTAGATCTACAATCTTTTCTGATCATTTCCAATGTCTAATTAAAAGTAAAAGAGCCAAAATGTTGAAACTAGTCATTTGAAATGATATATCCCCAGATGAAGGATAAAAAAAAAACAGCTTCAAAAGATTTTGCATATTACTATATCAGTCTTTTCTCTCCCCCCCCCCCCCCCCCCTTTTTTTTTTACCCACATTCAGTCAAAGGCTATTGTTAGATGACACACAGCACATGAAATTCACACTCCCCCAGAAATTTTTTTTTTAAGGAGGCCTAGTAGTAGGCCTCCTTCGGTCATGACTGACCATGGACAAAGTACATCCGTTCTAATGTCTAGATGGGCTGTCTGCTTGGTCCAAGCAGCGTCGCCTGTGACTGTACAGACCAATGCGAGAGAGGCAGTCTCTGTCGCAGCGGTCGCATGTGTATGCTGATGCTGGTCTGTTGGCTGTCATCCCTTTTCTGCGAACTCGCTTTTCTGCTGCAGCAGCTGACAGTTTGTCCTCACCAATCCGCAGCTGTTTCTTGAGAGTAGTTCTCCAGCTGTTGCGGTCGTCTGCGAGGTCTTCCCAGGACTCAGTGTTGATCTCAAGCACCTTCATGTCACGCTTGCAAACGTCTTTGTATCTCAGCTGTGGGCGTCCAATGTTTCTCTGCCCTGTGGCAAGCTCACCATAAAGGATGTCTTTTGGGATGCGACCATCTTCCATGCGGCGAACGTGGCCCAACCAGCGCAGCCGACGCTGTCTCAGCATGGTATGCATGGTTGGGAGGCCAGCGCAGGTTAGGACTTCGGTGTTGGTCACCTTGTCTTGCCAGGAAATGCCAAGTATGCGCCGTAGGCTTCTCAGGTGGAAGGTATTGAGCCTTTTCTCCTGATGAGCATGCGTGGTCCATGCCTCGCTGCCATACAGCAAGGTGCTGAGGACACAGGCATTGTATACAGCCGTCTTTGTGGTCAGCTTGGGATTTGTCCACACCCTTTGTGTGAGGCGGGCTAGTGTTGTGGCTGCCTTCCCGATCCTCTTGTCGACCTCTGTGTCAAGGGAGAGGTTATCAGTGATGGTGGACCCAAGATATGTGAATTGATGGATGGCTTCAAGCTCGTAGTCATCAATGGTGATGGCTGGTGGAGATGGCGTGTCTTGGCCCAGGACGTTTGTCTTCTTAAGACTGATGGTCAGACCAAAATCTTTGCAGACCTGGGAGAAGCGGTCCATTAGTGACTGCAAGTCCCGCTGAGTATGGGTCACAATTGCGGCATCGTCGGCAAATAGCATGTCTCTGATGAGGGCTTCACGGACCTTTGTCCTTGCTCTGAGGCGGGCGAGGTTGAAGAGCCTGCCATCTGATCTGGTCTGCAGGTGGATCCCTTCTTGCGCTGTGCTGAACGCATGCCTCAGGAGGAGAGCGAAGAAGATTCCAAAGAGGGTTGGGGCCAGGACGCAGCCTTGTTTCACACCGTTGCGTACGTCGAAGGGCTTGGAGAGGTTTCCGTTGAACTGCACCATCCCTTTCATGTTTGAGTGGAAGGATTCAATTAAGCTGTGCAGTTTGGGGGGGCAGCCGATTTTTCGGAGAGCCCTGAAAAGGCCATCTCTGCTGACTAGGTCAAAGGCCTTGGTGAGGTCAATGAATGCCACATACAGGGGCATTCACTGCTCTCTGCACTTCTCCTGGATTTGGCGAAGGGAGAAGACCATGTCTACCGTGGATCTCTCTGCTCGAAAACCACACTGTGATTCCGGATAGACGCGTTCAGCCAGTTACTGCAGGCGGATTAGGAGGACCCGAGCATAGACTTTGCCAACAATGCTGAGGAGCGAGATACCTCTGTAGTTGTTGCAGTCGCTCCTTTCGCCCTTGTTTTTGTACAGAGTGACGATCTTGACGTCCCTCATGTCCTGTGGTACAGCTCCCTCATTCCAACACTGACAGAGAACTGCGTGCAAAGGGTGCAGAAGAGAAGTCTTGCAGTGCTTGATGAGGTCTGGGGGAATTCCGTCGTTGCCAGGTGCCTTCCCTGATGCCAGGCTATCAATGGCCTTGCTGAGTTCGTCCGCAGTTGGCTCTGCGTCAAGCTCTTCCATTACCGGCATGCACTTGATGGCATCGAGGGCTAAGGGGGACACCATGTTCTGTGTGGAGTAGAGGTCGGAGTAGTGTTCCGCCCATCTTTCCATCTGTTGGCTAGGATTGCTGATTACTTCCCCAGTGGAGGATTTGAGGGGGGCAAATTTGCTCTGTGTTGGTCCCAGTGCCTTCTTGATGCCATCATACATTCCTCGGATGTTGCCTCTTTCAGCAGCACTCTGTATCTCTTCGCTGAGCTCTGTCCAGTACTCGTTTGCGCAGCGCCTGGCGTTAAGCTGAACCTTACTTCTGGCAGCCCTGAGGATTTGCAGGTTCTTCTCACTGGGTGACCGCTTATACTTGGTGAGTGCGGCACGCTTGGCGTCAACAGTGGGAGTCATCTCTGATGATTTGGCCTCAAACCAGTCGTGGGACTTCACAGTTTTCTTTCCCAAAGGTGGCCATAGCAATGCGGTGCATGGTGTCTCGTAGCATTTCCTATCTCTCAGTGGCAGAGTCTCTGGGCTGCAATGCGTCGTATTCTCTCTGAAAGGCTTCTGCGAACTGTTTTACAAGATCTGGCTGAGACATCTTGCTGACGTCAATGCGAGGGTTCCCTTGTTTCTTTGAGCAGTGGAACTTCTTTGCAACATACCAGAGAGTGGTCTGTGTCGCAGTCTGCGCTGTGATAAGAGCGAGTGTGGAGAACATTTTTGATAGCACGTCGTACTAGGATCAAATCCAGTTGGTGCCAATGTTTTGAGCGGGGATGCCTCCAGGAGACTTTGTGCTGAGGCTTCGTCTTGAAGAAGGAGTTGGCGATGCACAGTTCATGGCAGGCGCAAAACTCAAGCAGTCACTGTCCATTCTCATTCATTTTCCGAGGCAGAAGGGCCATGAGTCATTGTCTGCACCCACTCTGGCGTTGAAGTCGCCCAGGAGAACAAGTTGTTCTGTCCTGGGGATGTTCCTTATGGTTGATGCGAGATTTTCGTAGAACTCATCCTTGGTGTCTGGAGAGGCGGACAGAGTTGGGGCATAAACGCTGATGAGAGTGACATAGCCTTCGGTGGTGTTGAGGCGGAGAGTCAAGAGTCGTTCTGAACCGCCGCTGCCTGGTTCAATCATGTTCAGCAGGCTGTTCCTTACTGCAAATCCTACTCTGTACTCTCTTAGGGCATCAGAACTCTTTCCTTGCCAGAAGAAGGTGTAGTCCCTTTCCTTTAGTGTTCCTGAGTCAGCCAGCTGTGTTTCCTGCAGAGTGGCAATGTCCACATTGAGCCTCTTTAGTTCGCTGTTTATGACGGCGGTTTTTCTGGCGTCGCTGATGTCTTGCAGATCTTGGGAGAGCCCAGGCATCATTGTTCGGACATTCCAACAGCCCAGTTTCACTGCTGATCCTTTTCCTGATCCGTTTCTTGAATTGGAAGTTTTCTTTTTGTTTGGTGCGGTAATTAACGACCTGCTTGTCAGATTTTCTCCTAATCTTCATGCACCCAATGAAGAAGGCAGGTCGTAGTGGGACAGCACCAAACTGGCTGGGGGCTGCCCAGCTTAGGTGGGCGGTAGCTGTCCAGTAAGACACGAAGGTCTCTCCCACCGTCAAAAGCAACCCCTGGCGTCAGCTCTACGCCAGTTGAGCAATGACTTATCACCGGTATCTGTTGTTCCCGTGTTGTGCCGACACTAGTGTTAGTAGCGAGGCTGGAGTGTCCTCTCCAGGTCGTAGGTGCAGAGTGTTTGTGGATGAATGGACGGATGTAAGCCTGGGCAGTGTAATATGGAAGACAGGTTGTTGCCCATGCAACTTGTCCCCCCTCTCCACCTCGCTGACAGATCCAAAGGAACAGCAGGGCTGTTACGTTTTGGTGCCAACGCGGCCGCAGGAGCTGCCGGAAAGTGACAAAGTTTGCCATCCAACCGCCTTAGGGGCCCCACACCGGATTTACTGTCAGGGTTTACTCCCTTAGCTAGATGGCCGCAGGTAGCTCTCCAGAGCTGGCGCCCTTTGATGGATCTAATTTATTTCCACCAGGGTTTCTAGCCACCCTCCTCACCATCCTCCTGAGAGGACTGGTGGGGTTGCTGGTTTAGTCGCCAGCAATTCGACCCTGTGACAGGTAGTACTGGGTTCCAGGTTACCAGTAGCGGATATATCTATCTGACCTTAGGCCTAGACCTATGCAAAATAGTGTAATCTGGAACCATCTGACGTGATCTCATCTGTTACAACTTTAGTTTATGGCTTGTTTATGATCCTTTGTACTGAAGCAAATAATTTATACACACTGTAATTTTCCATTGCTTTTATTCTTTCTCCCCATTTATAGCCGTGTGTGTGTGTGTGTGTGTGTGTGTGTGTGTGTGTGTGTGTGTGTGTGTGTTGTGTGAGTGCGTGTGTGCGTGCGTTGTGTGCGTGCGTGCGTGTGTGCGTGCGTGCGTTCGTGCGTGCGTGCGTGCGTGTGCGTGTGTGTGTGTGTGTTTTAGCGCTTAGATTTGATTTTATCAAGATTTTGCGCTGTATAAATAAAATATTATTGTTGTTGTTGGTGTCAGATTTCAAGAAAAATTATTTGGTATTTTTTCTAATGTATGCTCCAACAAACATTAAACAGCAACCTAGACTGAACAGCTTCAAGGTGAAATAGTCTGAAAGTTTGTGGATGCCTGCTCAGATATTAAATATTTTAATTAACTGACCTCACAATGACACAAGTGTGACAAGACTGAAGACAGCAGACTTCACCAGCTTCTGCTATCTTTGCAAGCCATGCGCCCATTTCCATAACATCAATTTTTCGTGACCTCCACTCCCAACACCGCTTATTTTCACACTTTTTGTCAACGTTTTTGCTGTAGCAGACCCTCTCTCCAGATATCGGCTCGAGACACGGTGAACACTTTTCAAGTTTTGCAGTTTTGAAAACAAGCCGCGCATGACAAACAAACACCGGAAGTGACTCTAGCAGAAAATGATAGGCTACCGGATTTATCCCTCTTCCCGAAGTTTCGTCATCTGTTACGAGTTCTCAATAGCCTGACAAACAGCCGACTGTTTCGCAAAAGAAGGGAAAAAAAAATAATAGTCTACTTTACAGATACATTATTGACAGTGTTACTCAAATCTCCTAACATCACAGGTGTCTATTTCTCAAGCCTGGTTGATGCCAGGCCACGATTACGATAGTAATTGTATTATCATAATTATGATAGTATTCTGTATTGTACTTGTCATGTGTAAATGATCAATCAAAGGCAACAAAAAGAGTCATCTTCTGTTGAACGATACATGCTTTGTTGATTTTCATCGGTATTTCCCCGTCTACTGCGTCCGCGAACGCTCGACATCCCTTCCTATTGCTTATATATATATAATTTTTTTTAATGAAGCGTGGTCAGTACCTCAGTGTGGAAGTAGGTTTTCTAGATCTACGTGGCTGCATGTGACACAGTTTACGACGACACACGCGTGTTTACGAGTGAGAGAGAGGTGGAGACACAGAACAAGCTACAGAGATAGAAAGAGAGAGAGTTGGTCGGGAATCAGATCACTTAGATATTCAAGCCTGATGATTGATGTTAAGTCCCACCGACCAAAAACTGGCATTTCATTTAGATCCAGTGCGTAAAAACAGTTTCTACAGCTCGAATTTATGTTTTACACCTGTGATCTGTAAGCAGCGAATCAACTGTCTCTGGACAGGATCATGTTGTTGCTACAAAAGGGGTCAGCAAGTGATCACTTAATTCGCTTTGGCAAACGTGGTACCCAGAAGCAGCCAAGTTGGGGTTGACCTTTAGCGTCGCGCTGTGACTGTGCCATCATTTTAACATATCTTTATTTTCATTAGTAGGCTAAATCCTAGAAGCTTGGCTGTTTCTAAAATCCCTGATCCGAAACCAGTTTCTGTTAGTTTTCCCCGTTTACGGTAACAGTAGTGACTGCATTTTCAACTTTGTGAGGCAAATCCAGACGTCAGTTGGATTTTACAGCATCCAAAATCAGTTCTGACAGTTGGTTTTTAGATCAGTTTACCCTACCTACTGTAGATTATTATAATTGTATATGTACGACTTACGTAAATGAAGCTGAATTATGACGTCACTCAGATAGATACGTAATGACGCTTCCGGGACGCTGATGTCGGAATGAGCAACTGAACAAGAAACCAAGAAAACAAGAAGTCGAGTCAAGATTGTTTGTATTGTGTGACTGGCACTTCTTCATGGTGTCAGGAAGTGTTTCGAACTCATCGAATTATATCTTGACATTTAGCAACCTGGGCCACGTACGTACAAGGCAGTTTTTGACGTTAGTAGTAGTAGTACCTGGTTTGCACTAGCTCCTTCAGTGTGCTTACTTAAACTTGAACCTTCTGTTGTCTAGCTCTCCCTAGAGTTTCTTTCTACCTGCACATGGTCAGTCCATTGACTTCCGGGAATAGTTCGGAGGACATTCGGGAAAGACCGAAGGACACTGGGAAAGACTAGAATTGCGGGCTTTGTGGGTTGGCTTCCCACCTCGCCTTTGATAACATGCCACGAGTTTTCCAAATGAAAGATGCTCCCAGGATTCACCGAAAGGGGGAGAGAATGATGAATCCATCGGCACTGACTCCATCACGACTGGAAACGCACAACGGACCATGATCAATGACCAGTTGGAATTTCCGTGTGCGTGTGGAAGGAGATTCACCACCAAACGCGGCATGAAGATCCACAGGACAAAAATGGGCTGTTTGAAGACACATACGAACCAGCAGCAGCGCACTGCGATAGCAGGTGAGACGTTGGATGACCAAGGCCAGGAATTAAACCATAGTGCCAAGGACATCCACGCTGACGGTTCTGATGCGGATTTTGCACAAGCTCTTAACGCCAAACGTGGAAAACTCAATTTGCCGCCTGCCGGTGCAAAAGAACAATGGGAGAAATTAGATGAGGAACTTGTCCTTAAGCTGAATGCGCTGATAGGGAACAGTACGCTGGAACACAAACTTGACACATACGGAGACATCATATACTCTATCTGCAGGGACACTTATGGAGTGAAGCAGCCAAAGACAAAAACGCCTCCCCAGAAATCCAGAAGACAGCAGCAGATGGAGAGCATCCGGAGGGAGAAAAGGAAGCTTAAAAAGCGAATGAAAACTGCCTCAGAATTCGAGAAGCAAGGGCTCCTGGAACTCTGGAAAGATCTGAAGGCCAAACACAATGCTCTCAGCAAAGTGGAATCAGCAAGGCGAAGAAAGAGCAAAAAGAAGAAGACTCAAGATCGTTTCTTCAAAGATCCCTTTGACTTTGCAAGAAAGCTGTTTGAACAACCCAAATCAGGGACTCTCACAGTGGGCAAGGAAACCCTAGAGCAGCATCTCAGGGAAACATATTACGATTCTCAGCGCGAGGCACCACTTGAAATCCAAAATCTGGTTTGGCCTGCAGCGCCAGAAGGAAAATTCAATAACAAACCACCAACACTGGATGAAGTGAAGAACGTAGTAAAGAAAGCCAGAGCCAAGTCAGCACCTGGACCAAACGGAATACCATACCTGCTCTACAAGAAATGCCCAAAAGTGCTCGAGTGGCTCCACAAGATGATTCGATCAGCATGGAGGAACCAGAAGATCAGCGACCAATGGATGAGAGCTGAAGGAGTGTACATTCCGAAGGAGCAGAACTCCAGCAGCATCAATCAGTTCAGGCCAATATCACTTCTGAACGTCGAGGGGAAAATCTTCTTCTCTGTTATGGCAGCAAGATTGACAAAATACCTGACTGAAAACAAGTATCTGGATATGTCAGTCCAAAAGGGAGGCATACCAGGAATGCCTGGATGCTTGGAACATGCCACGTTGATTTGGGATGCCATCCAAAAAGCAAGAACAGAGAAGAGAGACATTGACGTAGTTTGGCTTGATCTGGCGAATGCATATGGATCAGTTCCACACGATATGATCCAGCTGGCTCTTGAAATGTATCACATCCCAGAAAACATCCGAACAATGCTGAGGAAGTATTTCCAAGGGTTCTCAATGCGGTTCTCTACCAAAGAATACACCACGGACTGGATAGACCTAGAGGTGGGCATTGCAATGGGCTGTGCAATCTCTCCCATACTGTTCGTGTTGGCAATGGAAGTCATCTTGAAAGCTGCAATGAAGAGTTCAGGTCCAGTGAATCTGGGAGATGGATACCAGATGCCTCCTCTGAAAGCTTTCATGGATGACACAACAGTCTTTGTCCACGGATGAGGAAGAGACACACCAAATCTTAAAGCAGCTGGATGAGCTGGTGGCCTCTTCAAGAATGAGGTTCAAACCTAAGAAATCCCGAAGTCTCTCACTGCGAAAAGGAAAAGTGGCAGATTCAGTCAAATTCATGGTAGCCAACCAAGCCATCCCCACTGTCACAGAAGAGCCAGTAAAAAGTCTCGGAAGATGGTATGATGACTCCCTGAAAGACACACAAAGGGGATGTGAAACCAAGCAAACAGCAGAAGAAGGCCTGAAGAAAATAGATAACTGCGGACTGCCAGGCAAATACAAAGTCTGGTGTCTACAGTTCATGCTGATACCAAAGCTGCTGTGGCCACTGCTAATCTATGACATTTGCACCAGCACAGTCGAAGCAATGGAAGCCAAAATCAACAAATACACAAGAAAATGGCTCGGTGTCCCACCTGGTCTCACTGATGTTGCATTCTACTGTCGTCAAGCAATGCTGAAGCTACCTCTGAAATCCATAGTGGAGGAATACAAAGTTGGAAAAGCAAGACTGTTGAGCATGCTGGAGGAATCGGAGGACAATATCGTGAGAGCAGTTCATCCAAAGCTGAGAACTGGCAGAAAGTGGAAAGTCCAAGAGGCTGTAAACAATGCCAAGAGAAACCTCAGCATCAAAGAAATAATTGGACACACGCAAACCAACAGACAGGGACTGGGAGCAACAAAAATGCAGTGGTGGTCCAAAGCCAAAGGGAAGGAAAAAAGAGACATGATCATACAGGAGTTGAAGGAAGAAGAAGATGTCAAAAGAGTGCAGAAGGCAGTCCAGCAAGGTCAACAGGGGCAATGGACAACATGGGACAGTGCACTCCAAAGAAGTCTCAGCTGGAACGATATGTGGCACATGGCTCCTCTAAGGATAAGCTTCCTCCTCAGATCTGTATATGACCTGCTCCCCTCGAATGCAAACTTAGTGAAATGGGGGAAAGCAGACGACCCAGCATGTCCGCTCTGTCAGAAGAAACAAACAGTGGAACATGTCCTAAGCTCTTGCAAAGTAGCGCTAGCCCAAGGAAGGTATACATGGAGGCACAACCAAGTTCTGAAAGTGATCACAGATGTGGTTAGCGAAAAAACCATGACCCCAAACGCACCAATTGCTATGACAACGTTCTACAAAGCAGGAGGGAAACAGGTCTGGCCCGAAAGGGCTATGACAACCAGCACATTGCCAAAGGGTCTTCTGGATGGAGCAGTCGACTGGGAGTGTACAGCAGACCTCCCAGAGTGGAGAAATTACCCAGATGTCATCAGCAAGACAGGCATGAGACCAGACATCGCTCTCCACTCTGACTCCTCGAAACAAGTGATTCTGATAGAACTCACTGTGCCATACGAAAGCAGAATGGAAGAAGCACATATCTACAAGACCGAAAAATACGCCGGTCTTGCCAGCACCCTGAAGAAAGCAGGTCTGCGGGTCAAAATCTTCGCCATAGAGGTCGGGGCAAGAGGGTTTGTGGGCACCTCCGCTTATGATCTCATGAAACAACTCGCCATTTCTGGGAAGAAGAGGACTAGAGCCCTTAAAGCGATGGCAGAGGCAGCAGAAAGGAGCTCAAGCTGGATCTGGGCAAGGAGGAACCAAAAAAGTGAACTTCATAAGGATTAAATTCCCTACAGATGATGTGTGCCCCGTTAGCACATTGGTAAAACCGCGTACCGCAGTTCTGAAGCGCAGAATCGCCCAGGTTCGATCCCCGGCGTGGGAAAAAATAAATAAAAAATAGACAACAGCAGAAGGGCATCCAGGAGTCATGACCTGGATGTGGCCCGGCCCCCCGAGAGTGTAAGGAATTCAGGGCCGAAACACTTGTCTAAAGGGGGTTACTTCTCTGAAGACCTTCTGTTGTCTAGCTCTCCCTAGAGTTTCTTTCTACCTGACATTTAGCAACCTGGGCCACGTACGTACAAGGCAGTTTTTGACGTTAGTAGTAGTAGTACCTGGTTTGCACTAGCTCCTTCAGTGTGCTTACTTAAACTTGAACTGCCGATCGTATAGATCCACCACTCTTTAGGCCTAGTTTGTCACGTTGAGGACTTACGCGGGTTTGCTCAATCCCGTTTTGCGTGCTACAAGGCGTACTCCAACACTAACGACTTTAGTGCAGTTGCATCACTTCGACATTTCTTCGACACTGACACACGTACGTGGTTCCGTGGTTCAGACACTCGGAAAGCATGGACTGCTTACGGAAGCCACTGCCCCTGTCTTTTGAAGGCAACGTTGCTGAGAACTGGCGTACATTTGAGGCCGAATTTGACATCTTTATAGAGGCTGCTTATGCTAACAAAGATGACCGTACACGAGCGCACATTTTGCTGAACTTGGCTGGAAAAGATGCCATTGAGAAAGAAAAGACATTCACTTATGCTGCTGAAGTGAAGAACGACGATGGTGTAGTCACACAAGCTGCAGAAAAGCGCGAAAGCGTCGCTGTCCTGAAGACAAAATTTCGTGAGCTCTGCAATCCACTGACGAACATTATTATCGAGAGACACAATTTCAACACACGATTCCAGCAAGCTGGCGAGCCAATGCAAAACTTCATCACAGCATTGAAGATTTTGGCCGACACCTGTGAATATGGAACGTTAAAAGACTCACTCATTCGAGACCGAATCGTCTGTGGAGTCACGTCAGATGCTCTCCGAAAACAGCTTCTGAAGGAAAAGGCGCTAGATCTCCACATAACAATCCAGATTTGTCAAATCCACGAAGCTGCGGAGAAGCACACCGTCTAAGTATCAGAGGATCACGAAGTCAACGCCATCTCACAGAAGAAGAAGTTCAACGCTCCTCCCAACAAATCTTGTCGCTATTGTGGTCGCTCGCATGCAGCAAAGAAAGAGGAGTGTCCAGCCTATGGCAAGAAATGTTCATCATGCTCAAAGATGCACCACTTTGCAAAAGTCTGCAAATCAACACCACGACGGCGGTTGGCGAGCACCGTCAATGCAATTGGTGGAGACAACTCTGATGAGGGTGGAGAACCAACTGAAGACTGGGAGCTACACGCGCTCACCCAGGAGCCACGTCACAATGAAATACACTGCACAGCAAGAATCAATGGAGGCGATTTGAAACTAAAGGTTGATACTGGTGCCAAATGCAATGTTCTGCCACTCTACGAGCTCAAGAAGGTCCAAGCAAGAGAGACCATCAACAAAACCAAAGCCATCAACCTCGTCGCATATGGGGGAGAGCGATTCTCGACACTAGGAAGTGTGGACCTTCTCTGCAAGATTGGCGACCGCAAAGAAACGTTGACCTTTCAGGTCATTGACAGGCAAGCCACACCCATCCTTGGTCTCAATGATGCACTTCGACTCCATCTCATTCAGCTAGACAAGACTGTCTATGAAGTAAATGAAGCGTCTGAGGACACCTCCAGAGAAAACATTTTGAAGGACTACCCAGAACTTTTCAATGACACACTTGGGACATTGCCTCCAAAATACGTCATGCGCGTTGATCCCAGCGTCACACCAGTTGTCAAACCAGCAAGAAAAGTCCCTCAGGCCATGGAAAAGAAGGTCAAGATTGAGCTTGAAAACGTGGTGAAGCGAGGCATCATAATGCGAGAGACAGAGCCGACAGAGTGGGTGTCACAGATTGTGGCAGCAAGGAAGAAAAATGGTGATGTCCGGATCTGTTTAGACCCAAAAAGTTTAAACACCGCTCTCCAACGCCCGCACTTCCCAATGCGCACCGCCGACGACGTAGCATCTAGAATCGGCAACGCGAAATGTTTCAGCACTTTGGATGCAAAGAACGGATTTTGGCAAATCCGGATGGATGAGGAGTCTTCCAAGCGAACTACTTTCAGCACACCGTTTGGGCGATACAGATTCCTGCGCATGCCGTTTGGCATTAATACGGCAAGTGAGGTCTTCCAGGAAGCCATGGAGAGGCTATTCGAGGGATATCTATGTGCCATCATCGTAGATGATATCCTCGTCTGGGGCTCCACCGACGAGGAGCATGATGCAAATCTCAAGAAGATTCTGGAGCGAGCACGGCAGATCGGGCTGAAGCTGAACCTCAGTAAATGCAAGTTCAGAATGAAAAGCGTCACTTTCGTCGGCCATAAGTTTACTGAGGATGGTCTGAAGCCAGATACGGAGAAAACAGACGCAATCCGGGAGATGCCTACACCTGAGAACCAGGCAGCTCTTCAGAGATTCCTTGGCATGACAAACTACCTAAACAAGTTCATCCAGAACTACAGCGAGAAAACAGCAGTTTTGCGAGAACTGCTACGTAATGACATTCTTTGGAGCTGGACTGACGCCCACCAGCAAGTTTTCAACAGACTCAAAGATGACCTCATGAATCCTCCTGTCCTGAAGTTCTTTAACCCTGCGAAACCCGTCGTCTTGTCTGTAGACTCATCCAAGAGTGGACTGGGTGCCCGCATGCCTGCAAGAGGATGCTCCAGTGGCCTACGCATCACGAGCCTTGTCTGACTGCGAGACAAGGTATGCGCAAATTGAAAAGGAGCTCCTGGCTGCTGTATTCGCCTGCAGGAAGTTTCATGACTTTGTCTATAGAGACTGACCACAAGCCTTTGATCACCATCGTGAAGAAGTCACTGAATGCTGCCCCTGCTCGTCTCCAACGCATGCTTTTACAGCTGCAACGCTACAACCTTGATTTCGTCTACAAAAAGGGCAAAGAGTTGTACCTTGCTGACACGCTGTCCAGAGCGTTTCCCAATGATCCAGCCGAAGAGGAGGAGTTTGACTGCGACGTCATGACAGTTCTCTCCATATCGCCGGCGAGAATGACTGAACTCCAGAAAGAGACTTTGGCTGACCCGACCATGCAGAAGCTTGCAAAGCTCATCAAAGATGGATGGCTGACCATGAGCGAGGCGTGCCGTCTGATGTGAAATGCTTCTTCCCATTCAGAGACGAGTTGGTGATTGAGAATGACGTCGTCATGAAAGGACAGAAAGCGGTGGTTCCGAAAGCCTTGAGGTCCACCTACATCGCCGTTCTCCACAAAGGGCCACATGGGAGCAGAACGCACCAGACTGCTTGCAAGCGACATCGTGTTTTGGCCCAAGATGCGTCAAGACGTTGAAGACGCAGTTTCCCAATGCTCAGCCTGCAACAGCTGCAAGGCCCATCTGCAGAAACAGCCCCTCATGAACCACCCTGTCCCTGAGCTCCCTTGGTCCAGCCTCGCAGCCGACATATTTGACTGGAATGGCAAGCAATACCTGGTTGTTGTCAATTCCTACTCTGGCTGGTTCGAGATGGACATGATCAACAAGATGACTTCAAACATGGTGATCCTGAAGATGAAGCGGCACTTTGCGTCTCATGGCATTCCAGAAAAGCTGATGACAGACAATGGCACACAATTCGCCAGTCGTGAGTTCAAACAGTTCGCACAAGAGTGGAACTTCGTGCACATCACCAGTAGTCCCCACTACCCCAGATCCAATGGCTTGGCAGAAAACGCCGTCAAGCAAGCCAAACAGCTATTGGAAAAGAGCGAGAAGGACGGATCAGACGTGTACCTTGGTTTGCTGAATCTTCGCAACACGCCACGTGATGACATGGGCTCACCTTCGCAGCGCCTCAACTCAAGACGTATGCGCGCGACACTGCCCACTTCAACAAAACTTCTCCAACCCAAAACTGTGAGCACACGCAAAGTCTCCAACCAGTTGAAGAAGTCCAGGCAGCAGCAGAAACAATATCATGACAGATCAGCGAGAGATCTACGTCCTTTGAAACAGGGTGAAGTCGTGCGGATGCAGACTGACAAAGGCTTCAAGAAACTTGCAGTAGTGAAGTCAGCACACCACTCGCCAAGATCGTACGTCGTCACTGCAGATGGCGCCGACTACGTGCGCAACAGACGTCACCTTCTCCCCGTCGAGGAGCCCAAACCACAGGTTCCGCAAGCCCTCAGCACGCTACCTCGTGACAATCTTGGAGGTCCAGGTAGTGTGCGACCCCCATTCCCTGCACCCTTTAAACAGCAGCCAGCCTCGTGGCCGCCTCCCGCTGCTGTCGTTACCCGCCCCTTGTCTGCCCCCACTCCTCTCACCCCTCAGTTTGCCAATGTGCCACGAAGCAGGTTCACCCCAGTGCAGTTGTTCCCCTCCCCAGCACCTCCCGCTCCAACCTGTTCCATGCCTCGTCCAGCCGGTGCCACCAACAAGACACCAGGTCCAATCGCGCACACGACACCGGGTTCTGTGCCGGCCACTACACCAGGTACCCCACCAGCCAAGCTTTCAGGTCCAGCACCGACCGCCTTGCAGCCCCAGCCCGTGGTGACCCGTGCCGGTAGAGTTGTGAAGCCCAACCCCAAATACTTTGACTAAGTGATGTCGGGCCATCTACCAGTGCTTGATGTGACATTTTGCTGTTTATTCTTTGGTTATTTATAATTTTTCTCTTGCAGGAAGGAAGATGAACATGAAAAGAAATCAAGACATTTGCGTGAATGTTTTTCAAAAAAAAGAAAAAAAAAATTTGTTTGAATTTTTTTGTTTGCATTACAATGGAAACCATTTATAACAGGACCGGTTATAACAGGAATCTGGATATAACAGGGCTTTTTTCAATCCCCATTTTTTCTTCTTCTTTGTCTCTATTAAAACTTATCGGCAATAACAGGGAGACAAGAGGGCTCGATCGGTTATAGCAGGGATGTCGAGGCGGGCTCTGCAGCAGAAAGGCCTAGGCCTAGACTCAGCACGCCATGCAGTAGGCCTAGATCTAGATCTAGGCTAGCCTTGGTATACTGTGTACTGTACACTGAAAGAACGCTTCGCAATGCGAGCGTAATGCGCGCGCAAGCGTGTAGGCCTGAGGCCACTGAGTCAGTGACTGACTGCGCCATCATTCAGTTTGTAAGCTTACTGCACACTTACACCAGACCAGATCTAGGCCTAGATCTACTGTTTATCTTTCCATGATTTACAAAAGTCAAGAGTTAGTTGATCAATCCTTATTTCCCTTGATATCTGATATAACAGGGATCTGATATAACAGGGATTTTGATTTGGTCCCATCATCCCTGTTATATCAGGTTTCCACTGTATTTCTTTTGGCTCTAAGGAAGCACTTTGGACAGTAAATCGTTTTCATTCAACTTGCTCAACTTAGCTCAAAACAAAAAAACAAAACAAAAATTTGAGAAGGAAGATGTAGATTATTATAATTGTATATGTACGACTTACGTAAATGAAGCTGAATTATGACGTCACTCAGATAGATACGTAATGACGCTTCCGGACGCTGATGTCGGAATGAGCAACTGAACAAGAAACCAATAAAACAAGAAGTCGAATCAAGATTGTTTTTATTGTGTGACTGGCACTTCTTCACCTACCTTCTCCTCCTCCTTCCTCTCGTCTCCATTTCAAGACCTTGTCTGCACAGTTTTGCGCAAACTCAAGAAGTCTGCCAGACAGGCTAAGTGCAACAGATCTGGTGAAGTACATAGCCTGTCTGAAATTGTCGAGGTCCATGAAAACCAGCATTACATTACAGTGGAAACCATTTATAACAGGACCGGTTATAACAGGAATCTGGATATAACAGGGCTTTTTTCAATCCCCATTTTTTCTTCTTCTTTGTCTCTATTAAAACTTATCGGCAATAACAGGGAGACAAGAGGGCTCGATCGGTTATAGCAGGGATGTCGAGGCGGGCTCTGCAGCAGAAAGGCCTAGGCCTAGACTCAGCATGCCACGCAGTAGGCCTAGGCCTAGATCTAGATCTAGGCTAGCCTTGGTATACTGTGTACTGTACACTGAAAGAACGCTTCGCAATGCGAGCGTGATGCGCGCGCAAGCGTGTAGGCCTAAGGCCACTGAGTCAGTGACTGACTGCGCCATCATTCAGTTTGTAAGCTTACTGCACACTTACACCAAGAGTTAGTTGATCAGTCCTTATTTCCCTTGATATCTGATATAACAGGGATCTGATATAACAGGGATTTTGATTTGGTCCCATCATCCCTGTTATATCAGGTTTCCACTGTACTATCATCTGTGTATGTATGATTATGTAGGCCTATCTCATCTGATTTACGTTCTATGGGACTGATGTCATACTGACTATAAGCTGTTTTCATGTGTCAAACTTCCTTTACAGTCTGTTGGGAACAATGCATCATCATCAGATTGTGTAAATTATTTTTAATTTCCACTTGTAGCCTCGAGTTTGGGATGGAGGGGTTTAAGAGTACGCGTAAAGAAATCTTAAAGAGAAAACAGTACCTCGAAAGGAATGGTGAGTTGACAGAATGGACATCTTACAGACTATTACTGTTAAATTATATGACAGTACTCAATCTACGAACTCCAAAATGAAGACACCACAAAAACTCGGACGTACCAGTCGTTAGCACTACACTGCACGTTGATTTTCACTCATTGTGCTGATGCCGACAGAAAAGTCACCACCAACTGCTACCAACTGCCCCAACTGCCCCCATCCGTCTTCTTTACCGAATAGGGTGCGTGGTGTTTGTGTTTGTGTTTTTGTGTGCATGCATTCACAGCGTGTGTCACGTGCACTAATTGTATGAACTCTGGGCTGTTGGCCTGACAGATGAACTTTCCACCTTGCCACCTGGTCCAGCGGTCTGTGAGATAAAAAGGCGGAAAATGATTCAGATTGGCATCATTACATTATGCGATACCACAAGATGGTCCAGGCAATAAAGAAAATTGACCCAGCCCCTTTACAGCCTTGTCTTTTCCTTGATGGCCTCCTTCATAGTGGCACTCCATGACGCACCATGCTGTTGCTTTTCTTGGACCTCTTCCACATTTCTTTGTCCCACATGTTTCCAGGAGTATGTTGAAGAGGTCGTCTTTGAATATCCACTAATGAAGACCTTATTGCAATCATATTGGTGGGCAGATTAGGCTGTGCTGTTTTGATTTGGGGAGGGGGGAGGGTGATTTCTATTATGATAATGTATGATGTTGGTGAGATAAGTCAGGGAGAAGAGTGGCAGAATGGTTCAGACGTTCGCATGCCAGTAACTAAACTCGTGGTTCCAGGGTTTGTTTTCCATTGAGGCCTTGACTTGTCTCTTCAGTTTGACTGGAAATTCCAACTGAACGTGTAGTCCTTCGGAAGGGGACGAAAAACGAATTGAAACTGTGTGCCTTCTGGACTGCACACACTTTATATCCCATGGAAGCTGAAAATCTTGAAGAGCAGGGTTTTTGTCTGGCTGCTCTGGTATAAAACATTGGAAAGATGTTGATTTCCCAGGTCCCTCCCCATGAAAACCAATTGGCTTTCTTGCCTTTTTAAAGTCTTGGTTGAAAAAAAAGTTGGTATATGCAGTGCATCCATACGCTTTCAAAAAGGAGAGCAGTATGAGTTTCACATTGTAAATCCAAAAAAATGATAAGAATATGAATGTGAATATGAAGATAAGTTTACATATTGCGTCCATTGTTGTGTTTTCATCAATTTCCTTTTTCATTTGTTTCTTTTTTGTTTGTTTGTCTTTTAATATTGCAAATGTAGATACACACATTAATACAATGTAGCTGAGATTGTTTTAATGACAGTTTGATACAAATATAAGATATGGGGAAAACATGTGCTAGGTGGGACCTCAACATGCCACGATCAGTTTGGCTCTTCTCCATCAAGTGGCATATGTGGCATCAGTGCATATGGAATTTATTTCAAGCATGGAAACTGAAACTGAAATAGAAAATTAATATCTGCCATGTTTTATTTCTACTGTTATTTTGCTGTCTTCTACATGTTTCAGCTTCTCTCCACAAACGTAGGAAGAGGGCGACGTTTAATGATAGCCTGGGTAGACGTGTTGACAAGACGATTATCAATGTGGCTTGACGATACTATCATCTGTTGTTACCAGGAGGGTGGAGGATGAAATACAGGGTTGATGGAGACGCTAGGGTAAACTTGCGCTACCAGGATTAGTTGGTGTACAAGTGCCTGGAGTCCAGGTTGGTCTAGACAGTTTCATTGCGCCCGGCAAATTCCACATGCACTCCATCCAAATCTGTCAGTAAATATCTGGCGGGATCTTTAAGCCTGTGCGATATCCTATGTGCTGGCAAGATCTTGAAGTGGAGAGGGCGGACGCCGGATGGGGGTTGAGGAAGTAATAAAAGCTATAAACACGCCTTCAGCTGAACCAGTCACCAACCTGCATACAACTCTGATCTACCCAAGGTTTGAACCCACGACTCCCTGCATTTTGAGCACAGCACTGTAAACCAAGGAAGCGGACGGGTCTACACACCTGTGACACACCTAATGATCAAATCCATGATCTCTGTTTCATCAGGATGGTTCTGTAAGTAACAGACAGACATACCACCTGTGGCACACCTGTGACACACCTGAGGATCAAATCCCTGACCCCTGTATCATCCGCATGGCTTTGTAAGTAACTGACAGACCTACCATTTGTGACACACCAAAGGATCAAATCCCTGACCCGTGTACCATCAGCGTGGCTCTGTAAGTAACTGACAGACCTTTCACCTGTGACACACATGAGGATCAAATCCCTGACCCCTGTATCATCAAATGGCTCTGTAGTTAATTGACAGATCTCACCTGTGACATACATGAAGATCAAATCCCTGATCCCTGTATCATCAAATGGCTCTGTAAGTAACTGACAGATCTATCACCTGTGACACACATGAGGATCAAATCCCTGACCCCTGTATCATCAAATGGCTCTGTAGTTAATTGACAGATCTCACCTGTGACATACATGAAGATCAAATCCCTGATCCCTGTATCATCAAATGGCTCTGTAGTTAATTGACAGATCTCACCTGTGACATACATGAAGATCAAATCCCTGACCCCTGTATCATCAAATGGCTCTGTAGTTAATTGACAGATCTCACCTGTGACATACATGAAGATCAAATCCCTGACCCTTGTATCATCAAATGGCTCTGTAAGTAACTGACAGATCTCACCTGTGACATACGTGAAGATCAAATCCCTGACCCCTGTATCATCAAATGGCTCTGTAAGTAACTGACAGATCTATCACCTGTGACATACATGAAGATCAAATCACTGACCCCTGTATCATCAAATGGCTCTGTAAGTAACTGACAGATCTATCACCTGTGACACACATGAAGATCAAATCACTGATCCCTGTATCATCAAATGGCTCTGTAAGTAACTGACAGATCTATCACCTGTGACACACATGAGGATCAAATCCCTGACCCTGTATCATCAAATGGCTCTGTAAGTAACTGACAGATCTATCACCTGTGACATACATGAAGATCAAATCCCTGACCCTGTATTATCAAATGGCTCTGTAAGTAACTGACAGATCTATCACCTGTGACACAAATGAGGATCAAATCCTTGACCCGTGTATCATCAAATGGCTCTGTAAGTAACTGACAGATCTATCACCTGTGACACAAATGAGGATCAAATCCTTGACCCGTGTATCATCAAATGGCTCTGTAAGTAACTGACAGATCTATCACCTGTGACACACATGAGGATCAAATCCCTGATCCGTGTATCATCAAATGGCTCTGTAAGTAACTGACAGATCTATCACCTGTGACTCACATGAAGATCAAATCCCTGATCCCTGTATCATCAAATGGCTCTGTAAGTAACTGACAGATCTATCACCTGTGACTCACATGAAGATCAAATCCCTGATCCCTGTATCATCAAATGGCTCTGTAAGTAACTGACAGATCTATCACCTGTGACACACATGAGGATCAAATCCCTGATCCCTGTATCATCAAATGGCTCTGTAAGTAACTGACAGATCTATCACCTGTGACGCACATGAGGATCAAATCCCTGATCCCTGTATCATCAGCATGGCTCTGTAAGTAACTGACAGACCTATCACCTGTGACACACCTGAGGATCAAATCCTTGACATCTGTATCATCTCTGTAAGCATCTGACAGACCTACTTACTACCTGTGCTACAACTGAGGATCAAATCCTGTGAGGATGCCAGGGGGCTCTTTCAGTATAAACAGTATCCCCACTTTCTGGAAATTCTGTGCTAGAAATGTCCTCTTTTCTGTCACTCTCTTTGTTTCTTTCCTCTTCCTTTGATTTCTGTTGTTTTTTTTCTATCATTTTCTGCCTTGCTGGTCCATTTACCTGTGTGTTTTCAATAATGTCTTACATACTTTGTCTTAGGACTGATAATTGGGTACATGTAGTAAGTGCATTTTGGCTCTAGGGAAATGAGATATGCAGAAGCAATTTTAGGTAATTTAAGCCCGTTTTATGTCTGTTTTAGAGTTCTTAGTTACGTTTAAATTTGTATTCAGATGTGTTTTTTTAAATTCCTGTGTGATAAATTGGACGGAGTGGTCAACGCCAGGGGCATCTCCTTAGATCATGTGCGCAAATGCATTGATATGTGTACTTAATTTTCTTTTCCTCTTTTTTTTTCTTTCTTCCTGTTGAAGTGGTGTGTATGTTGTTTTCAAACGGCTATAGCCCTGATATGGCTGTACGTAGTCAGCTGGGCTTTAAACAGCAATGACAATGACTTCTGTTACGGCTGTCAGTGACGAATTTTCAGTTGAGCGAGTGGTCAACGCCAGGGCATTCCCTCTAATTTCTTTTTCTTTTCTTTTTCCCTGTTGAAGTATTGTGTGTGTTGAAAGGGTTATTAT
Organism: Monoplex corrugatus; assembly: GCA_030674185.1. NCBI lineage: Eukaryota > Metazoa > Mollusca > Gastropoda > Littorinimorpha > Ranellidae > Monoplex > Monoplex corrugatus. The sequence goes on from JAPXFY010000028.1 coordinate 52,486,667, forward strand.
AACCCTGCTTGATGAATGTTGTGAATGTTTTGAAACTGTTATAGCCCTGATATGGCTCTACGAAGTCGGCTGGGCTTTAACTTTTGACCCCCGCACCCTGCTCTACAGCATCCTGCATTGTGGCCTGGGAAAACCACCGACAAAAACACCGCTCGAGCGGCGAGCGACTATAAATACCCGGGACATTTTCATCGCTCGCCGCTGGCACTATCCGCGCGGTTATCGCCCGTGGTATGGCCGCCTGTACTGTAATCAGTTCATCTATCTCGTCGCGCAGCTACAGCGCAGCTCGAGTGGCGTTTCTGTCAATGTTTTTTCCCAGGCCCCGACCAGATGTTTATGGAACTGCCGCGATAAGCAAAACAGATTCAGAGGCTGGCGTTGTGGTGTTTGCAGGGAGGGGACGGGAAGGCCACGGTCGACTGGGTGAGCGCGCATGCGGCAAGCGTGTGAACATGAGAATGTTTTGGCACGTTTTACAATTGATTTATATCTCTCTGAATTTTATATTATGTAAATAATTCTCTTTTTTACTGATCATGTGTCAGTCAGTACACACACACACAAGTATATGTAATTTGGATAGATACATAATATATCAAGGAAAACAAACGTCAATGTTGCCAAACATGATACTACACGCATGTTATAAACACATGCTATTTGATACATAACCTTACAAAGTATCTAGCTGGCACACACACACAGACACACACATAGACACACACACAGACACACACACACAGACACACACATACATACACACACACACATACACACACAACACACACATACACACACACACACACACGCATACACACACATATTTATATCAAGTGCATTACCCCATTGCTTTAATTGTGATGAAAATATTTAATGATGATGATGGTGATAATAATGATGATGATGACAATAGCAACATAAATTAGATATATTCTCATTATGATCATTCTCGCCCTCATTATCATTATCATAGAACTGATTATGTCCAGCAAAAAGGAGCTGAGAATGGCATGCAATATATAATCATATACAGCATGCTTAAGCAGCGTTCACACAAAACATTCTTCTGATATTCGTCTTCTGAAGGCAGTTTTTTGTTTCGTAAATTCACGATGAACAAGATTCAGTAGGATCGAGAATAGGTGTTTAGAACCATCCTGAAAACAGGAGTGAAATCTTTCTTCTTCCTGTTTGAGGTCTGGTACCAAATGATGATATTCACCATACACACTTCTTTGTTCATTAATAGGATTGACCCAGTACTGTCTTTCATCGAAAAGAATTGCATGTCGTAGAAATAGCGATGGACCTGACAGATCACGAAGTAGAAGATACCTGCTCGCCGACATTCTGAAACCAACCGTCTGAACGACAGCTAGCAGCAGGCTACCGCACAACCAGCCTCAAGCAGCTTGTAGTGTGGTCAAAGAGTACAGTACCTCCGTAGGTACTATACTCTTTGGTGTGGTCATCTCATCGGTCACCGAGTTTGTAGCCAGCAGTACGCTAGCTAACTACAAGCTGTCACCGCTTTTGGTGTGGCCACTCACCGCTCACAGCTCAAATCTCGCCTTCCGCTACACCGCAGCCCGACCCAAAGCGCCGCTCATAGTGCGGCCCAGGGCTGAGTTCGGGTGCACTCTCTGCGCCGACTTCGATCCCAGACTGACTGCCTTGAAAGACGTTGGACCATCTACTGCGCTATCGGGAACCTCAACAGCGAAGCGAAACCCGCCAATGAGAATCTGTTGTGTGGAGACAGGTGGCGTGTTCACCAGGCTTTCTGCGCATGTCGGATGGGTGCTGGTGGGGCCCAGGGCAAACGCGCACGGTGTCTGTGCTTCTGCCAAACGTTTGATGGTAAACACCCGCTGCCTAAAGACTTGCTATGGCATAATGTAGACGTGTGCACACACGGAAATACCTCCCCCCACCCACACAACACACAACACACAAAGAGCATTACGTCAGTGTAGTAAGATTTTAATAACGGCTGTCGAGTCAGTAATGTTATTAGCGTCGGAGTTCCATGTTAATTTAACCGCCCATAATAGAACGAATATGCATTATCATGTATAAAAGAAGCTATCGTAGACAAGAGGAGACATCCTTATTACCGTTATAGCTATGCTTTGTTGTCAGTGGACATTCTGATTTTACTTGAGAAAGACATTAAAGTCGAAAATTTGACCCCTCTACAACAAGGTGTTCGGGTGTTGTGCACAGTAAGAATACCGTTTTTCTAAAACACACCTGTAATTGGCAGTCGTTTCTCGAGTTCCTTTATGACTTAGGTCTAATACTCTAGAAACGTCAATTTTACCTAGAAATGTCAAATTTTACCTGAACAACAGACTAACCATAAAGGACCCAACACGTCAGTCTGCAAAGGTTTGGGGACATTTATGTCAGGACTGTTGTTAGAACCAAATAACAACGAAATCGAGTTTTTTAACACTTTGACTCCTGGGCACTATCCACCAACTGCGAAAACTTAACCTTTTGACTCTCTCACCCTATCCACCAGCTTCCTGCACTCTCTCACCCTATCCACCAGGGTGGATAGGGTGAGAGAGTCAAAAGGTTAAGTTTTTGCTTTGTTAGCATGGTTGACAATGCAGGATGCTGGTGGACAGGGTGCGGGAGTCAAAGGGTTAAGCGTTCCGAGTCTTCCCGGATGACTGTAAGCACGTTGTTTAGCCCACAGGCCGTGCGTTGCTGCGCGGTCTGCCTATTTCGTATTAACCCTTTGACTCCCGCACTCTATCCCCCAACTGCAAAAAAATTAACCCTTTGATTCCCCTTTGATTCCCTCACCCTATCCACCAGCTTCCTGCAGTTTTTGCTTTGGTGGACAGTGTGCGGGAGTCAAAGGGTTAAATGGGTGTATAGGTCTGTACTTATAGTCACAGGCTCACAGTATAGCCAAGAGCTCAAATCAAAGACAGCGAATAGATCTACAAGTTATACAATGATGTCAAACTGGCACGATAGTGACCATAGTAGCCCTGCATAGTTCTCGAAGCTAAAATCAAAGCGAACGCATTGCTATTTGTGCTTAACGGTGAGCATGCACAGGCATAACTGTCAGATTAGCACTTTTTGTGTGTGATATTATGTATATGTATGTCTTCTTTTTTTTTTTCTAATTGCATGATTTAAATTTATAATGCAGGCTGTTACATTTATTGTACCTAGAATTTTAGTTGATTTTACTGTAAATATTGAACATCAGTTTTGTGGACGTTCATTGTAACAAGATATTTTAGTCTATTTCATTGTATAATTATATGAATATGAATCTTAGCGAATATTTATTATACAAATACAGACACTGATGACTGCTAGTGACGATAGTAGCCATGAATAATTCTGAATGCCTAGTCACCGATTCGAGCTGAGGTCTAACAACACACACACACACACACACACACACACACACACACACACACACACACACACATACACACACACACACACACACACACATACACACACACACACACACACACATATACACACACACACACACACACACATACACACACACACACACACACACACACATACACACACACACCACACACACACACACACATACACACACACACACACACACACACACACACACACATATACACACACACACACACACACACACACATACACACACACACACACACACACACACACACACAACACACACACACACACACACACTGATAGTTAAAAACAATGTGGACTTGATATGAGCAGTATTCCACCAGTTTTGTTATTGTCGTTATTGATGTTGTCGTCGTTAATGTGTTGTTATTGTAGTGTTGTTTTTCACGTTTGTTGTTCTGTACTTGTCATAGACATTCTACATATGATGACCCATTTTGATCTGTTTTCAATAGTCATTCAGTTGGAATCTAAATCCTAGTGAATGCCAGTGTTCAAGCAGATAAAAAAAAAAAAAAAGAAATACGCAAAAGTAGAATGAGAACGCGATTCTTTTAATATATATATTAATTAACGCGTAACGCGTGCTATGTCGGCCAAACCAGCCGACATTTGCAATCTCGCTTCAGAGAGCACATCAACAACAGTGGGCCAATAAAAACACATATGGACCAATGTGGAGCGAAGACGATGGACGTGAATGATGTCATGATATTAGACGCAACAACCCGGAGAGAAACATTTTTGATGACGCTTGAAGCATGGCATATAAGAGAATTGGGACCTACGATCAACACCAGAGATGAGTATCGAAGCCGACAGCTGACAATTAAACTGTTATCATTTTGTATGATCGCTTCACATTCTAATGTTGTTCGTGTTTAATGCTGATTTCTGTTACTTGGTTTGGTAACATTTGTGTTATTTTCTCCTTTTCCAGAACTCTGATGATGAGCGAAAAGTTCGAAAAATTTCAGAAGAATTTCAAACATGGTTTGCCAATAAAAAAAATAACGTACGGTATATATATATATATAATATATATATATATATATATATATATATAAGAGAGAGAGAGAGAGAGAGAGAGAGAGAGGAAGAGAGAGAGAGAGAGAGAGAGAGAGAGAGTAGTTATGTTTATGTGTGGAATGCCACGAGATTTTTGTTGTAGGGAGGAAAATTTTCTCCACCAAATGTAATAAGAAGAGAAATTAAGAACGTTAAATGAGCAAACACTGAGACAAGGAGGCTACATATTAGTTGTAATGCATAATTACCAACCACAGTTTAATTAACAACCAATGTGGCCAAGCAAGATTCCTATGAATTGACAATGAAATAGCGTGCGAAAGAAAAAAGGAAACTGCAAGCACTAAGCCTCTGTGTTGGTCGTATGGATTGAAGACTGTAACACGCATGCTGTGGAAGGTCGGGAAAGAAAAAAGAACATCACAGTAGCAACGTGCACATGTTGTCAATAAATCGGATGTATAGTCCACATAGGTGGTTTCCCATGTACAGTATACTGACTTGCATGTGAATATTTCTACCGTTCCCTGTACGTTTGTAAACCATGACGACCAACGGTAGAAATAATACAAGGAATAATTACGCCCTGAAGATACGTATAGATTAACATTGACGATTCTGTAGCACAAAAAGAACCATGAATGGTGGTTGCATAGCAACCACAATGTACTGAATGGTTCTAAGAAATGACCTGATGTGTACACAAGACTAGAACTAGACATATAGGGAATTAGACAGAGAGATGATCAGGAGCATCATAATCACAATGTGTAGATGTATGTGAAGACAAACCCTTTTTCTCTTAGCATGACTGACTCTGTATTGGGGAGGACAGTGAAAACCACTCAGTAACGATATCATAGTTGTTAGTGAGACTGATTATGAAGGAATATTCTATCTCACTAACTACATTATTCTGACTGTTTAATAAAGAGTTGGTCTTTTGACTAAATACTCGTATTTGATAAAGAGTTCGTCTTTGACCAAATCATCATTATCATATGCCATGCCGCATGGTGTCAGCGATCATGGCCCTCCATAAATATCTATTTTTACGCTGCAAGTGTTGCGCTCCACACAAATCTATCTTTTGTGCTGAAAGTGTTGCGTTCCACACAAATCTATCTTTTGTGCTGCAAGTTGCGCTCCACACAAATCTATCTTTTGTGCTGCAAGTGTTGCGTTCCACACAAATCTGTGCTGCAAGTGTTGTGCTCCACACAAATCTATCTTTGTGCTGCAAGTGTTGTGCTCCACACAAATCTATCTTTTGTGCTGCAAGTGTTGTGCTCCACACAAATCTATCTTTTGTGCTGCAAGTGTTGTGCTCCACCAAATCTACTTTTGTGCTGAAAGTGTTGCGTTCCACACATATCTATCTTTTGTGCTGCAAGTGTTGTGCTCCACACAAATCTATCTTTTGTGCTGCAAATGTTGGCTCCACAAATCTATCTTTTATGCTGCAAGTGTTGTGCTCCACACAATCTATCTTTGTGCTGCAAGTGTTGCGTTCCACACATATCTATCTTTTGTGTTGCAAGTGTTGCGTTCCACACAAATCTATCTTTTGTGCTGCAAGTGTTGCGTTCCACACATATCTATCTTTTGTGCTGAAAGTGTTGCGTTCCACACAAATCTATCTTTTGTGCTGCAAGTTGCGCTCCACACAAATCTATCTTTTGTGCTGCAAGTTGCGTTCCACACAAATCTATCTTTTGTGCTGCAAGTGTTGTGCGCGCTCCACACAAATCTATCTTTTGTGCTGCAAGTGTTGTGCGCGCTCCACACAAATCTATCTTTTATGCTGCAAGTGTTGTGCGGGCTCCACACAAATCTATCTTTGTGCTGCAAGTGTTGTGCGGGCTCCACACAAATCTATCTTTTGTGCTGCAAGTGTTGTGCGCGCTCCACACAAATCTATCTTTTATGCTGCAAGTGTTGTGCGCGCTCCACACAAATCTATCTTTTATGCTGCAAGTGTTGCGCTCCACACAAATCTATCTTTTGTCCTGCAAGTGTATCTCCTAACTTTTCTGTCTCCACCCACTGTCCAAAACTGTCTATTTTCTCCCTGGATCTACTTGGTGCTCTTTTTCTCTCTAGCTTCCTGTTGTGGCTAGGTGTTCAAATTCCTCTTGACTCATAAAATGTCCTGTAAGTGTCGCTTGTCTTTTCCTGATTTTCTTAATTAATTTTCTTTTTTGTTTGCTTCTTTCAAGACTGTCTTGTTAGTTTTCTTTGCTGTCCATGGAGTTCTTGACATTATTCTTAGAAACCACATTTCAGCTGCTTCAATCTTATTCCGATTTTTCTTGTTGATTGTCCAGGCTTCATATCCATACAACAGAATTTGTTCTATATAACACTGAAAAAAATCTTTTCCGCTTTTCCTAAAGTCACTTGATAGGTATTTGTTGTGAAAATGCATTTCATTTTCTTTAATGCTTTTTTGGGTTGGCCAATTCTGCTGGATATTTCTTCTGCTGTCTGTCCATTTGACTCGAAAAAGTCGTCTATACAGCCTCGTTTCTGCTGCATTGATTTTATTTTCAGGCTTCGTGACTACACTTAATAGGCCAAATCAAAATGTTCAGGATTCTTAATTTTAAATCTTTGGGAAGCCCTCTGTCTGTCCGTACATTGTACAACTGGACCATTTTCTGTTTTGTCATGCCAGTTCTTGTTTTCACATCTTTGTGCAAGGAGCCTGTCATTGTGATTTTACAGATCCTAGATACTTGAAATGACATTTTCTAGGTATGTTTTGTTTATTTGAATGTTTGGGTATTCCTGGCCTTCATTTCTCGCTATCTGCCTGACTTTCTTTTTTTTTTGTTTTTTTTTTTTAGCATTCAGTTTTCAATCCTGCCCTAGCAACCTGCTGCATCTACTCTGTAGAAATTCTCTTTATCTTGTAATGTTATCTGCCGTTAATGCAGTGCTGTCTGCTTATCTCAGGTTGGTGATGTCTTCTTCCTCCGATCTTTATTCCATCTCTTCTAAATCTGCCTCTCTAATGACCTACTCTGTTATAAGTTAAAAATAATAATAAGGCGAAAAGATGCAGCCCTGCCTGACTCCTTTTTTTAATACCAAACTATTTGCAGTGTGCATCACTCCATCTGATGGTCGTGTTTTGGTCTTCGTATATTGCTGCTGTAAGTGACACCAAGTGTTTGGGGAAGCCCATCTTTGCCATTCTGTTAAACAGTTGATGGTGTGTGACGCTGTCAAAGGCCTTGCATGAATAATGTAATCAATATCTCAGGTTTATCAAATGTATTTATCAATGTCTAGTATGAACAGTCTAATCAATATGTCAGTCAGCTTGATCACTATGTATGTCTTTAAAATATGAATAAGTTAGTCAATATCTCAGTTTATTACGTGCTATGTCCTTATATTATGAACAATATCATGAACAGTGTAATCAACACCTCAGTTAGAGATATTGCGTAGTATGAACAATACAGGGAACACCCCAGTCAGTTTTATAACGTAGTATAAACAATGTAATCACTATCCCATTCAGGTTTATTATGTAGCATAATCAATGTAATCAACACCTCAGGCAGCTTTATTACAAGTGTATGTACAATGAAAATAAGGAAGCTTGGCTGGAAACAAAGTGCAAGGAAATAGAAGACCGACACAAAACAGATCCTCAAGGTATGTACAGAAACACTGAAGAAATTGCCCACAGGAAAAACACATGCACCACATCAACCGGTCGCTTGAAATCGAAAGATGGCACGCTTATCATGGAAAAAGACAAAATGCTAGATAGATGGGGAGAGTACACTGAAGACTTTTTAAACGATGACATAAACGAAGAATACATTACAACAAAGAACGTTGAAGGACCACCCATAATGAAAGATGAAGTTAGAGCAGTATTGAGAAATATGAAACCGGGGAAAAGCCCCAGGACCAGACAACGTTACTACAGAAATGATTGAGGCCCTAGAAGAATTTGGTATTGAAAAAAAAAAAAAGTCCTCCTAAATGAAATTTATGACACCACAAAAATCCGCAAAGATATGTTAAAATCAATTTTCATTGCACTTCCAAAGAAAGCAGGGGCTATAGAATGCCAACTTTACCCTACAGTCAGCTTGATGAATCATGTAACAAAAATCCTATTCAGAATAGGCATGATGATGACAATGAACAGAATAAAAAGAGAAATAGCAGAAGAACAGTATGGATTTTTCGAAGGGAAAGGAACTATTAATACCAAATACATCCTAAGAACTATCATGGAGAGATCACTTGAGTTGAATAAGGGTTTATATTTAGGCTTCGTTATTATACCAAGGCTTTCGATCGAGTAAGACACGAAAAATTAGTCAACGAACTAGAAAGGCTCAGTATTGATGGAAAAGATCTAAGAATAATCAGAAATATACATTGGATACAAAAAGCAGCAATGGGAATAGAAAAAGATATATATATATGTATAAGCTCTTTCCAAAATATCAAAAAGAGGAAGAAGAAGATCATTAATAAAGAAGTTTAGGAAAAGACAAGCAACATTTATAGGACATTTTATGAGGCAAGAGAAATTAGAGCACCTGCTCACGTCACAACAGGAGAGCTGGAGGGAAAAAGAACAGCAGGTAGACCCAGGGAGAAAATATTGGACGGACTTGCAGGGTGGCTGAGGACAGACAGGGTGGGAGATGTGAGCCTTGCAGCGACAAGTGATAGATTGGTATGGAGGGCCATGATCACCAATCACAGCCCACAGCATTTGATTTAAATATCACTGGCCTGTTCGCTGCCTATCTTAACGCTAACATCACTCTGGTGGTGCCAGCTTAGCGTTTTATAGATCCTTTTCCCCTCCTTCCGGCTTCAAGACCTTGTCATGGCATAGGGTTTTGCACGAGCTCTGGTAGCCTGCAAGGTAAATTGCTGGTAGATTTGGGTGGAGCGTATATGGAACTGTGTCCGAGTGTGATGAATCCCTCGTAAACAAACTCCAAACCAAACTAAACTGATGAATACTTCGGTCAGGTCAGGAGGATTATTCTGTGTGTCAAACGCACTATTTCATCTGATCTACAAACTCAAAAAACTGATCAATACTTCGGTCAGGTCAGGAGGATAATTCTGTGTGTCAAACGCACTATTTCATCTGATCTTGCGCAGGTTTAACAGTTGTGTTAGGTTCCAGACTAGCCAGTGACCCACATACATCTGTATGTCTTGGTGGTTAAGCAGAAAACAGCCATCGGAATATTTCACTATGGTGTAGAAGAAAGTCAGAGTTGTTGTTGTTGTCGTGTTGTTGTTTTTGTTGCTGTTGTTTTAGGATTATTGCACTTATGGAAAATACCTTTGTGCTCACTTTTTTGTGTTGTTGTCGTTGTTGTCGTGTTGTTGTTGTTGTCGTCGTGTTGTTGTTGCTGTTGTTTTAGGATTATTGCATTTATGGAACATGCTCAAAAGACATAAAGATGAGAATTGGAATGGCCAAGAACAGTATGGTTCAATTGAACAATATTTGGAAAGACCACAGCATAACAGCAGACCTTAAGATAAAACTCTTAAAATGTCTTGTCTGGCCAGTGATGTTATACGGCTGCGAGGCATGGACAATGAAGAAAGAGGATGAAAGACGAGTGGAAGCAGCAGAGCTGTGGTTTTACCGAAGACTGCTGAGGGTCAAATGGACGGATAGGCGCTCATATGAAAGCATACTGAATGAGTTGGGTACTACACGCAAGCTCCTAGTACTCATACAACGGAGGAGACTGAAATATGTTGGACACGCAATCCGTAATGAGAGAACAGACTTGATGTCCACTGTCCTCCAAGGTAAAGTGGAAGGAAAGAGAAACAGAGGACGGCCACCTGCATCACTTGCTAGAAACATCACAAACATCAGTGGCAGGAAACTCCAGGAGGTGGTCAGACTTAGCCAAGATCGAGAGTGCTGGAGGCAACTTGTGAGGACATCATGTGCAGCGGCCAACACTGTTCCCGGTGACGCCGACAGGTGACAGGTGACAGGTGACCTTTGTGCTCACTTTTTTGTGTTGTTGTCGTTGTTGTCGTGTTGTTGTTGTTGTCGTCGTGTTGTTGTTGTTGCTTTAGGATTATTGCATTTATGGAAAATACCTTTGTGCTCACTTTTTTTGTCCAGTTTTCTAAGCAACCGTAATGGCCTCAGAAACTGGCACAGGTTTTACCGTGCAATGATGCTGAGTAACGATGAAGATGATACTCTTGATCCTGTGGAGTTCCATCTAGGATTGAGACTGCGTGACAGAGCTGTACTCTACGATTTACTATGATAACATATCCTGGCGTAAACCGGGCATGAGAAATACCGACACCTGCAGTTTTGGTTAGAAAATTTGAGCTCTCAGTGATACATCCGTGAAGTGGATGACTGTATGGGCCCAGTCTTCCCAAAGAGCCTGCAGTGTGCTCAACCCTTGGTAAGAGCTGGATGGAGCCGAAGAATCACACAATGATAAATTTTGAACGGACTGATGGGGATTCGAACCCACAACCTTCCAGTCGGTGGGTCTGTTGCACTAATTTTACACCGCGGCGACCGGTAGAAAGCCGGAGTTGTTTCTTTGCTTGACGAGCCTCAGTCGACCAAATCATCAAGCCACGTTGAACCAGTCAAAATATCTCGGGCTTTGTGCGCTGTTCTCTAAAGATATCGGCTGTCCTTCAGCTGGGTATGTCGGCCTTTGGCAAGGGATGTACCATAGGGCTTCAGTTTCAGTTTCAGTTTCTCAAGATGATGTCTCCGCGCTTGGAATGAATTCCATATGCACTAACGTCACAGGTGCCATGTGATGGTGAAGATCCAGAATGATCAAGCACAAGCCTTAAACCTGCACATAAACCCATGAGCTGGCCGGGTCCTGAGGCCCTACCTAGATAATTCCATAATTATGTGGTCGTAGGGGAGTGAGGTGGCAGAGATCTCAACTGTTCTCGGGGCCAGCACCACGAGGGCGGCGCCCATCCCCTCTCCCACGCTTCAAATTTATATTCGTATTCACTTTTTTTTTTTAACCAAGACTTCAGAAAGGCAATCCAATGTTTTATACCAAGGCAGCCGGGCAATGTCCTGCTCTTCACGATTTTCAACTACCACGGGATCTTTAGCATGCTCAGCCAAAAGGCATACGGGTCACGGGTCCGACTCGTTTTTCATCCCCTTCCGAAGGACTAGACGTTCAGTTCGATTTTCCGGTCAAACTGAGGAGAACAATCGAGGCCTCTACAGGGAGTGAATCCTGGAACCTCGAGTTTAGTTATCGGCAGGCGAACGTCTGAACCATTCTGCCACTCTTCTCCCCTGGCATCCCCGGCGGGATACGAACCTGCGACCCTCGGATTTCGACCATAGAGTGTTATAAGTAAACGCTCTTTCTGCCATAGAGCGTTATAAGTAAACGCTTTATCTACCACAGAGAGTTATAAGTAAACTCTTTATGTACCATAGAGCGTTATAAGTAAACGCTCCTTCTACCATAGAGCGTTATAAGTAAACGCTCTTTCTATCACAGAGTGTTATAAATAACAGAGCGTTATAAGTAGACACTCTTTCAAAGCATAGAGTGTTATATGTAAACGCTCTATCTACCATAGAGTGTTATAAGTAAACGCTCTTTCTACCATAGAGCGTTATAAGTAAACGCTCTTTCTACCATAGAGCGATATAAGTAAACGCTCTTTCTACCATAGAGCGTTATAAGTAAACGCTCTTTCTACCATAGAGCGTTATAAGTAAACGCTCTTTCTACCATAGAGCGTTATAAGTAAACGCTCTTTCTACCATAGAGCGATATAAGTAAACGCTCTTTCTACCATAGAGCGCTATAAGTAAACGCTCTTTCTACCATAGAGCGATATAAGTAAACGCTCTTTCTACCATAGAGCGTTATAAGTAAACACTCTTTCTACCATAGAGCGTTATAAGTAAACACTCTTTCTACCATAGAGCGCTATAAGTAAACACTCTTTCTACCATAGAGCGTTATAAGTAAACACTCTTTCTACCATAGAGCGTTATAAGTAAACACTCTTTCTACCATAGAGCGTTATAAGTAAACGCTCTTTCTACCATAGAGCGATATAAGTAAACGCTCTTTCTACCATAGAGCGTTATAAGTAAACGCTCTTTCTATCACAGAGTGTTATAAGTAAACGCTCTTTCTACCATAGAGCGATATAAGTAAACGCTCTTTCTACCATAGAGTGTTATAAGTAAACGCTCTTTCTATCACAGAACGTTATAAGTAAACGCTCTTTCTATCACAGGACGTAAAAGTAAACGCTCTTTCTATAACAGAACGTTATAAGTAAACGCTCCATGGGCTGTACACCTCGCTGTCTGGCGTGTAGGTCTACTTTATAGCTAGTAGCACAGATCCGATCATCAGCAGGACGAAAGGAAGACGTTTTATTACTGCTGAAACTACAACGATTATGTGTTTAACCCTTCGACTCTCAGACCCTATCTACCAACTGCAAAAATTTAACCCTTTGACTCCCTCACCCTTTCCACCAGCTTCCTGCAGGTCAAAGGGTTAAGTTTTTGCTTTGCAGGAAGCTGGTGGAAAGGGTGAGGGAGTCAAAGGGTTAAGTTTTTGCTTTGCTAGCACGTTTGACAACGCAGAATGCTGATGGACAAGGTGAGGGAGAAAAAGGGTTAACCTCGTGACATATATACGATGTATTAACACGTTCTGTGCATAGCTGTTGCGGAATATCCAAGCACAGCGCGGCCCGTCACGGTTTGGGGCTGTCACTGCTGTTCATAACAGCTGTTGCGGTTTGCCGATGATCACTCTGAAACAAACAGGACGACGCCAATCAAAAACGACACTTCAAACAAAGAAACAAACAACAAACAACGATACAAAGAAACAAACAACAAACAACAATCCACTACACAGTACCGCTTGAACTCAGTGACGGTCTTTCCCTTCCAGACAAAACCGGACTTTCTTTCAGTAAAATACTCGAGGGTTTTGGGATCAAACTTGTTTCATTTTTTTTAATGCAACAGCCGCACTTAAATATTGACACGTTACATATCTTTTAGTGTAACAGCCACGTTGAATGTTGACACGTTACAGTTCTTTTACTGTTACAGCCACATTAAATATTGACACGTTACAGTTATTTTAGTGTAACAGCCACATTGAATATTGACACGTTACAGTTCTTTTAGAGTTACAGCCACATTAAATATTGACACGTTACAGTTATTTTAGTGTAACAGCCACATTGAATATTGACACGTTACAGTTCTTTTAGAGTTACAGCCACATTAAACATTGACACGTTACAGTTATTTTAGTGTAACAGCCACGTTGAATGTTGACACGTTATAGTTCTTTTAGAGTTACAGCCACATTGAACATTGACACGTTACAGTTATTTTAGTGTAACAGCCACGTTGAATGTTGACACGTTACAGTTATTTTAGTGTAACAGCCACACTGAATTGCGGCCTCGGAATTCTCTGCCTACCTCACTGAATATCATTGCCCGCCACTCATCTCAACGATTATCAGTCCATGAAATTAACTCTATCTTAGAAAGATCAGTTTATGCTATTTTCTCAGCCTGATTCCTCACTGTTCCAGACAGCTTTCGTCCTTGACATTCAAACTGCGGCTTAACTCCAGGAAGACAAAATATACGCAAAATGTAGGCCTATGTCTTTGTTCAAAGGCATTATTAGTGTACCATCAGTTTCTGCATTTGTTCAAAGGCATTATCAGTCCACCATCAGTTTCTGCATTTGTTCAAAGGCATTATCAGTCCACCACCTGTTCTTTGAATGTCCTGTTCTACTTTCGATGTATAAAAATATCAGTTTGGATTTTTCGTGCTCTGACATTAGAGATATCCTTTACAACAAAAACAATATTATTTTAATTGTCCACTACTTATCAGATTCCCTGTTAGCAGATTGTTATAAACTTTTATTTAATTGTTATATGTTGATATTTGATATTGCTATTTAATTGTTATATCATCATTTTTTCAGATTCCCTGTTTGCATATTGTTATAAACTCTTATTTAATTCTTATATGTTGATATTTGATATTGCTATTTAATTGTTATAAATCATTTTTTGATTTCATTGTTCTCCTTCTTCCCTTCCATTGTCTGCCCCTTCTTCCCTTCAAACTCCTCCTCCTTTACATTTCATTTATTCAGCTTAAAAAAATTTAAAAAAAATAAAAAAATTGTGGTGGATGTAGGCCTACTAAAATCAGGACTGAGAAGAGATTTAATTACAAGATTCCCTCCTCCTTACATCTCTCCATCTTCAATTCGTCGTTTTTTGCGACATGATTTCAACACAGGGAAGTCTTCATAACTGTCTGTTGCACAACGAAAGCTTATCGTGATTGAGGTTAGTGTGACAAATTGGGGGTCAGTAGTCTCGTGTGTGTGTGTGTGTGTGTGTGTGTGTGTGTGTGTGTGTGTGCGCGCGCGCGTTCGCGCGCGCCCGTGTGTGTGTGTGTAGTGTGCTCGCGGGCGCGCGCCTGTGTGTGTGTATGTGTGCGTGTGTCTGTGCTCGCGCGCGCCCGTGTGTGTGTGTGCCGGTTCGAGTCAGTGTACCCGCGCGTGCTCGCGCGTACTTCCACTATCTGTAGTAGTAGATCTTATCGAGTCGTTCAAACTGCTCGTTTTCTGTGCACTGGGACGTGTTTATCAATCTGTTAACGTGAATGCTGTCATCGGTTGATGCAGAAGTTTCACTGACATGATTACACAGGGTTTCGTGTTTAGGCTTCGTTGACTGCCACTTATCTAGTTGCAGTAACTATCATGGCCCCACTATAAGCCCCCATGGAAAATTTGCGCCTGTCTTGTCTGGTTGTATTAAATACGCGTTCTTATTCATTTTTCGTGTTTTTGTTTTGTTTTTTGTTTTCTTCTGGTTCCTGTTTGCTTGAACGTGGGCAGTCACACTTGTTTATGGATTTCGTAAAAATGTTTATCAAGCTTCAGGATGTTTCTTCAAGTACTCTATATTAGACGTCTTCGTCAAATATTACAATGTTCTAGCCTACCATTACAATTTGTCTCAGCCACAGCTAAAGAAGTTAAGTACTGGCTTCCTCAGATAAACTTTTTATATCAAAACGGCTGACTTATAGATCTCTCTCTCTCTCTCTCTCTCTCTCTCTCTCACCACACACACACACACACACACACACACACACACAGACAACACACACACGCGTACATGGCACCTGTGACGTTAGTGCATATGGAATTCGTTCCGAGCGCGGAAACGTCATCTTGAGAAACTGAAACTGAAACACACACACACACACACACACACACACACACACACACACACACAACACACACTAATGATGGTGATGGCCCCCCCGTCTGTCTGATCATGGCCTTCGCGAAATTTCCTCGCGAAGGCCACGGTGAATCGAAGTGGACAGACAATGGATACGCCTGGTTGAAGACTGAGCGGGATGCCGAACAGCGTGTGTTGCAGATGAACAAGCCGATTTTTGAGTGGCAGTCTTCGACACAACTGCCGTACAGGAAGACTGATCGCCACGGCTGTGTGGTGGCAAAGCAAAACTGTTTAATCCTTTTACTCCCTCACCCTATCCACCAGCTTCCTGAATTGTTAGCCACAATAGCAAAGCAAACGCTTAAACCAATCTACACACACACAACGCACGCACACCACACACACACACACACACACACACACACACACACACACACACGCACACCACACAACAGAATATTTGCTTTGAGCTTCTCGCTCTCTTTGATTATTGTTTTTGTGTAGCCTATGTAACTGTCTCTTATTTAAAAACAAGTGTGACTGCCCGCGTTCAAGCGAACAGGAACTAGAAAAGAACACGAAAGAAGAATACGAACGCGTATTTAATAAGACAAGACAGGCGCAAATTTTCGTCCAACTGGCCTTTGTCAAGCGTAATATTACAAACAAACAAACAAACACCAGATACAAACATTTTGAGAAAAAGACTGAAACTTCCCTGCCGCTGTTTCAATGTAAGCGTTCGTAATTTATTCTTCTTTCGTGTTTTTTCTGGTTCTTGTCTCTTATTTGTTTTAATTGATTTGTTTTCAGTTGTAAGTTTTTTTCAAAGTAGCGCTTGATATAGGCCTATGCCTTACACCTGAAAACTTGACATTTCCCCTGCCCAGTTTGTCAATGGCTTCTGAAATTGTTCGACAGTTGATTATAGACGGTTAATTCAGTTTCAGTCTTGTCTGGCTATTCAGTATTGTTTTGTCGTCTTCATCATCGACAGGGATCGCCAGGCATGTTGAGTGGACTGAATGCATTGATAATGACGCCATCCTACAAGAGTTCAAGACCATACCCTTTGACTCCTGCACCCTATCCACCAGCATCTTGCATTGCCAACCATGCCAGCGAAGCAAAACCTTAACCCTCTAATTCCCTTACCCTATCGAATAGCTTCTTGCAGGAAGCTGGTGGATAGGGTGAGGGAGTTAAATGGTTGTTTTTGCAGTTGCTGGATAGGGTGTGGGAGTCAACGGATTAATGTAGCTATTTGTGGTTGTGGGTGATCAAAGTACCTTAAACATGAGTTAAGTGTTAACCGTTTATGGCTGTGTTTAGATTGACCATTTCTTCAAGTCTATTAATAATCGTTACCTCTGAACAATATGTGACTGCTGACCAAGTTGACAAGTCTTTCATTGAAAGTGAGAAAGTGGCGATTTGACGTCAAGGTCATAGTTGTTTCTAACAAATCAGAAATCTTGGTCTCGTTCATTTCATGTCTCTTCAGAGTCACTCTAAGTGATACCAGACAGGAACGGTGGATGGGGGTGGGGGTGTGTAGTGGGCAGGGCTGGGAGGGAAACGGTGGGAATAGGCTGAGAGAAAATGTGTAAAGGGAAGAGAAATCATAGAAAAGAGACGTTAGCTGGAAGACAGAGCTCATTAACAGTAGATCTAAGTGTAACTGAAGGACTTGAAACTCAAGTCCTCATTGAAACAAAATTTAAGGAAAATCAAAGAAACGAAAAAAAAACAAAAAAAAAAAACACAACAAACAACAACAACACTGTATACAAATTATTCTCATATGCCAACTAACACAACAGTATCTGATGTTACTTCTTTAAAATGCGTTTCAGCATGTGTGTGTGTGTGTGTGTGTGTGAAAATTTGTTAAAAAAAAAAAGGCACGCAGCTTTTTGCAGTGAAATTCGAAAGCGTCACACCATTCACTACAATATAATTTTCGTGAAGCCTTACACTTTGACACACCACAGAAAACTGACTGTGTGCGATGTCAGGTTGGTGTAAGTAATCATCTTCCGAGGGTTGTTTGATTTCAGCAGGCATATAAAATGAACAATCAGACGCGGGAAATTTAGCCTATGCAAAATGAGGCCATTGCGCATGCGTGAAACGTTGTTTCATGGCGGCCTTCTAGCCAGATTCACTGGTGCAGGTATTGTTTTGTTTATATTTTCCACCGGTTACCCTATTTATCACCCAAAACGCTTAACGATCGGCAAGATTGTTTGCCCTTAGATGCGCATTGATGGGAATTTGGTTAATTTCTTGCGGATTTAACGTACTAGGCAGGCGCAAAATCTGTATTGCCACCGATGGCTCGTCACCTCACGGCGGAAGCTCGCCTTTCGCCATTGGCTCAAGTTGATGCACCGAGAACTGAAACGATCAGGACCAATATGAGGACCATCTTGAAGGAGGAAGAAAGTGCGACACAAGGACTTTAAAGTGTGACCTTGTTTTGAAGTAGAAGTTTACTTGTCTCACAGTATGTTAACGATCAAGAATTTCCTTCGTTTAAGTTCATAAAACAATTGGTACAAAGCCTAATCAGACCGACACCGAGAGCAACAGACGTTGACATGCATGTGGATCTGGTGGTGGACGTGTATGTTGTGTATAAAATTTTTTAGGACATAGTGATAGTCACACGGACAGTTACGTATAGGCTAATGCAAGTACAGTTATTTGCAACTGTTGTTTATGGTAGTAACACACAGTACGAAAACAACATAGCCTAAAACTAGAACACAGATTCATTTTGAAAGGGCCTGTGAATGCAGGATTGACAGCGTATTGAGAAGCTGCGAGAAACTGATCATCATGTTGTTAATAGATTTGATGAATGAAAAGAAATAGCAAAATGTACAGTTCTTTCTATGGTTGATTTCATTGAAAAATATACTGATAGTAATTACCGAAAGATATGTGTTATTTTACTAATCAGATTCAGGAGATGCACAACATTAGTTTTCAATCTGTTTATAAGGTAACACTTTCATAAAGAAATAAGAAAAAAGGCTGGAACTTTTATTTTGTTTGAATGGTTGATAAAGAATAAAACAAAAAACAAAACAAAAAAAAACAAAAACCAATAAAAAACAAAACAAAAATGACTGCCCCCAAACATTAAAAATCAAAAAATACAATCACCTACACCCCACCCCCACTCCTCAACCACAAAAAAGAAAACAATCTTCAAACAGCAACAGATTACACACTGTGATGGCTGAATTGTACTTGTAGACTTAAGTTGTAATATGAGTTCATCGGTAGAACTAGTATTTAAGCCTGTGTCTGGTCAGTTTATGAGTTTTTAACTATGCCTGAACATGGTTTTCACAGTATTAGTGCTGGAACCAGTTTCATTATCAAATTCAGGAAAGGGTTCTTCTTTGTACTTTCCATTTTTATCCTGAAGATATCTAATTAAAACCATTTTAGGTTTGGGGCAAATTTGTGTGATTTAGTATTTAAATAGTGAATTCCATAGCACAGGGGTTAATAAGATCAGCATTCACACTTCTATGAATATTAGGTTTTGTTAAGATGCTCTTGGTATAAAGTCATCCCTCATAATTTGTTTTTATTTCAGAGTGTTTAAGTCTGAAAGTTTAGGGTGTAAAAAGTAAAGTATTCACCCCAAATTTGAGATGTATACATGGTATTAATTAGATGATGTCTCTTTGTTCTGCCCTTTAGTGATGGCAGTTATAAGTGTAGGCCTGTCTAAAACTAGTAAAAGCCTTTACCTTGTATGACCAATCATGGCTTTGTTATTTGAACAGTGGGAAGTTCAGTTCGCTGTATTCTTCCCACTGCTACTGATTTTCTTTCAGATATTGAAATTTAATCCTTTGACTCCTGCATCCTATCAGCATCCTGCATTCAACCATGCAAGCAAAGCAAAATTTTAACTCTGTAACTCCCTCACCCTATCCACCAACTTCCTGCAGGAAGTTGGTGGATAGGGTGAGGAAGTCAAAGGGTTAAGGTTTTGCACTTGCTGGATAATGTACGGGAGTCAAAGGGTTAAGAGTACCATACTGTGCTTCTGTATTCCAAATATTAATGTACTTTGATAAAACTGCCCCTCTCAAGAAACGGAAAAGTATTTGGCTGGCCTTGGAGGTCTTTTTGTGTGAGGGTCAAAGTACAGGTCTTGTTTTTGGTTTTATCAAATGTAAAACCTAGATCAGTCTGTCACATGTTGACATTCTTACTTGCTCATTATCAGTTTTCATTTTATAATCACGTGTTTGGAGTTTTCTTTCCAGTATGCATTATTTTACATTTTTGTTAAAAAGAGTAGTTTGTCATGCTCATCTGCTCTTCATATGTCTTGTTATCCTCAGGAAATGAGTTTGGAGAATAGGGTTAAACAAATATAATGATAATAACAAGTAAAATATCAAATTCTAAGAATTAAAGGATTTTTGTGTGTGCAAATTGCCGATTTAGTGATATTACTGATAAAGATGATTTGATTGCTTGTGGTGCCATAAATTTTACTTTTACCCATTCCAAATTTCTTCAGATGCATCTACACATGTTTGACACATGCTGTGGTTTAGAAATTATGTTACTGCACACTCTGCTTATTCCATCTTTTGTGGGTATGCATGCCAGGTGTTGTTTCCATTGGCCAAATGGACAGGACAAATAGAATCTTTAACATACATGTGAATTCAGTTTTTGTGTGTATACTTTTAAAGGGGATTTAAACACTAGCCTGTATAGACATAATTGTGTTAATCTGGGAGATGGAAAAATGGCCACCTTTAACCTTGCAGGATTAACCTTAAACCTGCTGATAGGAAGTTGACATCTCACTTCTTGGCTGTGGTGCCCATTAAAAGTGGTTTAAAAACATATCCGGAATGTTGTCTTTGGCTTTTGTAATCCTAGTTTAGCAGTGTGGCCCTCGGATTGTTATGGAGGGGGGTCACTTGGCTAAGCCGTATTTAAAAATTGCATTGGGATTGCTGCTTGTACGAGGGTTGTTCAATTTAAGATGTCACCACCCCCTTAAAAAACGTACCTCTCATCTCAGCAACTTGAAACTTTTACATCCCCTCGAAGTATTCTCCGTTGGCTAGGATGCAAAGTTCAAGCCTCCTACGCCAATTCTCAAGCGCCCTCTGATAGTCGGTTTTAGGCAGACCAGACAACTCTGATCTTACGGCTTTGGCGAGGTCTTGTACCCGGTCAAACTTACGCCCAGCGAGCTTTTCCTTCAGAACAGGGAACAGCCAGAAGTCGCATGGGGCCAAGTCGGGGCTGTAGGGTGGGTGGTCCAAAACTTGGATCCCTTGCTCGCTCAGGAAGGTTGTGGTGACCTTCGCCTTATGGGCACTGGCATTGTCATGCAGAAGAAGGGTCCTCTGGGTGCCGACGGTTGGGCGCTGCTCATGGATTTTTCCTACAACTTTGGGGAGCACAACTTGGGTATAGTAGGAGGCAGTGATTGTTGATTTCTCAGGCAAAATGTCAATTGCCACAAGGCCTTGCGTGTTGAAAAAAATAGAAAACAGTCGCTTGCGACTCTGGAATCCTGGGCGAAGAACAACTGGTCGGTCTCCGTCAGGGCCAACCCACATGCGGTTGCAGCGTTTGTTGGGGATGCCGTAGAATGTGAGCCAACTCTCATCTCCCGTCACTAAGTCACACAGTCGTTTTGGCCCGTTGGGCTCAAACTCATCGAGCAGTTTGCGTGAACATGCCACCCGCTGCTGCTTCTGATCATCACTTAAGAGATGTGGCACCCATCTTGCAGCCAGTTTTCTCATGTGAAGCTCACATGCCTCGCTTAATTCCCGCACAGTCGAATGTGGATCCTCCTCTATCAGTCTTTTCACATATGCAATGTTTTGTTCGTTCCGAGCTGGTAAAGCTCGCTCTGCACGATTACCCCAATCAGATGGCACTCTACCTGCTCCTAATTGTTTGACCCACCTGCAAACTGTGCGGTAAGACACACAATCCGTTCCGTAAACAGCTTGCAAATCTGCGTGTATCTTCCTACAATCGTCACCAAGTTGTAGCCTTGTGAAAGTGTAGAAACGAAATTGCTCATTGGTGACGTCCATTTTTTTCAGGCTCAGCTATTTGAAACACATTTGTAATTACGTCATACTCCGAGTTGCGTCATGATGTCAACTTTATTTTCTGCATGCTAATCAGGTAAACTTTAAAGTTGTGTTTGGTATAAACATTTTTCTGTGCGTTGCTTCGTTTTCAAACGGCAAGCCTAGTGTCATCTTAAATTGAACAACCCTCGTATGATAAGGATATAGCATGCGTCACATGAATGTGTTTTCCCAGTTCTAAGCTGTTATCCTTCTGCATGAAAGTTTCTCCTCTCTTTCTCTCTCTCTCTCTCTCTCTCTCTCTCCCCCTTTCCCCTCTGGTTGTGTGTCTCTCTTAGTTTCTTAACCCCCCCCCCCCCACACACACAGGCGCACACACAATAAGTACTATTTCTTGACTTTGTCTCTCCTTCTATTTCTCTCAGGGACAGACTGTGTTCAGAGTGATGTTACCTGGACCAGTAGGCAAAAGGGCTGTGCTCCTCTGTGTCTTTAGCAATCAGTGATGTAAATTGACTGCAGTGTTCCATGGAGAGTTAGCTGTAAATGAAACATCCTGGATTACTCTCTTGAGACTTGGCTGAATAACATCAGTACAGGAGAGATGGTCTCTCATAGTCAGACAGGTTGCAAATCTGACATTGTTATTTGTTGCTTAAAAGTCCAGCTGACTGTGCTGAGCCATATCAGGGCTAAACCATCTCAAAGTGTACACGTTTCAGAGAAGATTATATATTAAAAAACAAAACAAAACAAAATAAAAAACAAAACAAAACAAAAACGAAAACATTTAAAGAAAATTCAGTACAGAAATGCCTTTGGTGTTGACCACTCCGTCCAATTCATCACCAGGGGATTAAAAAAACAACACACACCTGAATACAGATGCAAACATAACTAAGGACACTAAAACATACATGAAAATTGGCCTAAATTACCTAAAATTGCCTCTGCGCATCATATTTCCCTAGAGAAAAAAAAAATCCTAGTAATCAATCCTAAGAGAAAGTATGTAAGACTTAAATGAACACATAAGGTGAATGGACCAGCAAGGCAGAAAATATGACAGGAAAAAATAACAAAAAGCAAAGGAAGAATGCAGAAACAAAGAGAGTGACAGAAAAGAGGAAATTTCTAGCACAGAATTTCCAGAAGACGTGGATAGTATTCATGCTGAAAAAGATCCCATGGGAGGAGAGGTGGTGGTGGTGTGTATCTGACATGATGATGCTAATTTATATGAAAACTGCAGGGTGCCGTGTTAATGTTTTTGTATGTTGATGCTTGCTCATGTCAACTTTTCATGTGTTTTTACCTGTTTTGTGCACATCTTAATATTTCTATCGTTGGTTTGGTGTCATCATCTGAAGTGTTTTGTAGGTCCCTGTCTCTCCCTCCCCATTGCAAGACCTTGCCAGCACTTATTGTTTTGCACAGGCTCAGGGAGTCTGCTAGATAAGTGCTGGCAGATTTAGGTGGAGCTCATATGGAAATATCTGAGTATGATGAATGTCTCTTGAGCAAATTCCAGACCCCTTAAAATTTTGAAGTTTCGATTTGAATTTAATTGTGTGTGTGATATTTTATTATATTATAAGACAGAAGAGACCACATTATACATTATTCTCTGTCTCCATCTTACAGTCTTCTCTACTGGCTGTTTATCGGATTATAAAACAATTATTTAATAAATGGTTTCTTACGAAGGTGTTTAGTTGCTGAACAGGCAACATTTCCCCATAGCAAAACAATTCTTTGTATTTAATCAGTTATCATGACTGGTACTGGTAGTGGTAACTTTTATCGTTTTGGCTCCCAACATTTCTGTTCTAAGTGGTAGCATAGACTTTCCAAAAACTGAAAGTGGAGAGGGCAAAAAATTACTTTTGTTTCTGCGTTTCATTGCTAGAGTAAGCAAGAAAACGTGTGCTTTCATTTACACACACACACAAAAAAAAATCAAGAGACAAAAATTTTGGCCCTTGAGTCATATTCCAGTGACCAGTTGAGACCTGCGTTAGTGTTACACAATAGAAATTGCAAGACAGCTTGCTTTGTGGTATATGGCTGCAGTGCAGGTTGTAATGTAAGATGGCTTACTTTTGTATAGCTTGCATCGTGATGCTTTATATACACATCTTGTAGCAGACAACAGTGTAGAGTGTGATAAATAATTATGTCAGCGTACTTTGTACAGCTGGCTTTGCGATGCTTTACATACATTGATGTAGACCTGCCAGTTACTATGTTTTGAGCGTAGTGTGCTCTGCTGAGCATCAGAAAATGCTACACTCACTGCGATGTTTACAGTAGAAGTGCTACGCATGAATGGCAAAAAACAAGTAATGATTTTCTTTTTAACTGATCAGTGTTACAAACCAACTGATTTGAAAGCACGGTGGAGGAAAAGCAGGAGATAGATGGGTGTTCTCCAGATTGTGACATTTCTCATGCAGTTGTTTATTAGCCAATGGGAATTTTCATTTCATGAATGTAACGGGATGCAGTCACTGGTCAGTCACAGTTTAATTTACATATTCATTTCGGTTCTTGGGGAACCTTTGTCAGCATCATTGTTGAGCTACTTCCAACTAAGTGTGCAAGAAGAAACGACTCACAAATGAAAAGCCAGTGATGAACATTAGGCAAAAACGAAAAGGCCTGTGATACAGTGTAGAAGAAACGACTCACAAATGAAAAGCCAGTGATGAACATGAGGCAAAAACGAAAAGGCCTGTGATACAGTGTAGAAGAAAACGACTCACAAATGAAAAGCCAGTGATGAACATGAGGCAAAAACGAAAAGGCCTGTCATACAGTGTTACCATGAGGCATACACAACTGAATATCCGTATACATATGAAGCAATTGATGGTCAGTGCTTTCCATGATTTTTTGTAGATCTAGTGTGTACCAACTGGACTTCAAAAGTGTTGAATGGTGAATTGACTGATGTGGTCTTACTTTACAGTGGATGTTGGTAGTGCTTTTTTCAAATGCCATTTTGCTATGATTAACACATATTTGTCCTCATAGAATTTTATTGTAGGCTGACATACTATATTGCACACATTTTCTTGGAGGGACATATTTTTGTGTTGCGCTACTCTCCAACTCGCTTTGAATTGTTTTGTAATAATGATAATGAATCATTTCTGTTACTCTGTTCTCCAACTTTCTTTGAAATTCCACCTCAGATTGTTGTTTGAAAATGATTTGTTTTTATGCACACGCATGCATGCACGCACGCACGCGCACACACACAGACACACACACACACACACACACACTAGCAATGCCGTGCGAACCGAAACGCGACGTCAAATTTGTGGTACCAAAAACTGGGGAAAACCGGGGCCGGCCGCAAAACTGGGGGGGTCTTCGGTTCAATCAAGTATTACTGCCTCTTTAATCGGTGTTTCATTCTTATTTTTTGTCTTATGTGAATAAGAAATGAATAAAGATTTGAATGATTGCCTTTTTATATATTTAGAGCGAAAATGGAATTAGTTATTTGATGAGAAAGTCGAAAATCCGCGCTTCGGGTGCAATCGCGGATATGGTATGCGTTTAGAATCGAAGTTTGTTCGGGATGCTTCACTATTTCGGTCGGTACGGCTATATTTGTGAACCAATCACATTGTAATTTTGCAGCCAATGAGAATTAATGTAACAGAATGATATATCCCGACGACACCTGTGTGTGCCAGTTTCGAACAGAGATCGACGCTTCCAAAGTTTTGCTTTTTTTCATCGGAAAAGTTTGCAGGCAAGTCGCCATTTTTGGAACTTGTCGTCGGCGGGATTCGATTTTACATGCTTTTTTCTATATGCATGTGTAATATGAAATCAATTTGATTTAAAATACGGCCGTACGCCAACTTTTTACATGAGGATCTGTACCAGATCAACGTCGGAATGTGCTGACGCCAGTAGCCTGAGTAGGCCTACAACGGGAAACAGAATGCTGTGCAAGTTTCAGCTCGGCAAGTTTTGCGCTGTCAAAGACTAGATCTAGATCTAGCAATCAACAGATCAAGTTCTGTTTTATCTGTAACATTGTATTTTTCAAGAAAAGGACTACTGCGTTTGAACTCGATTCGGAGTTGTTAGCCGAAGCTTGATTTGTCAACCATTTCCTTCCCGAGGTCATGCCAATTCGCATGTCGCTGTGTAGACTTGCTCACCCCATGACGGGCGAGCTTACTACTAAAAATGCTATGTGATCGACGGGCTTCCCGGGGGCCGTGGAAAATGGGTTTGCCCAAACAGAGGGGTAACCCGCGTCCTCCAACTCTCTCTCTCTCTCACTCAAATTTTAAATGAATGAATAAACAGATCTAAATAATTTTTTTTCAAATCAACAAACAATTCTGTGCAAGTCAATGTACTTTCCTTGACATGAATCTCTCTCTCTCTCTCTCTCTCTCTCTCTCTCTCTCTCTCTCTCTCAGAGAACAAAAAATGAATAAATAACAAAAAATGAATAAATAAGTAAATAGGCCCCAGTACATTCATATCCAAGTCATTGTTAACAGGCATGATCCTCTCTCTTTCTCTCTCTCTCTCTCTGACAACACACACACACACACTAATACACATAGAGATTTAGAATGTCACAAAACAAAATCTTCTGTTCATTGTTATAATATTCTTTATTTAGGTTTTGAAACTGAAT
Source organism: Monoplex corrugatus (assembly GCA_030674185.1). Classification (NCBI taxonomy): domain Eukaryota; kingdom Metazoa; phylum Mollusca; class Gastropoda; order Littorinimorpha; family Ranellidae; genus Monoplex; species Monoplex corrugatus. The sequence continues at coordinate 52,513,252 of JAPXFY010000028.1, forward strand.
AGAAGGCTATGAGTTGTATTATTTGTAAAGTAGGCCATCCATTAGCTTACGTAGTTGTTTCAATTTGTAGTCAGTATCTGGAATAGTGGAAAGGATATGCCTATTGTCATTAATTTGTTTTAACGGGAAGATTGCATCTTATTTAGTAGTAGCCTATTATTGATTCGTATTAAAGGGCAAGAGTACACTGGAAACACTTAGCAGGATTGCTCTGCTTTGATGGATTTTTACCAGTAATATGCTAAAAATCAAAGTCGCGAGTTTGGGCTTAATGTTAAAGTAATATTGATGTGGAGACTATGCATTATGGTTTCCTTTCCTTTCCAGTCTCTCAATGAATAGTATATATTATGCAGAAATTCATATATTTCTCTATTGTAGGACTAGGAGTTAAGTGACCTGTTCCTGAATGGCGAGCGGTCCCATATCCTCCCAGAAGTTTTCTTTGGACGCTGGCTGTGCTAAGTGTTCGGGGACTTGACTCATCCACAGTCAGTCAGTCAGTTTTCTAAACACTGATGAATAAAATAAAAATCAAATGTACTGTGCAAAAATCTTGTCTGATATGTTTTCCTCTGTGTGTGTGTATGTGTTGTATGTGTATGTGTATGTGTGTGTGTTTAGTTTTTAGTAGAATATTGATCAGATGATATTTTTGGATAGCCTGTAGCATAAAAGCATGCAGTAATTTTTAATATTTCAACTATTTAAGTGATTCCAGAAGTCATTGATTCTCAGATTTCCTTTTTTTGTACAGAAACTGATGAAATATTACAAATTATTCATAAGACTACTGAAGTAGCGAGTCGTGACTTTTTTGGTTTAATTTGCAGTAATAAGACACTTGAACGATGAGCAAAATGATTTTATATCTATCTCATGAAATGATTATATATCCTTGTTTTGTTTCTAGCTTCATTTTTGTCTGTTATTAATACAATATGGGCAATTATTAATGAAAAACAGATAAAACATGCCAAATATCACATGTTTCCTGTAATAAGACAAAAATGGCTCGTCGCAGAGTTACGATAATGGTTTCATTCAATTCGGCATACAAAAATACATCAACGATCAAAATTTTATGACATTTGGTCCTGTCTGTCTCTCACAATTACAAAATGAATGTCATTTCCAGCAAAATCAGCATACCATGCCATTTGATGGGTTTGTTCTGTGACAGCTGGTCCTTCTTTGTCCCACTAAGACGTGGTACCAAAATTTAAGAAATTTTTGACGCTTCAAATTCGAATATCTCGTGAACTAATAGTCCGATCTGAAAAATTTAAACTGCTTTTTACTCAGAACAACAATATCTTCAAAACCATATAAATCTTTTAACTCAAAACCCAATTTCAATTTTTCATGCGGCATTGCTACACACACACACACACACACACACACACACACACACTTCCACATGCATGTGCACAGATGCACACACACACACACACACACACACACACACACACACACACACACACACACACACACACACACACACACACACACACACACACACATATATGCATGCATGTACACATATTCACTTACACAGACTACATAGCATCAGAAAAGCTGGTGGATAGGGTGAGGGGGTGAAAGTATTTTTTGCTTTGCTTTCATGGCTATGTGGGCTGCTGGTGGATAGGGTTAGGGAGTCAAAGGATCATATGAAATTATACCTTATACATTATACATTAGTCCATTGGTACATATTTTGAAAAAAAAAAGTTGGGTTGAAATCTGCATGCAGTGGAATTTCATATTTTGGATCGTTGTATCAATGTGTGACACTTGACATTTTGTATCTTTGAAATAGAAATGTTAAAGAAAAAGCTGGTTTGGTTATTAAACTAATGTATGATACATAATGATCTTGAAATAGAGATGGTAAAGAAAAAGCTGGTAGAGTAATTAAACTAATGCTTGATACATGTTTTGAAATAGAGATGTTACAGAAAAAGCTGTTTGAGTAATCAAACTAATGCATGATGCTGATACATGATGATCTGTTTTGCAGGCAAAGGCCATGGATGTCTCTGAAGATGGTGTGTGCAAGGAGTCGAAGGATGTTCAGACAGATGGGAGCAAGGGCATGGTGAATGGGGAGACTGACATGGCCAAGCCAGAAGATGTCATGAACATAATGGCAGAAGACGACAGGATGGCGGTGAATGGAAAAGCTAAAGACTGTGTAAAAGAGTCGGTTTCTTCCCCTGGTAAGATAGGGTATTTGACCTTTGGTGATGGCTGCCTTACGCTGAAGACTGCAGATAGTGATGTGAGAAAGAAAAGTCCTCTGTTGGCGAAGGTGACCTGTCAAAAACTTCAGGTAGTGACTCGAGTGAAAAATGTGTGTTAAATGGATTTGATTCAGTGGAGAAGGAAAAAGCATCAGATAAAGTGGAACCATCAGAAATAACGACATGCACATCTGACTTGCCATGCTCTGGAGCGTCCAGTACCGACTTGAGTGACTGCACAAGGGAATCAAAAGATGATAATTCAAAATACAGTTGTGAAATACAGTCTTCAAGTTGTATTTCAAAAGACCACAGTGAAATTAAATCATCAGATTCTCTTGAAGAAATAAAAGACTTGACATCGACTGATGCCAGTGGTAGTAATCCAAACGAGAATTTAGATACCTCATCACCTGAAAGTACGAGTCAGACACAACAGCAACAGACTTCAGTATCTTTTTCCCATGAAGTAAAGTTGCAAGAATTGACTCAAGAAACTGTTCATCCATCTCCATCTATTCCCAGTAATCCAGACAATCTTCACAAGGCAGCAGTGTGGAGGAAGAGGAGGAACCCTCGGTGTGTCCTGTAAGCGGTGTGACTGCAACTGTGAGTGATTCAGTATCTGTGTGTGGTGATGCTGAACAGTGTGATGCAGCTTCAGTAACAAGTGATGAAAACGGAGAGAACATTATGGTGGCAAATTCACAGCCGCTGACTGACCCTTCAGGAGGCACAATGTGTGTGAATGACCAGATTGAAATGGTGTCAGAGAAAGCAGGTAAAGAACAACCACCATGTGATGATGCTACAGAAACACGACTGTCTGTCAGTGAACAGTTGGAGGTAGAACAGAAGTCGCAAAGTGTTGACTTACACAAGACACAACAGTCAGAAGATACTGAAAAGACAGAACAGTCAGAACACATGGAAATGACAGAACAGTCAGAACACAAAAAAATGACAGAACAGTCAGAACACAAAAAAATGACAGAGCAGTCAGAACACATGGAAACGATAGAACTGTCAGAAAACACAGAAATAGAAAAGACAGGACAGTCAGAACGTGTGGAAATGTCAGAACAGTCGGAACGTGTGGAAATGTCAGAACAGTCAGAACGTGTGGAAATGACAGAGCAATCAGAACAGTCAGAACATGTGGAAATGACAGAACAGTCGGAACGTGGGAAATGTCAGAACAGTCAGAAGACAAGGAAATGACAGAACAGTCAGAAGACAAGGAAATGACAGAAAAGTCAGAACACACAGAAAAGATAGAAGAGTCTGAAGACGAGGAAACAACAGAACAGTCAGAACATGTAGAAAAAACAGAAAAGTCACAAGACATGGAAATGACAGAACAGTCAGAACACACAGAAAAGACAGAACAGTCACAAGACATGGAAATGACAGAACAGTCAGAACATGTAGAAAAAACAGAACAGTCAGAAGACATGGAAATGACAGAACAGTCAGAACACACAGAAAAGAGAGAAGAGTTGAAAGATGGGGAAACAACAGAACAGTCAGAACATGCAGAAAAGACAGAACAGTCAGAAGACATGGAAATGACAGAACAGTCAGAACACACAGAAAAGACAGAAGAGTTGGAAGACGGGGAAACAACAGAACAGTCAGAACATGCAGAAAAGACAGAACAGTCAGAAGACATGGAACCAGAACAGTCAGAAGTTCTGGACAAAGAAATATGTGCTAAGACGGAACAGTCAGAAGACGTGGAAATAATAGAACGGTCAGAAGATACGGACAAAGAAGTATATGCTGATTTTGCTTCTAAACAGTGTAAGTCAAGTGAAAGTGAAATGTCTGCTGATGTTATCATTTGTGACGGTAAACCAGACCAGCCTAGTTCAGAATCCCTTCCACTGACAGGGTCAACCTCTGAAAGGTGTTGCACACCATTGGAAACATCACCATCCAGACTTTCTGCCTCCAGTCATGAATTGAGTGCTATTACAGATGGTGGTGAACAATTGCTGACAGACTCAACCTTAACTCCAAGCTCAGGAAAAAGTACTGCACGCAAATCCACACCCAGTGGAAAATCCAAACTGTCTAAAAGCACTGCACGCAAAACAGGACAGCCTCAAGCCACAACAAAAGTGACTTACAGCTGTAGCAATAAAGACTCGGGGGAGGGAACCATCAAAATCTTCAACTTGCATCCCAACTCTAACATAACTTTAAAGCTGTCTGAGCTGGAGAAAGTTCTGAAGGCTCCCAAAGTGAAAGATGCTTCAAAGGTGAACGCTTCAACGGGTACAGAAATCGCTGCCAAAAAGGAGTACCCTCCAGCTGTCACTAAGGAGATTGTGGTAGGTGATGAAGAATCCATCCCAAGTTTTGAGCCTGGTACCTCAGATAACTGTCTCTCATACAACTGTTTAGACGGTCCTTCCGGTGCTCAGTCTAGTTTGAAGTTGCAGCATAAACGTAGGCGAAAAAAAGGAGGCACCTATGACTTTCCGGGGGGGAAGAAATACTCCAAGAAGAAGAAAGGATGTGCCCTGTCTTCAGGCATGTCAGACGGTAAAGATGATGGTTCTGTTAGTGATGATTCCAACTCTTTGAGACAGTTTAGCAAGAAATCATCTCCTCATAAACAATACACTGTGACAGAACTCTTTAAGAAGAGTCAACCACTGAACAAACAACATACAGATCATGACACTCTGTATTGCAAATCATCAGACATCCCTCTTTCAGGGAAAACGGTGTCTCAGATACTTCAGGAGCGCCGTATAGCAGAAGGGATAGTAGTGTCTGATAGCAGGACAGGGCAGACAGTGAAATCTCCACACAAACGAAAGTTAGCAGAAGCAACACCTGGCAGCCATACTGAATTGGAGGAAGGCAAAAAGCACATGGTTCAAAAGTTATTCGTGAGTAGTACGGTAATTACATCATTTTGCAAATAATAAGTTAAAAATATAATTCTTAGCCGTTTCTTTTTATCTTGTCCATAGAAATGTACTCTGTCCTCTGGCTGTTTGCCTGTCTGTAGGTGTTGAAAAAAACAAGTGACTTATTTTGTGTGTGACTGTGCGTGCTTTTGTGTTTGTGTGTGTGTGTGTGTGTGTGCGTGTGTGTGTGTGTATGTGTGTGTGTGCAGTTTGTGCATGTGAAAAAAGATGTAAAGATCTGAATCAATGTCTGAACAAAGCACTGTCAGTGCCTTCGGACAGAGTAGAGATCTGTCATTGTGTCTGCAAAGAAAGAATTTCTAACATCTCTTGTGTCCTTAAGTCATGGGCTTGTGAACTGGCTTCATGCACAGTTACTCTTTTTAAACATGTGCTATCCTAGCTTGCCCAGTTCTCTGTCTTGGTCATATTTTGGTCAGTGATGTCTGTTGGCCTTGTTCTCGTACAGCCACTCAGTGCCCTTTCTGTTTGACCAACATCAGTTCAACTTCACTTTGTTTCATTCACTGGCTTGGGCTTTCCTTCTGTTCAGATGTATCGGGTTTTCCCTCTTGTACCAGCTATCTTCTTTTATTCTCACATTTCTGGTTTGTTTTCAGATTCCATAAATGGCTGTTTTCCTGCCTTGATCATGTGCAGTTTGAATGATGATGACACGAATTTATTTATTAAGATCATTAGTGTTCTGAAAGTATCACCAGTCTTATATAACCAGTCTCAGATGTGCGATACATTAGCAGTGAAGAAACGGGGGTAAGTATGATTTGTCATAATAAGGTAAAACTCCAGTGCAGTGCATGAAGTACAACAGGTGCAGATAAATTGTGCAGTTTGTTTCAAGGGGGAGTCATCGCACTCAGACAGTTATAATATTTCCGTGTGCTCCATCCAGTTATGCCAGCATTTATCTGGCAGACCCATATATGATCTTGCAACTACTGCAAGGTAGAAAGGAGAGTCCTATGAAACACTGTTAGAACTTAGATTGTGTCTCCGTTCACTTAGTCTTGTTTGTCCATACTATTTCCTTTACTTTCTTCTTTTCCTTTGTTTAGAACTCCATCTGTAAATTGCTCTTGTTTGTTTGTTCTATAACAAATGTTTATTATTGCTAAAAAACAATTCTGCTAGTGTTGTTATTGTGTTTGTTTTTATTCTTAGGGTTTGACATTTTTGCTTTGAACATGGGGCAGTTCCATGTGTTACGGTGTGATGCTCCGAATCGTGTTTTTGGCAACCCGTTTCTCTCCTTACGCTGTCAGCACATTAGAATTTATTACGTTTTTGATGTTCAAATGAGTTAATGTGATATATAGCCTGACGTCAAAAGGACATTTTTTCAGACACATGAATTATGAATACAATTCTGTCACCTTCTAGAGCCTGAGTAGAGGGTGTTAATCTATCAATATATGATAAATGGCTGATTGATGAAACATAACAGAACACGGTTAAATGGTCAAGCTAGAAAAACTTATGGTGTGACTATTACGGTGTGACATGGCCTGCATGATACAAGCGCACTAAACCAAGCTTCTGAAGATCACACAGCAATATTTTGAACAAGTTTATTACAAAAATGTATATATGACATCAACAATAATGAAATTCAAACAATATCTAACTCTTTTTTTTTCCCAAAGAAGACCATCATTTTCGAAAACATAATGTCCTCTGATGTCCAGATGTGGTGTTGGCTAGATCCTCACAATATCCTCTGCATCATCAATGTGTGTATCATCTTCAACAATGAAAGAGTGTGACTTCAAACCCTGCTTCAAGAAATGTACTTCTCTGATGTCCGTGTAATGTCACTTTGTCAGTGACCTGAGCTATGAAATTCTTTGTTGCTGTTTTCCTCATTACCCTAGCAACAATAAAATCCCCTGTGAGAACGTTTTCATGGCGTTGGAAGAGTGAGGAGGTATGTTTCAAGACAGAACTTTGTCAAGAAGTTTGTACTATTGGAGTAAGCAGCATGCTCAGTGATGTAAGGACTAAGAATCCTAATGCAGTGTGTGTTTGTGCGTCTGTGGTAAAGTCTTAACATCATTTGGATATGTAGTAAAAAGTTTCTTCACTACTTCAGTCCTTTTCTTTGAACACTTTAGCAAAGATGATGATGCCTGTTGAACAGCCTTGGAAAGACTTGAGGAAGACTTGAACGCTGATGACTGTCTTCAAGATTAATCTTGTTATTTTGTGTCTCCGCATCGAATTCATTCTGGGTTGTGTTCCCGCGCTGCTTTCCTATGTTTTGATTCCTTGTCCTTCACTGCCTCTTGTCTTAGACATTGTCACTCTCTTTTTCTATATCGAGCCTTTCTGTTTCAGTGAACAGCATACTGACACCTGTAGAAGACAGTTTAAGATATTTTAGAATGTTAAAAATGTTTCCTCGTTTAGTTACTGATCTTTATTGAATTAAAAGAGGCAGAAACTTTTCTTTTTTGTTTTTTATTACCCAAATACTACTCAGTAAAAATAATACCATTTTCTTGCAAATCTTTGTACTTCATCTTTTACAAAACAGAATGTGTGTGTGTTTTTTTTAAGGGTTCTCATCAATTTAATAAAGATAAATAAGGATGCACTGATCAGACAGACAGACAGACACAGAGAGAGAGAGAGAGAGGGGGGGAAGAAAAGACTACACTGTTCACAACCCTCATCAGGTACAAGACCTTTAATCTTTCATAATTCATGCATTTTTTTTCTCATCCAATTACTCAGTTGTTGGTTTCTTTCTTAATTTAAATTCAGTATGAGTGTAAAGATTGTTTGCAAATGTAAAATTATGTATATTTTTTTCATTATGGTCATTTAGAATGTAACAAAAAGCATATGGTGTATGTTCATTCACAATTAGAATAAATCCATGTGGACAAAAGCTTAACTCTGTGACTGGCATACCCTGTCCACCTGCATCCTGCATTGTAAACCATGCTAGCATATCAAAAACTTAAGCCTTTGACTCCCTCACTCTATCCACCAGCTGGTGGATACTGTGCAGGAGTCAGGGTTAAAATGAAAACAAAAATCATGTTTTACTTCAGTAAACAATAAAAACTGCTTTTTAAGATTAGTAAGAATGCTGAGAAATTAGTAACGCAAGTTAATCAAAATACCCTTATAGCAGAATGCAGGATGGATTCAGATTTTGTTCTTGGTCAAATGTAGTTACTCCAAATGCAGAATCTTAAATAACAGGAAGAAGAAGTAAAAAATTAAAAGCAAGGGACATTACTCATACAAATATCAATGAGAAGTACAGCCCCAGAGTTTTTGTTTAGCTTGATATAAATGCATTATTTTATCTTCAAGGCTGTCATGTCATAATACCACACCATAACAGTTACGAAATATTACATATGTTTAAAAAATTTCAGCAGAAGTTAGGCAAACTTTGCACATTCATAAACAATAATCTTGCCATTCATTAGTTAAACTTAAAGGGCCAGAGCAATCACCTCAGTATTCATGGTGTAAATTTAAAAAAGGGTTAAAAATGTTAATGGTGTGGCAGATAATTTCATGAAGAAGTCTTTATTTTTTCCAGTAATAGTAATACACAGTTTGGCTAACTGTTCTGTAAATCTATTCTCTCATATTTCAGCAGCCATTTAAAACAGAAATCAGCTGTGTAAGGAACATGAAATAAAAACTAGAAGCCTTTCAAGTCTGGGACTTGATCAGCATGAAATTGAATGCATAAAGCCCTCATACTTCTACTTCGGCAGAGGCGCAGGAAGTAGAAAAACGCCAAGCAAAATCTGCTAAGAGGACATATCTAATTGTTGTCAAGTTTCCCTTCCATGGAAAAATCATCGATTTAGTACTAACTGGGGTCGAAGTAAAAATAACCGATTCTCTCAAAAATTAATGTATTTTTATGTCTTATTCAAAAGAGCGATGTGATGTTTACAGTATGTGTAGTCTGCCATGAAACTGTTCTGCTTTCTGTTGTGAACGCTGCGTTATGTAGGGCCTACTAGTTTTTCCATGCGGACTGACATTTCAGCTTTTGCACACTGACTGCATTTACTTGGTTGCTTCATTGAATAATGCAGCTTCGTGACTTTTACCCTGTAAGCGAAAATCGCTCTGTGGAATTGCGGGAAGAAAATAAAGCAGGTCAAGTTTTTGTCGTGAATCATTTTCCCATGTTATGTACAAGAGAATCTGGCCAGTTGCTTGTTTTTTTCTGTTAATATACAATATTGATGTCCGTTGCTGTCCTTTTATAGTTGTTATAACTGGTACTGGTAGTTTAATATTTGTTCAGCCTTACTTTTTGAACTTGCTGATTTAGTTCTTCAGTTTACTTTTGGTTTTGCCTTGTGTTTGTAGGGACCGATCAGTCTGATTCATTGTCATGATGGTGATGTACCTCCGCAACTTCTGATTTATTGTTTACTACAGGCAGAAGATGTGCATTCATCATTTTCACATATATATGAAGTTAATAAAAAGCACTGATTAGTGATAATTGGTCCCTGCATGAGTTGGCATTATTATTCGTGGGTCAGTGTATAACTTCACAGCAACATAGTTCTCAAAAGCAGTCTGATTTAAGAATGATGTTTTAAAAAAGAGTGTGTTGACATGCTGTTGCTCTTGGATTGTTTCAATACTAATTTTAGGCTTTTTCATGGATTTTGGACTATGATGTGTTGTTTTTATGATGTACATAACATCACATCAGCATCTGCTTGGTCTGGATTTTGTAAAGTTATGAACATGTGGTACTGATGTGAAATCTTATGGTTCTAATGTTAAATCTGGTTAAAATGCCTTCTGCTGATCAGTGCTGTTATTTTTGAGAATTCTGAAATGAAATACTTATGTCTTTAAATTTTCCAATAATTTGCATGATGTACATAATCTCACACAAAAATGCAGTATAATCATCTGTTGATGTTATGAACAAAGAGGGAAATTTTAGTGGATGCTTTTATAACAGATACATGCCTGCTATTGACTCTATAGTTTTTAGTAGCCTATTGGCTACTATTTTAAGTAAATCTTATCTATAGATATCATTTATTACAGTGGCTTATGCTTTTTAACCAGCAGTGTTGCAAATTAAGTCATTTATTGTATGTGAAGTTGTGAACATTTTATAGAATAGGATGCTTTTTTTCTGAATTAACTTTATTAATCCCAGATTTGGCTCTTACTACTTCAAATGACAGATGGTTTGATGCCATGTTTTGCTTTTTAGAGGAACATTGTAGTACAGTATTAAGTTGTGACTGTTGTAAAGTTATGAACTGATATGTTAAGTTTTGAACATTTTATAGAATAGCCAATTTTTTCCCCATCATTATCAATCCCAGATGTATTCAAAACATTCTGATACAACCTCCTGAGCTCTTGTACCTCTATTTTTGTGGAAATTAATCAGTGTAATTACTGTTTTCCTGAACAAAAAGGAGGTTCTTTCCAAGAATATTGTGAAGTATGTACTTAACTCTCTTGCTACGAGCGTCGGGATTTCCCGATCATGTCTCAAGAACGCTTGTGTATGAGCGTCGGAGAAATCCGACTTGGGTTTTGAAATTCGCTGGGCTTTCAGTATTTCTGTTAACCGAAACTGATGGCCAGAAATAGATTTTTCAGTCATTCTTAGCCTCGTTTCAGGCCATTAGGTCACTGTACTCGGCAGTTGGTGTGTAGACAGTGCAATGTCCACAACCCACTATCTCTACACAGTGAAGCAGACGACGGAAAAGCAAATGGCCGAACAATACTCAACATCTCAGAGCTCTTCAAGACGTTCTCTTCCTTCAGTGCACGTGGAGTGTGTGCACATTGGATTTTATCACATTTCATTCAAAATGTGACTGTAGGAACTGATGTATTGACCTGACTGTGTATTTTGTAAGACATTTTTCACCTGAAAATTTCTCTAATTTTACTTGTACCATTACTCGGCAACCATGAGGTTAGACAGTTGAAATTTCAGCATGTTGTACACCAATCTTTTAATATATGACCTGCCAGATTTCAAAACTCTTTGTTTTTATTTGTTTGTATGAGAATTTTTCTTATGACCTATACAAATGGTGCATATCAGGGGAACGGCAAGGGGCATAATCGTACGTAACGAGTGAGTGAAGAGATCTTTACTGAATTCAGCAAGCCACAGTTCATCTGAAAAGAAACTGTCATGTGTTACATTTTAGTGCAGTTTATTTCAAATGAAAGATAGTCTGATGCCAAGTTTTGCTTTTTAGAGAATGCTGCAGTACACTATTTTGTTGTGACTGTTGTGAAGTTATGTACAGACTATTTATTTGGGTGCTGTTCTGGTATGTGTTTTTATGATATTTTCATTTTCATAGCCTGTTTTTGTTTGCAACACATCTTTTGAGTGACTTGTGAGCTGTTTTGCAACAACAGTTTATGTGAATTTTCTGCTTTTGAGATCTTTTAAATGTTGGAAGTGAGTGGACCTTCCAGTAATGAATGTATAGTAAGGCTTAATATGAAAATCTTCACAATTAGGCATTACCTGAGTGCTTCACATAATTATTTTCTCAGCTCTTTTTTCACTGCTTATCTTCAAAGCAGCAGAAGTCTATTTTATCTTACTTGGTACAGCACTAAAATTTACATACTGAAGAATTGTTGTGAAGTTATGTACAAAATCTTGTCCTTTCATTTTCTTGTATTTAGTGTGTCTGATTGTCCTGTCCTGCCTTCAGATATTACCAACTGGACCTGCTGTTAATTTATTCACATTATTCAGAACAGAGTATCTGTTCATTCTCAGGTTCTTTCCTGCTGTTAATTTATTCACATTATTCAGAACAGAGTATCTGTTCATTCTCAGGTTCTTTCCTTTACAAAGTTTGTGACATTGTGTGATATTATGTAGAAAGGTACATCATATTATTTCTGTTTACAGGAGTAGTAAATGTCCGATTGACTTGCAAGTTAGATTATCTTACATGGTTTTTGTCCTGCTGTTTGGTTTGCACAGTATTTTCCCATAGAGAGATGTTTCATTTGGTTGTTTTTGTGTCACATTTTTTAGACACCAGTTAGTTGCCATGACCATATGCACAATACTTACTGCAAAAAACAGAAGACAACTTCCCAATTGTTGTATCTCAAAGGAGAAAATGGCAGATTTGTATATTATTTTTTTTCTATTGATCGTAACTAAGAACCAGGGGAGGCAAATGTATTCGTGTGTATATATTATTTTTTTTCTATTACTCGTAACTAAGAACCAGGGGAGGCAAATGTATTCATGTATATATTATTTTTTTTCTATTGCTCGTAACTAAGAACCAGGGGAGGCAAATGTATTCATGTATATATTATTTTTTTTCTATTGCTCGTAACTAAGAACCAGGGGAGGCAAATGTATTCATGTATATATTATTTTTTTTCTATTGCTCGTAACTAAGAACCAGGGGAGGCAAATGTATTCATGTATATATTATTTTTTTTCTATTGCTCGTAACTAAGAACCAGGGGAGGCAAATGTATTCATGTATATATATTTTTTTTTTCTATTGCTCGTAACTAAGAACCAGGGGAGGCAAATGTATTCATGTATATACTATTTTTTTTCTATTGCTCGTAACTAAGAACCAGGGGAGGCAAATGTATTCATGTTATATATTATTTTTTTTCTATTGCTCGTAACTAAGAACCAGGGGAGGCAAATGTATTCATGTATATATTATTTTTTTTCTATTGCTCGTAACTAAGAACCAGGGGAGGCAAATGTATTCATGTATTATTTTTCTCAACCAGGAGCGATCAAAAAGTGCTTATTCAATATAACTTGTTTTAACCTGAGGAGGGATCAAGTTAAAAGAGTGGAAAAAATATTTGAAATTAACAAAGTGTAATGCATTGTTTGAGTGTCTTATACTTAGTTATAGTTATACATTATGTTGAAACAGTGGGGTAAGCTGATGTAAATGTATTGTGCCTGGTGCAACAATTGTGGTGTGACTTTGGAAAAGGAAGAAAAAGGTCTGAATGCAGCAGCCAAGGGGCTGAAGGGAAATTGGATACAGCTTGGCCTGACATATATAAAGAAGGGAAAAAACAAAAGATAAAAAGTAAAGAAACAGAGATTGCAGCAGTTAACCCTTTGACTACACAAGTAGATCACTCATAAGGAAGATTATGAAAAGACAGGCAACATTTATAGGCCATTTTATGAGGAAGGGGGATTTGAAGCACCTGGTCACAATGGGAAAGCTGGAGGGAAAGAGAGCACCAGGTAGAACCAGGGAGAGAATGCTGGACGGACTTGCAGAGTGGCTGGGGACGAGGAGGGTGGGGGAGATACTAGGGGCAACGAGAGATAGAGACAGGTGGAAGTCCATGGTCGCCAACGCCATGCGGCAGGGCACCTGATGATGATGATGAACCCTTTGACGCCTGCACCTTATCCACCAACATCCTGTATTGTCAACCATGCTTTCAAAGCAAAAACTTAACCCTTTGATTCCCTCACCCTAACCACCAGCTTTCCGCTGGAAGCTGATGGGTAGGATGAGGGAATCAAAAGGTTTAGTTTTTGCAGTTGGTGAATAGGATGCGGGAGTCAAAGGGTTAAGCCAAGACTACATTTGGTGGGGGGGTGGGGGAGGGAGGGGTAGGTGGGGGGTGGCAATTGAAGAAGAATGTTATGGTCAATATAACGAAGATATTAATTAAGTGTTAGAATTAAAGTATGTCACATGTCAGCATTACTATGAAGCATGCATGGACACAAAATTGAAAAAGATAAATTATTCAACAAAACCACAGAAACCGTGAATATACATGCATGACAAAGGAGTCATACACACATTATAGCTTACATCGGTATACATGCACATTATACATACATCCATGCATGCACATAAAGCAGTCATGTGTATCAGAGAAATGCTAATATGGTAATACATGTAGGGGGGGGGGGGGGAGGGGGAAGGAAACAGACATGTATTGAAACTGAAATTGTATTTCTGCCGTTTAACCAAAATCTTCGAAGACCATAGATCTTACCTTGCTTGCGATGCACCAATTTCAACCTCCTGCCAGATGTCTGTATGATGTGGGTGTGGGTTGTAAGCTATAACAGTCGTTTAACACTAACAGCATTTGAAGAAGTGCTGATTACTTTCTTTTTTGTGTCGGCCAAGGGTGGATCTTGATGAATTGAATGTCGATTCCTGGGAGATGACACTGCTGTCTTGCCTTCCTTTCTTTTGCAAGCTCATTTACATTTTGAGCCAGAGCAGATGAGCTCTTACATTCCCTGAAGTCCATAGTACTTGCTAGCTGCCATTCCAGACATTTGGGTTTCCAAGACCCATCTAACAAGGTATAATACAGATTTCATTAAGAATCTGTCCTTTGTCATTTTTAGTGGAGTCTGTCTAGGTGAAAATCAGGAGACATACGTGTCCGTGTCCGTTATAGCAGTAGCACATAGTAGATGAAAGAAAGATTGGTGACTTTACAGGGCATTTATTGTTGCCTTACTGGTGGAGTTCAGGTGTTATCCACTACATTCCCTAGTTTGTGAGTCATCATTATAATGTTTATCAGTCATTTTTATGGCTCAGCCATTGAAGAATCCAAAAGGACACACGCATGTGCGCACACACACACACACACTGACACACACACACACTGACACACACACACACACTGACACACACACACACTGACACACACACACACACACTGACACACACACACACTGACACACACACACACACACACACACACACACACACACACCATAATGTATGCTGATCGCTGTGCTGTGCAAGCAGTGTAGGATGCTGAGCAGTTGTACCAGTCTTGAGCGCTTGTTTATTGTTGGGCAAGTTTATACATAGCAAGCCTGGCCTTCGGGGAAACACCACCTCATTTGTATAAAGAGGAATTTGTTATGTGCGATAGTCAACTTTGTGATAGACTAATTGACATGAAGAAAAAGAAGAGAGCAAATAGTAATTGACAAGAAGGAAGTGAACAGGGAAAAGAAGAGTATTTTATTAGAAATTTGTTGTAGAATATTCTATGACGATCAGGGACACATTTTGTTCACAAACAGGGAGTTCAGTGAGATGCACTATAATTCAATCTATACTTGCACTTTTCAGTCACATGTATAACATCTGATTATGTACGTATTCCATAATCAGCAGAAATAATTCCCCATCTCTTCACTGCTGTAGGGAACTTTTTGTCTGTCATCAGTCTAGATACATCTGTGCCTCGTTACATTGTGTATAATTGTCAGGGATGGACCCTCTGTAATTCAGGTGAGACCTCCTATCACTCCAGTCAGAGGGTCCCAGGGACCCTCTTTGAATCCGTTCTGATGGGAGCCCTGTGGACTCCACTGTATATTTCCATCATATCCTGTGCAGATCCACAATCTCTCATGATGGTGGATGCTGTTTGATGTATGTAATCATGACAGTTTATGTTACTTGTACCTGCCCTTCCAGTTATATAACAGTTGTGGGTTCTGAGTACACAAGTAGCGTGTGTTTGATGTTGAGCAGAATTTGGTCATTGCACATTGTGTCTTTTGATCGCATTGCACTTGTTCTTTCTGTCTGTTTCACAGGTAACGAAAGATGGGTTTGTCTCTTCAGTGAAAGTAGGTAAGTACCCACTAATTTAGGACGTTGTATTTGCACACTCACACCAACACTATTCAGTGCTGTCCCAGCATTTACTATAAGATCTTAAGATGAAATGTAATTTACTAGAAGTGGTGTTTGTGTTTGTTTAAACACATTGGTGATCTTGTTTCATTTTGTAAAGATTTGTTCATTACCTTGTGTTACATGAATAGTGTCATTTCTTATTGTGAGTTTGAATTGACCAGACATTGATACTGTCGGTAGCCACAGAAGGAAAGCAGTTGCACTAAAAAAACATTTTAAGTATTGATTGCTTAAGAGTCCTGATCAGAATGTTCATGTGCTGTTGTGCTACATGCAGTGAGGCAGTGTATATGAGTGGCTGGCCTTTTCACTAATTATTGTTCCTGTCCTTTGCTGACTTTGGATAGTACAATAAAATGTGTACCTTGCAGAAGATGCCAGTGAAAGGGAGAATGCTCAGCATGGAAGCGTACTCAAACGCAAATTTTCAGGTAAAGGCAGTGTGTGGTTCTTGAATGGGAAAATCTAACATATCCTAATTCCCTTTTGATTGTTGTATCCTAATTCCCTTTTGATTGTTGTTCCTTTCATATCATACAGTCTGGATGTTGACAGTAAAGAGGTAAAACATGGAACTAAGAGGACAGTTGCTGAAAACTGAGCAAACTATCATTCTGAGGAACCAGGAAAACATGAAAATAGAATGAGATTGCGTATTTAATGTAACTAGACAAGACAGGCGCACATTTTCAGCCAACTGGCCTTTGTCAGGCCTATTTAATGTAACTAGACAAGACAGGCGCACATTTTCAGCCAACTGGCCTTTGTCAGGCCTATTTAATGTAACTAAACAAGACAGGCGCACATTTTCGGCCAACTGGCCTTTGTCAGGTGTAAATGTAAGACAGCAAATAACAGGTAACAAGCAACAACCACAAAAACTAGTGGAAAAAACAACCAAACTGCCCTGTTGTCTGGACAAACAGGAGAAAATCACAGATGTGAAATAAAATATTTGTGAGCTGTGGTAATTGTGAAGAGAGGAAGCAGATTGAGGTCTCAGGGGAAGTGAGATGAATTCTACAATGTAAAAGTGGTCAAACCATATTATTGTTGTTTTATCCTGAAGATGGTACAGGCATAAAACATAAGTAATCAACACTCTATGGAGTGCTTGCTGAGTGTAGTTTCTTGAGTACAAGTGTACATATATGTACCATTGAATACATATGTAACAGAGTGCCTTGCTCTGTTATGATCTTTCTCATTTATGTATGATGACGCTCAAAGGCAACACAGTATAGTGCATTTGTCTAGATCAAAAACGCCTTGTGGTTTCTCTGCCAAGTTGTACTTTTACTGTACAGCCTCTGCCCATCCCTAGCTATGCATTGAGCATTTGAAAAACCCAAGTAATATAATTTTTTTTTTTTTTATATTGCGCGTTTAGGACCCTGTTATCATATCAGTTTAAAAGCAATGAGCAGATCTACAATGAGTACATGTATTACGGAGCTTGGTCTGTGCACTTTGTTGTCATATCAGTTTAAAAGCAATGAGCAGATCTACAATGAGTACATGTATTACGGAGCTTGGTCTGTGCACTTTGTTGTCATATCAGTTTAAAAGCAATGAGCAGATCTACAATGAGTACATGTATTACGGAGCTTGGTCTGTGCACTTTGTTGTCATATCAGTTTAAAAGCAATGAGCAGATCTACAATGAGTACATGTATTACGGAGCTTGGTCTGTGCACTTTGTTGTCATATCAGTTTAAAAGCAATGAGCAGATCTACAATGAGTACATGTATTACGGAGCTTGGTCTGTGCACTTTGTTGTCATATCAGTTTAAAAGCAATGAGCAGATCTACAATGAGTACATGTATTACGGAGCTTGGTCTGTGCACTTTGTTGTCATATCAGTTTAAAAGCAATGAGCAGATCTACAATGAGTACATGTATTACGGAGCTTGGTCTGTGCACTTTGTTGTCATATCAGTTTAAAAGCAATGAGCAGATCTACAATGAGTACATGTATTACGGAGCTTGGTCTGTGCACTTTGTTGTCATATCAGTTTAAAAGCAATGAGCAGATCTACAATGAGTACATGTATTACGGAGCTTGGTCTGTGCACTTTGTTGTCATATCAGTTTAAAAGCAATGAGCAGATCTACAATGAGTACATGTATTACGGAGCTTGGTCTGTGCACTTTGTTGTCATATCAGTTTAAAAGCAATGAGCAGATCTACAATGAGTACATGTATTACGGAGCTTGGTCTGTGCACTTTGTTGTCATATCAGTTTAAAAGCAATGAGCAGATCTACAATGAGTACATGTATTACGGAGCTTGGTCTGTGCACTTTGTTGTCATATCAGTTTAAAAGCAATGAGCAGATCTACAATGAGTACATGTATTACGGAGCTTGGTCTGTGCACTTTGTTGTCATATCAGTTTAAAAGCAATGAGCAGATCTACAATGAGTACATGTATTACGGAGCTTGGTCTGTGCACTTTGTTGTCATATCAGTTTAAAAGCAATGAGCAGATCTACAATGAGTACATGTATTACGGAGCTTGGTCTGTGCACTTTGTTGTCATATCAGTTTAAAAGCAATGAGCAGATCTACAATGAGTACATGTATTACGGAGCTTGGTCTGTGCACTTTGTTGTCATATCAGTTTAAAAGCAATGAGCAGATCTACAATGAGTACATGTATTACGGAGCTTGGTCTGTGCACTTTGTTGTCATATCAGTTTAAAAGCAATGAGCAGATCTACAATGAGTACATGTATTACGGAGCTTGGTCTGTGCACTTTGTTGTCATATCAGTTTAAAAGCAATGAGCAGATCTACAATGAGTACATGTATTACGGAGCTTGGTCTGTGCACTTTGTTGTCATATCAGTTTAAAAGCAATGAGCAGATCTACAATGATACATGTATTACGGAGCTTGGTCTGTGCACTTTGTTGTCATATCAGTTTAAAAGCAATGAGCAGATCTACAATGAGTACATGTATTACGGAGCTTGGTCTGTGCACTTTGTTGTCATATCAGTTTAAAAGCAATGAGCAGATCTACAATGAGTACATGTATTACGGAGCTTGGTCTGTGCACTTTGTTGTCATATCAGTTTAAAAGCAATGAGCAGATCTACAATGAGTACATGTATTACGGAGCTTGGTCTGTGCACTTTGTTGTCATATCAGTTTAAAAGCAATGAGCAGATCTACAATGAGTACATGTATTACGGAGCTTGGTCTGTGCACTTTGTTGTCATATCAGTTTAAAAGCAATGAGCAGATCTACAATGAGTACATGTATTACGGAGCTTGGTCTGTGCACTTTGTTGTCATATCAGTTTAAAAGCAATGAGCAGATCTACAATGAGTACATGTATTACGGAGCTTGGTCTGTGCACTTTGTTGTCATATCAGTTTAAAAGCAATGAGCAGATCTACAATGAGTACATGTATTACGGAGCTTGGTCTGTGCACTTTGTTGTCATATCAGTTTAAAAGCAATGAGCAGATCTACAATGAGTACATGTATTACGGAGCTTGGTCTGTGCACTTTGTTGTCATATCAGTTTAAAAGCAATGAGCAGATCTACAATGAGTACATGTATTACGGAGCTTGGTCTGTGCACTTTGTTGTCATATCAGTTTAAAAGCAATGAGCAGATCTACAATGAGTACATGTATTACGGAGCTTGGTCTGTGCACTTTGTTGTCATATCAGTTTAAAAGCAATGAGCAGATCTACAATGAGTACATGTATTACGGAGCTTGGTCTGTGCACTTTGTTGTCATATCAGTTTAAAAGCAATGAGCAGATCTACAATGAGTACATGTATTACGGAGCTTGGTCTGTGCACTTTGTTGTCATTATGGCCCCAATCTTCAGATTGACGTTACACATACTACTATGTCGCAGTCGTATAGAACCTAGAGCAAACTGTCTTTATTCCACAGTGCCTAAGTACATAGGCAAACAAATACTGTGTAATAGCCAGTATATAGGCAAAGAAATACTGTGTAATAGCCAGTATATAGGCAAACAAATACTGTGTAATAGCCAGTATATAGGCAAACAAATACTGTGTAATAGCCAGTATATAGGCAAAGAAATACTGTGTAATAGCCAGTATATAGGCAAAGAAATACTGTGTAATAGCCAGTATATAGGCAAACAAATACTGTGTAATAGCCAGTATATAGGCAAACAAATACTGTGTAATAGCCAGTATATAGGCAAAGAAATACTGTGTAATAGCCAGTATATAGGCAAACAAATACTGTGTAATAGCCAGTATATAGGCAAACAAATACTGTGTAATAGCCAGTATATAGGGACCCGCTGAAACTTACAGACCATGCTTTGAACACAAGTTGAATGTGTTGAGGTGCTGCACGACTATTCGGCCGTCTGATCGAAAGACACTAGTCTGGGCTATAAGTAGTAACTGCAGGAAGTTGATGGATAGGGTGAGGGAATCAAAGGCTTAAGTTTTTGCTTTGCTAACATGGTTGATAATGCAGGATGCTGGTGGGCAGGGTTAACGAAGTTGGGCAAAGACACAACTAACGAGGCACAATCCATTTACGTCAGCTGCACCTCAGAGTTATGTTTTCCCATTCACTTGATTGTATGCTTATATTTCCTTTTTATTTGTGTATGTGGTGGTGCGTGTATGCATGTTTTTGTATGTGTATGTATATATATTTAATGGTATATGTATACATTTATGCTCAAGAAACTACATTCACCAAACGGTACATCTTGTACCCTCTTCAGGATAAAACAATAATAATATGGCATGACCATGTTTGCAATTTAGAATTCATCTCACTTCCTTTGAGACATCCATATGCCTCCTCTCTTCACAGTTACCACAACTCAAAATATTTCATGATTCCATGTCATTTTCTTCTGCTCGTTCAGACAACAGGGAACTTTCTTTCTTTTCCACTTTTTTGTGTGTGTTCGTTATTTGTTTGTTGTCTTACGTTTATGCTTGACCAAGGCTAGTTGGCTGAAAATTTGGACCTGTCTTGTCTTGAGAAATGGGTACGCATTCTGATTTCTCTTGTGTTTTTGTGGTTTTTGTTTGAACACGGGCGGTCACACTTGTTATGGATTTATCACTCTCAGGTGTACAGTGTTAGTTAAGGCTTTAGTAGGCTTACTTAGGTTAGGTTGAAGATTACTGTTGTTATTAACATGATTACTGTTGTTATTAACATGATTACTGTTGTTATTAACAAATGGGCAAATTGTCTACTCTGTTTTTTGTCAGTTGTTGAAGTTGCAAAGTGCATGCAATGGGCTGTGTGCAGATGAAGTCACTCCAATCCGGAAGGAGTTACCTTTTCTTTCATATGGTATGGGTCGGGTTGTGCGTCTGTGGAATGATCTGTCGGCACTGTCGGTTCCATGCTTTTGTACTGTTTACCGTGTTGACACCAGAAGGAAAAATCAGTGAAAGAAACGAGGAAAAAAAAGTTAGAGCTGGTAAACAGTTGTCGTGTAAAGGATGTCATAAACAAGCGAGAAAAAAACGACACTGCAGATCACCATGTGTGAACAAGGGGAAAAGATATGGAGGGGGCTGGCATGGCAAGAGATGGAGAAAATGGATGCCACAGTTTCAGCTCAAAGGCCGTATTTGATTCAAATTCGACCCATAGATTTATATGTTTTGACCTCTTTGAAATGAGTTATAATGAGTGCTGCAGACTCATTTATTTGTTTTTGATGCATAGGCCTACATGATCTTGAAGAGATCTACTTTCGCTTTTACCCACCCGGGTAGGCATTCAAGCTACATCTTGTATTTGGTCAATGATGAATGAACAGGGCATGTAAATCATGGATGTAAACAAATAATTATTTTTATTGGCAGATGTAAGATTCATTCTTTGCTTTCAGTTTGTATGAACAGATGCTGTCTCTTATGCAGAACATGAACTGTTTCTATATGTGTGTGTCTGTGCCTGGATGTGTGTGTGTGCACTCTGTGTGTGTGTGTGTACTCTGTGTGTGTGTGTGTACTCTGTGTGTGTGTGTGTACCTGTGTGTGTGTGTGTGTGTGTGTGTGTGTGTGTGTGTGTGTGTGTGAGAGAGAGAGAGAGAGAGAGTGTATGTGTGTACACGTGCGCATGTGCATGTATGCAATACCTTGTATACATAAATTGTGTAGCCTACTTTTCAGTCCTGTGGATATTTTCATTCTCAACCTTTTTATAGCACAATAGATGCCAGGTTTATTCAAATGCAGGTGGATATTAGTCATTTGAACTTTGAGATATGATACTTGTTTATCATAATATATTTTACACACACACACACACCACACACACACACACACACACACACACACACACACACACACACACACACAAACTCTCTCTCTCTCTCTCTCTCACACTCTCTCTCTCTCTCACTCACTCACACACATTGTTTTAGTTTTGTAAATGATGTCTTTTCGTGTCCATGTAAATGAGGCTTGCGTTATGGATATCACTAACCTCAGCTTGAAACCAGCTCTGAAGCCTGGGCATGAGGACCAGAAAGCATTGAAAGAAGTCAGGTATTAGAAGAAGCAAACAAAAACGATAACAGTTACTATAGTTAGAAAAACAAAATCCTCTGCAGCTGATGATGAAATCACTAATGTGAACGGTGATGCACATTTTGAAACACATATTCAGTCTGATGATGGAACTGAAACCAGTTGAAATAAACTGACAGCCTCACCTCTACTATCCTGATAGAGATGAGTTGGTTACATTTCACAGCAGAGGTAGAACAATTATGACAGATGAAGAATTGAATCGACTGATTCAGGAAAATCTGCATTTAGACAGGCACTTAAAAGAAATTACTTTAGAATCTTTGCATAATTAGGACGACACAAGTGATTTTAGAGGATTTTACAGAACTGTCAGTTTTGATTTTCTTGTTTCTCACCTACATTGGATAAACAGATGAGCACTCACTCATTTTCAAGTATAGATGTTGACTGTGATCCAAGCTTAAACCACTGGCTTTTTTGCTAGACACATAGAACAAGTATTTGTAAGAGTTTGCCAGTTCAGGTGAAGGGATATCCATGGCAGTGGCACATCAATAATTGTTCTAAAATATTCTTTGAGGATGCACAGTCAAATATCTCATATCTATTACACCACAGGAACATATTTCTTATCCAACAACAACAACAACATGCAAATGGTGGAAATATTTAAACAATTGCGTCCCAAATGATATTGTTTCGGCAGACAAGTTTTGATATATTTTATATATATAATATATAATTGCCATGCAAGGGGCTGAAGTGAAAAATTCCTGTTTTCACAATAGATCAACTTCTACTGAGTGCATTACAAATTGAATCAACAAGAAATCTAGCTGGACTGCAGTTTTATGTTGAACATATGATTGAAACGTTTCGTAGAAAATACAAAATTCTCAATCTCAGCAGCTAGAAGTATCGTTAATCATGCTGAGGAACAGATAACAAGCTCTTGATTGTGACAGTGTCATATGCTTTTGTTAACATGTGTCCTATTGTTTCATAAAAAGAAATGGCACCATATTTTTTTTTTTCAGTTACTAGCCATGTTTCTGCACAGTACATGTCTGTTGAAAGCCCAAAACACAATCTTCAGTTACAAAATAACAGTGAATTGTCTTTTACTGACAGCTGTGGAAATCAAATGTAAACATACACACACACTCAAACATATGCGCTACCCCCCCCCCCCCCCCCCCCCCCACACACACACACACAGACACATTCAAACATCACTGCAAAGTCAAAACATCATGTCATCTAATGATCACAAGAGGGAATCGTTGCTAAATATTGGTTGACATGTGAAATCCTGCACAATAGACTCTAGTCTCACAGTGTCATAATGAATAGCACATGCACAATTTCTCAGTTATGGATATATAATTATAACACTACAGTTATCACACACACAGACATACACATAGACACACACAGACACAGACACACAGACACACACACAGACACACAGACACACACACACACACACACAACACACACACACCACACACACACACACACACACACACACACACACACACACACACACACACACACACACACCACACACACACACACACACACACACACACACATACACACACACACACACACACACACACACACACACACACACACACACACACACACACACACACACACACACACACACACACACACACACATATCGTCATCTACCTTCGCTGTCTCAAATATGGATGTCAAGTATTTATTTCCAAGTCACTGTGCAAGATAATGTTTTAATTGACAGTCACCATAATGTGTATAGCAATCATGTATTTAATCTTTCACATGATATGACTGCATGTTGTAAACTGCCAACTGTATCAAAAGCAGAATCATAAGGAGCAGTGATGTACACTCATGGTGCATGCAGATATATCAGTGATTATTTTTAGTGTGTGTGTGTGTGTGTGTGTGTGTGTGTGTGTGTGTGTGTGTGTGTGTGTGTGTGTGTGTGTGTGTGTGTGTGTGTGTGTGTGTGTGTGTGTGTGTGAGAGTGATTACACTAATGGAGGTACAAGCTTTTGTGGCCACATTGATAATATTCGTGGTCTGTTGTGGAATTTATCATTTATTGTCATGTAATGATTACCACAGGCAAATTTAAGATTTGTGATTAGAACTGCTGAAAAGAAAGATGATTTCCAACTTGCATGAAGTCCTGCAGCAGGCCTGTACAATGCAGTTCATGAGGAACAGATAATGGAGCCTTTTCAGTTGCGGTCAAGTGTACTTTATAAAGTGGGGTTGGGGTTGGGTGGGGATGCAAAAATCATAATCTTGACAAGGACGTAGTGAATGATTCCATCCTATTCTGTTTCCTGAATTTTCCTCCTTTTCCATATCTCACAGCCACACACACAGACACACAGCCACGACACAGCCACACAGCCACAGACAGACACAGACACACAGACAGACACACAGACAACAAGACACACAGACACACACAGACACACACACACACACAGACACACACACAACACACACACACACACACACACACACACACACACACACACACACACACACACACACACACACACACACACACACACACACACACACACACACACACACACACACACACACACACACACACACACACACACACACACACACACACACACACACACACACACACACAGAGGTATCTGATTATATCAACAAGTTACTCTTTCTGCTTCTTTTGGTAGTGCACAGTGTGGGCAAAACCCTGACCTTTTGCAATTGTTTTCATTTCAACACATGCAAAGTGAAACCACTTCAGTTGGTGGTATTATCACAAGCAACTATGGGCCTATATTTCCCTGATCTGCAAAAGCAAAACATTCATACATACACCCTGAATTAATCTTCATTGTAAGTGCTTGTTTTGTAAACACTGTAATTCACGATGCTGATATACTGTAGCCTACCTACATCAGGAAGTTTGCTTGGGTGCGCAGACCATGATTGTTTAAGAATTTCATGTGGATCAACTCCATCAATATCCGTAATTTTTCAGTAGTATCTTTATTTCTTCTTTAGATTGAGCTTTTTTGTATATTTTAATGCCGATGATTGTCATGATGCTTGAGTTTGCATTGTGGAATTCTGAGTTAACCGCCGTCGCGTACGATAGCCAAGGAAAGATTTCGCGATGACTTCTCGGTTTGCACTCAGCCCATACACACAGAGAGACACAGACACAGTTATACATGCGCATGCCTTCCCCCCCCCTCTCTCTCTCTCTCTGTATATATACACATATTGGCAAACCATGTTCGAAATTTCTCTGAAATTTTTTTTAGCTTTTCGCTCATCATCAGAGTTCTGGAAAAGGAGAAAATAACACAAATATTATCAAACCAAGTAACATATGTGTGTGTATATAGTTATGTAAGTGTGTGTGTGTTTGTGTGTGTATATATATATATATATTTTTTTTTTTCTTCTCAGTTAAGTTCCCATGAGGAAGGGGTACTGCCGAAAATTTGGGTTAAATTTACATAAATCTGTTACCTTTCTGTGTGCATACTGCTGTATTACATACATACATTACACACAGACACACACGCAGACACACTGTAAATAAATGTACCATCTGACATTAACAGCAGCAGTGAAAATACAGCAGTTGCATTGTCTCTGAAAGGGTGAGGGTGGAAAAGAGAACAGATCCATGAAGTATTTTGAGTGATGCATAGATACCAGATAAGTTCAGAATTTTTAGAGAGTTTTTTTTTATCTGGGTGGTTATTCACTAGATCCTCTGACTTTTCGCTTTCCACGCACTAAGCTCAATACCTATGGTCCACGAGCCTTCTCTGTTTCTGGTCCACTCTCCTGGAACAAACTTCCTCTCTCAGTCCGTCAGCAACCTACTTTTGCCTCCTTCAAGTCCGCTCTCAAAACTCACCTTTTCTCCTCTGCATAAAATCCTAACCTCACTCAACCCCCCTCTGCAGCCTGTCTCCGCTCGGAGGGGAATCACTTTGTTTTAATATATAATTGTATATGATGTGCTCTCTGTGGTTTTCCATTGGTTTTATTCTTGCTTTTATTGCTTTTATTCTTTTCTCCCCATTTGTGGCCATGCATGTGTGTGTGTGTGTGTGTGTGTGTGTGTGTGTGTGTGTGTGTGTGTGTGTGTGTGTGTGTGTGTGTGTGTGTGTGTGTGTGTGTGTGTGTGCGCGCGCGCGCGCGCGCGTGCGTGCGTGCGTGTGTGCGTGTGTGTCTTTTCGGCGCTTGGATTTGATTTTGTCGAGATTTGCGCTATATAAATATTGTAATTATTATGTATGCATGTGCGTACGTATGTATGTATGTATGTATGTATGTATGTATGTATGTATACGCTTAGATTTATGTATGTATGTATGTATGCATGTATACGCTCAGCTTAGATTTATGTATGTAAGTATGTAAGCATGTATGTATGCATGTATACGCTCATATGTATGTAGGTATGTATGCATGTATACGCTCAGCGCTTAGATTTGATTTTGTCAAGATTTTGCGCTATATAAATAAAATATATTATTATTATTATTATAGAAGTGCTGATCGATAGAAAGAAATAAAGTTGGGTCTCCAACAACTCAGATAGATACACAAGCAAAAACTTGTCAACATGAGTATTATTTAACCTTTATCTTGTTTTGTTACAGCAGGAAGTGTGCTGGGACAATCTGGCAACATGGAAATACCAGGTAAAATCTTTAAAAAAGTTAAAAAAAATTATAAAAAAAATTATTTATTTATTATTTATTGTTAAACGTTTGAGAATGTGTTGTGTGAGAGACGGACAGTTGTATTGGCCAGTTGATCTATGTCGTTTATGCAGGGCTTGTACACAGTCATTGAAGCCTGGGTAGGCCTATGTGGTGGGGAAAATGATGATGATGATAATATTAGTAATAATAAATAAATATTGACATTTATAAGGTACCAGATCTTGATTCAAGAATCAAAGCAAGGCGTGCTTTCTCATCGTTCATCAAAGCAATCACCTGACAGTGACCAAACATTCAGTTCCTTTCACACACCATCGTTTGTTCTTCAGTCTGTCCATTTGACTCTTGAGAAGTTGTCTATAGAGCCACATTTCTGTTGCATTGATTTTATTTTCTTCGTCTTTTCTTAGTGTCCAGGCTTCGCAACCATACATTGAAATAGGCCAAATCAACATTTTTCAGGATTCTTAGTTTACATTTTTATAATGTGGCAGGGAAAGGGATTTATGTTTGTTCACAGTGATTGGTTCCATCCTTTGTCAGTGATTGGTTGATAATTATTTATCTTATGTTTTTTTTAAGGGCTGTGGTTGATGAATGATTAGCGAATTTAGTTTTCTTTATTTGTGGTGCCTTTTCTCTAATTAAATTTATTTGTAATCGTTTATGTGACAGCTGCCAAAAAGCCCAAAATGTCAGAGAATGAAGGATCCCATTCATCATTACAACCGCCAGCCCCCATGGTGATGGTGGTAGCCCAGCACTCGCAGAATCCAGGTTTGCGCTCCATTCTGCCGAAACCTCACATGGCCACAGCCATAGCTGTGACAGCATCATCTGCCGTGTCTGCTAGTCCCACCTCTGTGATGGTGTCCGCTGGCCAGAAACTGTTACTGACGGCCCCACCCTTGCTGATGAAGCCAGGCACCAAGGTGGCTTTGGTTCCTGTCAGTGTGACTGGCAAATCCTCTATCTCACTCCTGCCCACTTCCATGATGCCAGGCAGTAAAGGAAGGGCGGTGCCCGCCTCTGTGATGACTACTTCTCTGCCCAAGGTGCTCAAGTTCCCACCTTCTGTGCCCTCCTTTACATCCAAGAGTACAGACGCTCTGCGCAGTTTGCTCTCCCCTTCCAACGGTCCTCGGCTCAAAACAGTGTCCATGGTGCCTGGCTCCATTCCGGCAGTCCAGAGGTTCTCCATCCCCTCATCTGTGGTCTCTGCTGTCAGTATTGCACAAGCACGGTTGCTAACTGCATCATCATTATCATCATCATCATCTTCATCATCATTGGTTTCATTGTCATCAACGAACTCTGTGACTACACCCAGTTCAAAAAGTGTAGGTGTTGGTAATGAAGGGAAGATGGCTAGCGCCCTCCCCAATGGACTGTTGCCTGTCACACCTCCCAAAACACCAGAGGGTGAAGCGATTGCTGAAGGAATGGCTGCGGTGAGTTTTTGTTTTTGTTATGTTAGTATTGGAATGCACGGTGTGGCATGGCAGTGGTTGAAAAACAAACTGAAGCAGATCATTATGAAAGAAAACCAGTCATTTCCATTTGTAACCTAGATTAGTTTATGAAGATAATGAAATAAAAGTTTTGGATTCTTTTTGGAATTTGTTTTGCTAATATGACTTTTTTTTAAAGTTTTAGATTTCACCTTTCTTATGATTACACCCCCCCTCCACCCTTCTTTCTGAAGTGTTATGTAGCTCAGTGACCTCATTTCTGAAGCGTCATGTAGCTTTTCTCAGCCACCTCTTTTTTGGTGTTGTGTAGCTTATCCCAGTGACCTCCTTTCTGAAGTGTTATGTAGCTTTTCTCAGCCACCTCTTTTTTGGTGTTGTGTAGCTTATCCCAGTGACCTCCTTTCTGAAGTGTTATGTAGCTTTTCTCAGCCACCTCTTTTTTGGTGTTGTGTAGCTTATCCCAGTGACCTCCTTTCTGAAGTGTTATGTAGCTTTTCTCAGCCACCTCCTTTCTGAAGTGTTGTGTTGCTCATTTCAGCAACCTCCTTTCTGATACTGTTGCAGGCGCCCACTCCTGATAGTGACACCATCCCTCTGTGTTGCTGTAAGATAGTGGGCACCTTCTTCAACAAGCTGTCTGTTGGGGTCATCTACTGCCAGGCCCTGGACTCTGTGGATGGAAAGGTAATCACCAAAGTGATGATGTGCTGTCCTTGTGTGTATTTTTTGATGTTTTATTATATTTTTTCATGTTTTTTGTATTGTTTGTATGGAGTCACAGCCACAAGGTTGTGGTTGCATAGTTGGTGATTTGAATGATCAGTTTTCTCTGTCTGTTATGGCCGTAGAAAGAGATTGGGAGGGGACGGGGAGAGTGAAAATGTGTGGTGGTGTTTTAATTATAAGTCTAGGAATTGGCATTGTACTCATTAAATTGAGCATCTGGTCTGTGAAGTAGGTAAGGATTAAAAATCATTTGCTGATAAAAGGCTGTGGCGTAGTGCCCGTGTAGGCAAAGCACACAATTGGTGCAAGTTTTCAGCTGTCTTGTTGCCGTTACCCTGGCCAAGGACAGACAGGATGGAAGATGTACTTGCAGCGACAAGGGATAGATTCATATGGAGGGCCAAGATCGCCAACGCCATGCAGCAGGGCACTTGAGGAGGAGGAGGAGGAGTCAAGTCTCCTTATGCTTGGAACACAGGCAGCTTCCAAAGAAAATTTCAGCAAGGACGTGGGACCACTTGCCATTCAGAAACGGGTTACTTATCTCCTGTAACAAAAAATAATACGTAAATCTCATGCGTATGTTATATATTATTCATTGAGAGATTGGAAAATAAAATATTTAAACCATACTACTGCATATTCTTCAATTATATCACTTACAGTAAGCCTAGATTTAAACTATCGAGTGTTGGCCAGTGTTCTTTTACTGTTGTAGGACCATCTACCTGGAATATATTTCCATTCTCCCTTTGTCTATCACCTACCTTTTCTGCTTTTACATCCATGTAGAATTTAACCCACTTCTTTTCCTGACAACTTCTACAACTGCCTCTTTCCATCAGTTTGTGTTTTTAAAAATTTTTTTCTTTCATCTTGTTTTTTTTGCGTGTTGTAAGGTGGTCTGCGTTGATCGCATGCTTACATCTGGTGCGCGGGTGTGCCTTGATTTGAATTGTCAAGATTTTAGTGTGCCTTGATTTGAATTGTCAAGATTTTAGTGTCATATAAATACTGTAATTATTATTGTTATTAACATTGTAAAACTGATCAAATTTTCATTTTGTTGCAAGGTTTTGTAAGATTTCAACATTAGGATTGTGTTGTTGATGTAAATTTGCTCTCATACACTAACAAATTTCATTTGGGATTTTCTCATAATGGTGCCATATAGTTCCAGACTTTAAAATGGCAGTGTCTCTGGTAATTTTAGGAGTACAGACTTCATACTTATAGTAAACTGTAAAGACTTAAGACTTGTGATTTGGTGAGAGTGGATGATAAATGTATATTGGCATGGGATAGGTGAAAACAATAATGTGGCATTAAGTAGTGGGAAATGATAATGTGACGTTGACAGGGGGGAATAGTAATGTGGTATTGAATAGGGAAAGTAATGTGGCATTGGATGGGGAAAATATGTGGTATTGAATAGGGGAAAATCATAACTTGGCATTTAATGGGGGAAAATTAATATGGGATTGAATGAGGAAAAGTGTAATATGGTATTGGACGGGGGGAAAATATAACATGGCATTGAAAGGGGAAATTATGATATGACATTGAATGGGGGAAAATTAAAACAGCATTGATTGTGGAAAATTATAACATATATTGAATAAGGAAAATGGCAACATTGTATTGAATGGAGGGAAATTATAGCATGCCACTGAATGGGAAAAATTATAATATTGAATGGGGGAAATTCATTGGTGAGAAATTGTAATATGGCATTGATAAGGTGGTATTGAATTGGAGATATTCTAACTTGCCTTTGGAAAGGGAAAAGTATAAGATGGCAATGAATAGAGAAAATTGCAACATGATAGTAAATAGGGGAAAAGTATAAGATGATATTAAAACAGGGGAAAATTACATGGTATTGTATGGGGGAAATTATAACATTGCATCAAATAAAGGAAAAATTGAAATTGTAACATTGCACTGAATAAAGGGAAATTGTGACATGGTATTGAATGGGGGAAAATTATAACGTGACTGAATAATGGGAAGGAGGAGGAATATAGTATTGAAGGTGGGGATAACTATAACATGGTATTAAATGGGGAAAACTATACCTGGCATTGAAAAGGGGGGTGGGGGTATGTCAACAAGTATCTGACTGTTCAGGCTTATGGCAACAAAAACAGGAAGACAAGTGAATGCCAGGTGAAGTGGGATGGGGTGGGGTGGGGGTACTTGGTGATGTCTGGGCTACCTGACTTTTTGGCTAATCAGCTCCCAACAACCTTACCAGTACTCATGTTTCCAGTACTCATGTTTTTCTTCAGGCGTTGGGCTGTTGTAACAAGGTATCCAACCTGCAGCTGGTGAGACCTGGTGTGAAGATTCCCTTTATGGCCGTGTGTGAGGTGCACCGCAAACGTCTCAAGTTGCATCAGTGCTGCCCAGGCTGTGGTCACTTTTGTACTCAGGTTGTTACTGCTTATTGCGTTATTGCTTATCATCTTATCACTGATTTTGCTTTTTTGTTATTATGATAAATATTGAGGTTGCACCAGTGCTGGCCAGGTTGTGGTTACCACTGTACTCGGTATTTAGCTTCTGAAAGAATCTTGGCATTAAACAAAAACAACAAGGGAGTCCAAGTGTTGATAGTCACAATATAATATTGAGAATGGTTTGATGGTTCTGAAGTATGTTTGTAGTTTAGTACAATTCATCTATAAAAAAAAATCAATTCGAAACTATTACTTTTTGTTCAGTTTGTAGGATTGAAAAAAAAAAAGGAATCTTTGTGATGTAAAGCATAGTGCAAATCATATGTGCAGATTTTATGTGGCTTGTTAATTTTGAAAATAGTACAGTTGGCTGTTAATTTCATGTCTGCAGATAGTACAATTGGCTGTTAATTTCATGTCTGCAGATAGTACAATTGGCTGTTAATTTCATATCTGTAGATGTGTTGCATGTTGTGTAGGGCAAGTTTTACCAGTGTCGACAAGACGGCAGCACGGTGCACAACTTTCACCGACAGTGTCAGACAGAGAGGGATGGCAGACTCTTCTGCCCTCACTGTGGTGAAGAGTCGGGCCAAGTGGAAGTCTCCCTCGCGCTCAACGAACCCCAGCCAAACCAGTCGTCAGAGCAAATTCGGGCCAATCTCAGGAAATCCTTGTAAGTGCTAGATCGTTGGGGAATGTCAGTATGTGAAGAGTGAGAGTGCTTGTTTGTGTAGTAGGAGTGACTCCTGAAAAGGGACTAAGATGGGAGTGGCCCTCCCCATAATGGAGTATGACAGGGTAAAAAAAAAACAACCACCACCCTTAGACATTAGATTCCACCCATGTGTGTACAGTGCTATCGGCTACAATAAAATCCAAGGGAGACGGATATGTTTTTGTTATTGCAGAAGTTTGTAGTAGCTATAGGAAAGAAAGTTTGTGACCTTACACTGTGCTGATTGTTTGTTGCCTTGCTGGTGGGGTTCAGATCTTATTCACATTTTATACATTGTCATTATGATGCACACACATGCACACCACATTGTCATTATGATGTACATATGTGCACCCACTGCAGATCACGCACGCACACACATGCACATGCATCACATGCATACAAAACATGTTCACACTAGCAATGCTGCATGAAAAATATACCCTGGGTTTTTGGGTTAAAAGATTTTCTATGGTTTTGAAGACGTTGTTCTGATCAGAAAACAGTTTAAAAATTTTCGGATCAGAGTAGTAGCTCACAATATATTCCAGTTTGAAGTGTAGAACATTTCTTCAAATTTGGTCACAATTTTTAGTGTGAGAAAGAAGAGGCGTGTGGGCCCAGCTATCACAGAAGAAACCATCAAACAACATGTTGTGCTGATTTTGCTGGAAATGACACTCATTTTGTAATTGCGAGAGACAGACAGGATCAAATGTCAGGAAAATCTGATGAAACTTGCCAGAATTTTACATTGTTTACAATAATAAGACAAAAATGGCTCATCACAGAGTTTTGATAATGGTTTGATTCACTTCAGCTAACAAAAATACATTACTTACCAAAATTTCATGACACTTTGTCCTGTCTGTCTCTCATAATTACAAAATGAGTGTCATTTCCAGCAAACTCAGCATGCCATGCTGTTTGATGGGTTTCTAATGTGATAGCTGGGCCCACACACCTCTTCTTTCTACACTAAAACTTGACCCATTTTGAAGAAATGTTCTACATTCAAACTGGAATATCTTGTGAACTACTCATGCAATTTGAAAAATTTAAACTGCTTTGTGATCAGAACAACACTATCTTCAAAACCATGTAAATCTTATAACTCATAACCCAAGTTGAATTTTTCATGCGGCATTGCTACTTAGCGTAATTATGCTTGCAACCTTCATTATGTGTCGGGACAGTTTATAGCTTATTTTGTGTTACTGCAGTTTGTGTTTTTAGAAATCAAAGATTTTCAGTGTGTGTTTTACCTGTTCAGATCTAAGGCACGAATGACGCCCAGCATTGTGGTGAAGAAGAAGTCTTCTGAAGCTCAGACAGGGGTCAGTTTCACACTGCCCAACTCCAAAACAATTTCATCAGGTAAGACTGGGCAGAAACATTCACTCTTTTGTCATTGTTGTTCTTTGAAGATGGTTTGCACTGATGTTGGTTGTCCAGGGATAACACGTCCTTGGGATGTGATAGGGAAGGCTTTTTGTGCAGATGATGTTAGCCAGGAAGCTCAGGTCCCCGGACGTGATTGGGGATGGGCCTCATTACTGTGGACTTGATTGTGTGAGGATGTTGCTGCTTCTCCTCATTGTTTCATCCTGTACAACTCCCAACAGATTGTGTGAAGATGTTGCTGTTTCCCTCATTGTTCACGTACAACTCCCAACAGATTGTGTGAGGATGTTGCTGTTTCTCCTCATTGTTTCATCCTGTACAACTCCAACAGATTGTGTGAGGATGTTGCTGCTTCTCCCTCATTGTTTCATCCTGTACAACTCCCAACAGATTGTGTGAGGATGTTGCTGCTTCTCCCTCATTGTTTCATCCTGTACACTCCCAACAGATTGTGTGAGGATATTGCTGTTTCTCCCTCATTGTTTCATCCTGTACAACTCCAACAGATTGTGTGAGGATGTTGCTGTTTCTCCCTCATTGTTTCATCCTGTACAACTCCCAACAGATTGTGTGAGGATGTTGCTGCTTCTCCCTCATTGTTTCATCCTGTACAACTCCCAACAGATTGTGTGAGGATGTTGCTGCTTCTCCTCATTGTTCATTGTGTAGATGTTGCTGTTCTCCCTCATTGTTTCATCCTGTACAACTCCCAACAGATTGTGTGAGGAGTGCTGTTCCTCATTGTTCTTGTGAGGAGTTTCTGCTTCTCCCTCATTGTTTCATCCTGTAAACTCCCAACAGATTGTTGTGAGGATGTTGCTGCTTCTCCCTCATTGTTATTGTGTGAGTGTTGTGCTTCTCCCTCATTGTTTATCCCAACTCCCAACAGATTGTGTGAGGATGTTGCTGTTTCTCCCTCATTGTTTCATCCTGTACAACTCCCAACAATTTTTTATTGGTTTACCAGGAAATACCTTTATCAGGTTGCCAGGATTTTTTTGTTTTGTTTTTTGTCTGTATTGCTAGGATTTCTATCTCCGTGGGGATGTCGGGGGCTCTTTCAGTATAAATAGTATCCACACTTTCTGGCAATTCTGTGCTAGAAATTTCCTCTTTTCTGTGACTCTCTTTGTTTCTGCTTTGCTACTTTGTTTTCTGTCATTTTTTCCTATCATTTTCTGCCTTGTTGGTCATTCATCTTAGGATTGATAATAGAGTACATGTATTGAGTGCGTTTTTGGCTCTAGGGAAATGAGAAATGTGAAAGCAGTATTAGGTAATTTATATGTTTTAGTATCCTTAGTTATGTTCAAGTTTGTATTGAGGTATGTTTTTTAAATCCCTTGTGTGATAAATTGCACAGAGTGGTTAATGCCAATGGCATGTCCTCGGATTATGTGCGTGAATGCATTGGTATGTGTACTTAAATCTTATTTTCCTTTTTTTTCCCTGTTGAAGTATTGTATGTTTTGAAATGGTTATATCCCTGACAGGGCTGTACGCAGTCAGCTGGGCTTTAAACAAAAATAACAGTAACAATCTTTGTCATGTTGGGATTTTTTCTGTCGCAGATACAGCTTTCGTTTTTGGTATGTTTTGCTGCAGATACCATTGTTTTGTTTTCCTGTCTGTCTTTTCAGTGTCTTGTCGTCATCATTTCCTGTTTTCCCTGTCTGTTCTTTTCAGTGTCTGTGTCTTGTCATCTTTTCAGTGTCTTGTCGTCATCATTTCCTGTTTTCCTGTCTGTCTTTTCAGTGTCTTGTCGTCATCATTTCCTGTCTGTCTTTTCAGTGTCTTGTCGTCATCTCCTGTTTTCCTGTCTGTCTTTTCAGTGTCTTGTCGTCATCATCTCCTGTTTTCCTGTCTGTCTTTTCAGTGTCTTGTCGTCATCATTTCCTGTTTTTCTGTCTGTCTTTTCAGTGTCTTGTCGTCATCATTTCCTGTTTTCCTGTCTGTCTTTTCAGTGTCTTGTCATCATCATCTCCTTTTTCTGACTGCCACTCCGTCATGTGTGTTTTCCCAGAAGTGCTGGATAGTGTGATAAACTGCTTGACTGTATCACCTTGTTGACAGATCAGAAACATTGGCTATATGTACGAGGAGATAGGTGGCAGAATGGCCCAGATATTCACCTGCCAGTAACCAAACTCAAGGTTCCAGGGTTTGATTCCCATTGAGGATTTGACTTTTCTCTTCATTTCTTCCAGAAAATCTAATCATCTAATTTAACCATCTAATCCTTCGAAAGGGGATGAAAAATATGAGTTGGATCCATGTTCCTTCTGGCTCTAAATAACTCAGGGCAGTTGAAAATCATGAAGAGCAGAACATTTCCAAGCTGATTTGGCAATAAAAAAAAAAGTATTGGAGAGAGAGGGTTTTTTTCCCCCAGGTCCCTCCCCTTGAAGTCCAGTTAACCTTCTTGTCTTTCTGAACTCTTGATGAGGAAGGGGACAGTGTGTGTGTGTGTGTGTGTGTGTGTGTGTTGTGTGTGTGTGTGTGTGTGTGTGTGTGTGTGTTTGCACTCATGAAGTTGACCTCTGACCCTTTCTTGGAATTGGCGCGAAAATGACGGTGTCTGTTCAGTTAGCGGTCTAGGAGATAGAATTGTGGAAAAGAGAAATGGTTCATCTAATATCGTGCTTAGTTTCCCTTTAATTGGACCTTCTTTAGTACCATAACAAAAATTTGATATCCGCCGAAGCTTTAGCTTCGGCACGTCACTGTATGACATCACGGTGCTGAAGCTTGAGCTATGGCGCGTCACTGTATGACATCACGTGCTGAAGCTTGAGCTATGGCGCGTCGCCAAAGAGTTAACAGTGTGACAAAGACCAGTGTATTCCATGTGCTATTAACGGTGTGCCTGTTTCAGAGGGCCTGCAAGCGGGTCCAGACAGAGAGAGTCTGGAGAAACTGATGGAGCTGTGTGTCTTGAAAACCGAGAGGTCAGTTTTTGCTCTCCTCATTGGAAAGAAATAATCCGAATATTGTCAAGAGAAGCTTTGTGTATGTATGATGGATGTGTTGGGGTAGGAAGGGAGGAATTTGTGGTAGTTTATATTTGTAATGTTCTCTTTGATGTCTGTAACATATGTGTATGACCAGTGAAATGTTTTAACCCTCCCATTTGCATAGTTCGCAGTGAAACTTCCCCTAGTATTCGCCTTCTTTCTCATTCATACAAAGACAAAAATTGAATGCAGTCATTTCCTTCTTCTCTCTTGTGAATGATGCCAGTGGTGGCGTCTTAATTTAGTGTTAATAGTTCATTGGTCCTTCGTGGACCTACCCGCCAAATTTCATCCATTCAGAGTGAGCTAGCTCATGGTTACAGCGTGATGGAAAAATAGTGGCCATGTGTGCAAACATGTGGCCGGAGTGAACAGATGCGAGAGAGCTGTATTTGACCGGATGCAGCTGGAGTGAATGGGATAGGGTTAACTCTCTCCGTCTGGACATCCCCTATAAGGGACGCTCAGTTTACAAACATATGAATGTCCCCTATAGGGCATTTGGCCCGTTTTGAATTTTTGGAGACCCATCAAGATGATACAAGACTGTATAAACTACAAAAAGCTTCACTGGTCTTTCCACTGGCCAAAGCAGCCAATCAGCACAGATTTTATTTGATCATGTGTGTGCGACCTTGTTTTGTTTGACCCAACGCACTGACTTCACTCGGACTAAGATGACGTCTCTCCCTAGTGCTTCACAGTCCCAACACTCAAAAAGAAATCAACAACAGAAGCTTTTTACCATCAAAAGATTATTCCTTGGTTTTTACCACTCAAGCATAACAACTATATTGTGAACATAGCAGCTTAGCATTATAATGCTCAGCGGAGTATGCTACACACAAAATATAGAAGTTGGCAGGTCTGCCCTGATTAAAGGAATTCAATGTTAAGCGCCAACTGCTTGCAGAGATCAACAAAAGAAAGCGGAAATGTGTAGGCCATGCGATCAGAAACACCAGAACAGATTTGATATCAACAGTCCTGCAGGGGAAAGTGGAGGCAAGGAGAAGAAAGGGATGGCTGCACACCTGTTTCAACAACATCACTGATGTCTGTGGTCTGGGGATCCAGGAGGTCGCCCACAGATGTCTCAATATTGTTACCTGGAGAAGACTTGTGATGTCTAGCGTGGCTTCTACTGCCAACCCCGGCGAGGGAGAGAGCTATGAACTGAGAGTCACAAGAGGAAAGCTAGAGGGATTAACAGACCTGCCAACCCATACGATTTTGGCGTATTTAGTACGCCAGTTTACTCAAAATACGACCAATACGCCGACTTAATAAAAAATACGACGAAAAAAAAATTAAACATAAAAAAATCAAGTACCATTAGAAAGTGAATTTTTGGGCTCAGAATGCTCTAGATTGCACAGATTTGCACCAATTCTTTAAAAATTTTCCGGGGGGGCATGCCCCCGGACCCCCCTAGTTAGCTTGCGCCTTCGGCGCTGCGCACTCAGAATACACCAATATTTTCAAAAATACTCCATTTTTCCTGGACAAATACTCCAACTTAAAAGTCAGGGTTGGCAGGTCTGGATTAAGAGTTCAAGGTAGACCCAGGGAGAAAATACCAGTTTTGCAGAGTTAATGGGGACAGAAAGGGTAGAAGATAAACTTCCAGCGACAAAAGATGAGCTTGTACGGAGGGCCGTGATTGCCAGTGCCATGTAGCATGGCATATGGTGATGATGAGAAATGTTTTGTTGTTCTGTTTATCTGTCCTCTGTCATACTGTTTTATTGTTTGTGCCCTTCTGTTTGAGTCTCCAGTGGTCCTCAGAGTATTTGTGTGTGTGTGTGTGTGTGTGTGTGTGTGTGTGTGTGTGTGTGTGTGTGTGTGTGTGTGTGTGTGTGTGTGTGTGTGTGTGTGTGTGTGTGTGTGTGTGTGTGTGTGTGTGTGTGTGTGTGTGAGTGAGATGTCCTGATCTGTTGAATATCAAGTAGAAGCAGAGTCTTAAAAGAATATTTAGGAGAAATAAACGAACACATTGTGTGCTGTTTGGACAGGCCCAAGAAGTACCGTGTGCTGCCAAAGAACTTGTACCAACCAGCATCAGATGGTGACATTGACAGAGTCTTTTATATGCTCAGTAAGTCAGTTACAAGTTCTTCTGCGTGGTTGTTTAGTGACAGGGTCTTCTACGTGCTCAGTAAGTCAGTGATTGGCTCTTTTATACGCTCAGTAAGTCGGTGATAGTATCTTCTGCTTGCTCAGTAAGTCGGTGACAGTGTCTTCTGCATGCTCAGTAATTCAGTGACATAGTCTTTTACATGCTCAGTAAGTCAGTGATGTAGTCTCCAAAATGCTCTGTAAGTGAATGACAGTATCTACTGCATGTTCAGTAAGTCAGTGATGTAGTCTTCTATATGGTCTGTAAATAATGACAGTATTGACTGCATGTTCAGTAAGTCAGTGATGTAGTCTTCTACATGCTCTGTAAGTAATGACAGTATTGACTGCATGTTCAGTAAGTCAGTGATGTAGTCTTCTATATGGTCTGTAAATAATGACAGTATTGACTGCATGTTCAGTAAGTCAGTGATGTAGTCTTCTATATGGTCTGTAAGTAATGACAGTATTGACTGCATGTTCAGTAAGTTGGTGACGTAGTCTTCTATATGGTCTGTAAGTAATGACAGTATTGACTGCATGTTCAGTAAGTCAGTGACGTAGTCTTCTATATGGTCTGTAAGTAATGACAGTATTGACTGCATGTTCAGTAAGTCAGTGACGTAGTCTTCTATATGGTCTGTAAGTAATGACAGTATTGACTGCATGTTCAGTAAGTCAGTGACGTAGTCTTCTATATGGTCTGTAAGTAATGACAGTATTGACTGCATGTTCAGTAAGTCAGTGATGTAGTCTTCTATATGGTCTGTAAGTGAATGACAGTATTGACTGCATGTTCAGTAAGTCAGTGATGTAGTCTTCTATATGGTCTGTAAGTGAATGACAGTATTGACTGCATGTTCAGTAAGTCAGTGATGTAGTCTTCTATATGTCTGTAAGTAATGACAGTATTGACTGCATGTTCAGTAAGTCAGTGATGTAGTCTTCTATATGGTCTGTAAGTGAATGACAGTATTGACTGCATGTTCAGTAAGTCAGTGAGTAGTCTTCTATATGGTCTGTAAGTAATGACAGTATTGACTGCATGTTCAGTAAGTTGGTGATGTAGTCTTCTATATGCTCTGTAAGTAATGACAGTATTGACTGCATGTTCAGTAAGTCAGTGATGTAGTCTTCTACATGGTCTGTAAGTAATGACAGTATTGACTGCATGTTCAGTAAGTGGTGACGTAGTCTTCTACATGCTCTGTAAGTAATGACAGTATTGACTGCATGTTCAGTAAGTTGGTGACGTAGTCTTCTATATGGTCTGTAAGTAATGACAGTATTGACTGCATGTTCAGTAAGTTGGTGACGTAGTCTTCTATATGCTCTTTTAGTCATTGACTTGTTTTCAACATGCTCAGTCATTGTTTTCTACATGCTTAGTCAGTCATATGAGTGATTTCTACATAGTCATTGATTGTTTTTACATGTCTAGTCAGTCATTGACTGGTTTCTACATGCTTAGTCAATCGACTGTTCTCTACATGCTTAGTCAGTCATTGACTGGTTTCTACATGCTTAGTCAGTCATTGTAGTTTGTGTGTGTGTGTGTGATGTGTGCTGTTAGACGATACGGATCAGTTTTTACTATAGAAACAGTAATTTGATAGTGTAGTTTTTGGTGTGTGTGTGTGTGTGTGTGGTGGTGTGTTGTGATGTGTGTGTGTGTTGTGTGTGTTGTTCGTTCGTTCCTTGATTTAACGTCTTTTCACTATAAGTGATATTAGACGGAAAATTGTACATAGAAACAGTAATTTGATAGTGTTGTTTTGTGTGTGTGTGTGTGTGTGTGTGTGTGTGTGTTGTGTGTGTGTGTGTGTGTGTGTGTGTGTGTGTGTGTGTGTGCGTGCGTGCTGGTGCTGCGTGCGTGCGTGCGTGTGTGCTCGTGTGTGTGCAGTAGACGATACAGATCACATGTACTATAGAAACAGTAATTTGATAGTGTAGTTTGTGTGTGATGTGTGCAGTGGATGGCATGGACCCCAACCAGACTTGTGAAGAAGAGGACAAGCAGACCGTTCTTCATGCTGCAGTGTACTCTGGTAACCTGGCTCTGGTTTACCTCCTTGTACAGGTAAATCGCTTGGTTAATGTTATTGTTATCTTAAATACTGCTGTGTAAATCTTCAGGTAAAGTATTCGGTTAGATTTTTCCACATGTACTTCTATATAAATCTACAGTTAAAACACTTATCTATGTATTACTGTATATATCAAGACATTGAACACCTTGCGTACCTACACTGTTTTATGTTTGTCAAGAGTTTAAGTACGTGCATGCCCCTGAACCTCTTACTTTTTTATTTCAGTCAGTATCCATGTCTGATGTTTTCTGTTGAAAGGCGGGTGCCTGTATACACACCCCAGACAAGACCCTGAAGACCCCCTTGATGGTGGCGGCAGAGAATGGTTATCTGGCCATTCTTCAGTTTCTGGTCAAGGCTGGGGCTCGTCTGGATGACAGGGTGAGTAGTTCACTTGCATGGATTAAACAGGAATTTATCTGAAAAAACCACCTCTTTTAGCATTATACACCCAACCATATCCACTCAATGCAGAATGGCACAAGATTGCTTTATGAGTGATTTGTGTGTCATTCGGCGTTAGTTGGCTATGGTAGGTATACTAGCTAAATGGAAATTTACTTGGAAAAATGTCTCTTTTCTTGTGTTGACTGGTGGTCAGGGTGAGGAGCACATGACCTGTTTGCACTGTGCGGCCAAGGCTGGACACCTGGACATTATTCACTACATCCTGGACGTTGGTGCTGTGGATGTCAATGCCCAGGTGAGTAGTATCCTCAGAAACAGTTGAACACTATAGGCTATAGTTGTTTGGTTTTTATCATTGCTGATAATAGCGTTTGTTTTGTGTTTGTGTGTTTAGATATTCTGTATAGCATCTAGAAAATTTCAGTATGGATAGAACAGTGTGGTGGGGTGTGTGGTGTGTGTGGGGTGTGTTGTGTGTGTGTGTGTGTGTGTGTGTGTGTGTGTGTGTGTGTGTGTGTGTGTGTGTGTGTGGATGTTCAGTATTTTGTAGATAATGCTGTCATGGATAGAACAGTGTGTGATCACTGTGTGTGTGTGTGTGTGTGTGTGTGTGTGTGTGTGTGTGTGTGTGTGTGTGTGTGTGTGTGTGTTTACCAAGGACAAAGGGGATTGGACATGTATCGCTCTAGTGCAGTGTCACTCCAAGTTTTTTCTTATAGCTGTATTGATCATAGTCATGGCTAGAATCACAGGTCCACTATTATGTGATTTATGTGTGTTGCATGATGCAGGTGGCTGGACACCAATCATGTGAGCCACAGTCAAAGCTGGTCCTTTATGTGGTGTAGATTTGCAGGATGAAGTGGCTGGACACTCATGTCAGGCTGGACACTCATGTCAGCCACAGTCAAAGCTTGTCCATTATGTGGTGTATATGTTGCATGATGCAGGGGGCTGGACACTCATCATGTGAGCCACAGTCAAAGCTTGTCCATTATGTGTGATGCATGTGTGTTGCAGGATGAAGGTGGCTGGACACCAATCATGTGGGCCACGGAGTCAAAGCTGGTCAACATTGTCAAGTTCTTGGTGTCCAGGGGGGGTGATCCCAACAAGAAAGACAACGTACGTATGATGTAATATTCCATGTGCATTACACTCAATGCGTATAGTTTGGCATCCTGTGTGTATGTGTGTGAGAGACTAGAGATAGGATGACAGCTCGGGTCCAGGGTAACATGCCTGCCAAACAGACTGAGTGTGATTGGCTTTGTGTGTGTGTCAGCTCAGACAGACATATGGTTGTCAAGTAGGTAACAGATGGATTGCCAATGGGTAGAGCCTAGGTTTGATCCACCTTGACAGTTCATACCTACAGAGTAAAGGGTGGGCATTTTTCTTACCTCCCCGGCAGCATGTGCAGACCTGCCAGTGCCAAAACCCCGTTTGTCTGTATGCATTGCAGAATATGAAATACGCATGCTAAAGACCCTGTGAGTCATATCGGTGGTTGGCATATGGAAACATGAAAATGCCCAGTATGCATGCCCACATAATATACAGATTGTGTAACAACATAGTGGAGTGTGGTCAGCTTGCCTGATGGCTTGAGTTCTCTGTGCTTCACTAAGAAAGTCCGATTGTGTGATGCGTAGCGAGTCCAAATGACTTGGAGAATAGCGCTGTACTGAAAGGATTGACAATAATGATGTCAGATAAATTTTGAGACTGATAAGAAGTGAAATCAGTAAGAGAAGAAATGTTGATGAAAATAAATGAAACAAAAGACTGTTTAAGAAGTGAAATCAAAAGATGATGAGTGCTTCATGTTACAGGAGAACAATGCCTTATAGAACAAAAGACGGTGTTTAAGAAGTGAAATCAAAAGATGATGAGTGTTTCATGTTACAAGAGAACAATGCCTTATAGAACAAAAGACGGTGTTTAAGAAGTGAAATCAAAAGATGATGAGTGTTTCATGTTACAGGAGAACAATGCCTTATAGAACAAAAGACGGTGTTTAAGAAGTGAAAATACATGATGAGTGCTTCATGTTACAGGAGGAGAACAATGCCTTATAGAACAAAAGACGGTGTTTAAGAAGTGAAAATACATGATGAGTGCTTCATGTTACAGGAGAACAATGCCTTATAGAACAAAAGACGGTGTTTAAGAAGTGAAAATACATGATGAGTGCTTCATGTTACAGGAGGAGAACAATGCCTTATAGAACAAAAGACGGTGTTTAAGAAGTGAAAATACATGATGAGTGCTTCATGTTACAGGAGAACAATGCCTTATAGAACAAAAGACGGTGTTTAAGAAGTGAAAATACATGATGAGTGCTTCATGTTACAGGAGAACAATGCCTTATAGAACAAAAGACGGTGTTTAAGAAGTCAAAATACATGATGAGTGCTTCATGTTACAGGAGGAGAA
This sequence comes from Monoplex corrugatus, assembly GCA_030674185.1. Taxonomy (NCBI): domain Eukaryota; kingdom Metazoa; phylum Mollusca; class Gastropoda; order Littorinimorpha; family Ranellidae; genus Monoplex; species Monoplex corrugatus. The sequence goes on from JAPXFY010000028.1 coordinate 52,557,269, forward strand.
CAATGCCTTATAGAACAAAAGACGGTGTTTAAGAAGTCAAAATACATGATGAGTGCTTCATGTTACAGGAGGAGAACAATGCCTTATAGAACAAAAGACGGTGTTTAAGAAGTCAAAATACATGATGAGTGCTTCATGTTACAGGAGGAGAACAATGCCTTATAGAACAAAAGACGGTGTTTAAGAAGTCAAAATACATGATGAGTGCTTCATGTTACAGGAGAACAATGCCTTATAGAACAAAAGACAGTGTTTAAGAAGTGAAAATACATGATGAGTGCTTCATGTTACAGGAGGAGAACAATGCCTTATAGAACAAAAGACAATGTTTAAGAAGTGAAAATACATGATGAGTGCTTCATGTTACAGGAGAACAATGCCTTATAGAACAAAAGACAGTGTTTAAGAAGTGAAAATACATGATGAGTGCTTCATGTTACAGGAGGAGAACAATGCCTTACATTGGGCGGCCTTTGCCGGCAGTGTGGAGATTGCTGAACTGTTCCTGGACCTGGGTTGTGAGCTGGACTCACCTAACGAACATGGAGACCGCCCTTTGTGAGTCTTGGACCCTGTCATTGTTTGTGGCGTATGGGGGTGGGAAGGTCCAGTGTTCATGTTAAAGTGTTTGTGCCATATGGACGTGGAAATATTCTGTGTTTGTGCTGTATGAGAATGGAAATTTTTAGTGTTTGTGTTCAGTGTTTGTGCCATATGGAAGTGGGAAGATTTGGCGTTCATGTTTAGTGTTTTTGCCATATGGGAGTGGATAGACTCATTGTTCATGTTCAGTGTTTGTTCCATACGGAAGTGGAAATGTTCTGTGTTCATGTTGAATGATTGTGCCATATAGAATTCGTAAGGTTCTGTGTTTATGTCATATGGGAGTAGAGAGGCTCAGTGTTCATGATCAGTGTTGGTGCTGTATGGAAGTGGAAATGTTCAGTGTTTGTACCATATGGAAATGGAAATGTTCTGTGTTCATGTTCAGTATTTGTGTGATATGGGAGTGGAAAGGTTCAGTGTTTGTGCTATATGAGAATGGAAAAGTTCAGTGTTTGTGCCATATGGGAATGAAAATGTTCTGTATTCATGTTCAGTGTTTGTGCCATATTGGAGTGAAACAGTTAAGTGTTTATGTCATATGAGAATGGAAATGCTCTGTGTTCATGTTCAGTGTTTGTGCCATACGAGAATGGAAATGTTACATGTTCATGTTCAGTGTTTGTGCCATACGAGAATGGAAATGATACATGTTCATGTTCAGTGTTTGTGGTTGGAGTCATGGCGCCCCTGCTTGCCTAAAAGTATTCATCGTAGGGTTGTGAGACACTTTATAGAAGTACAGGTAACACCTATACCCCAGCCTCATCTGGAATACTGTTGCCGTTTGGTCTGTGACTGCTTATTGGGTATTCGCAGTTGGCCCCTGTATCTGGGGGTTATTCCTCTATCCGCCACTTGGGGATGCGTTTGGGTCGGGGACGGTTGCTCCATAATTTACATGGCATATGATGATGATGATGATAATGAAAGAAATTACTTTCAATTTGTAACACACCTGTTAATATACATCACTGTTAGTTTGGGTTACACCTGTTTATATGTATTACTGTCGGTTTGTGTGACGCCTGTTGATATACATTACTGTTAGTTTGTGTGACGTGTTGATATACATGACGGTCAGTTTATATTATACCAATTGATATACATCTCTGTTAGTTTGTATTATACCTGTTGATATAAGTAGGTATTCCAAAGTGCTCTTCGCGGGCGGCGAAAAGTACGGCAAAGTGCGATTTTTCACTGGTTTTCAACTTGCTCGTTCTCAACAAAATGCAGTGTCAGAAATAAAAAACATAGATCATGTTGATCTGTGATCCTTTAAGCTTTGTTTAAAGTCAAAATAAATCAATAAGTGTAACATTTACCGTTTGAAATATGCTTTTGATGATGGGTACTAAATTGCGATTTTGCTGCAACTGGAACGACGAAATCGGAACGCGGTTTTGACACCTACCTTGAAAACTCGCCTCGCGGAGATCAGCTGGGTCAGATATCAACAAACCATTTACACAGTCAAAAAGACGACTAAACTTGCTTTCATCCGATGTAAAAAGTGAACTGATAGGTTTGCATTTAGTCGGTCGTTTCGTGCGTTAAAAACTTCCGTCGATGATTTCGCAACCTTACTCAAAACCAATCTCTCCATATTTTCCACTGTGCAAAAGGTCAAGGTTTCAACTTTCAACTTCTGCTAGTTGCATATGGATTCAACCACTGGCTGTCTTCCGCGAGGACTGAGAAAAAGCAACCTATTTTCGCTTTCCCTTAGCGTCTGACGCGCAATGGCGGACACGCGCGAAGATCGTTCGGGCGAGCACATGGACGTCGAAGTTTACGTCGACCGCTCCAGCCACGACGAATCAAGCGATCCAACTTATCTAGAGGGTAAGTGAAATATCTTGCAGTTTGTTTACTATTACTTTTCGACATTTTGTTTCCTGATTTTAGAATATAATTGTTTGGAAAGCGCACAGCTGCAGCACCCACAGTATCATAAATATGTTAGAAGGTAGGGGTAGGTGACGGTTTGGGGTGCGGTAATTTTACAGAGAGTGAGATCAGGCATATGATTAAAGGAAAATGTTTACAAAAGATTTTTTTAATAATCCATGCCTTTATTATATTTATTTATAATGATGTTAATGAGAGATTAGCGATTTATTGTGGTCACGTGACCAACGCTTTGATCGATCGATAGTCGAATCGGCCGAGTGCCCTCCCTTGACTTCACTCGATCTGGTTCAGTGTCGTTCAATAATTTCACAATGTTACACCTTTTTCTTTTCTGCCTTTGTGTAAACTTCCTGAATGGTACCATTGAAACAAATTTGCATGTTTATCAATCCTATTATTTTTAGGCCCAATATTATTATCACCTAGATCTAGTTCAACAGCTTTAAAAGTTTATTATTATTATTAATATTGTTATCATATTTTTGTTATTATTTTACTATCATTATTCATTATTATTTATCATTATTATTATTATCATTATTTCATTATTAGTTTACTATTATTCATTACTATTTATTATCATTACTATTATTGTCATCAGAAATAATATTTAAACAAAATAAAGTAGGCCTACCAGGTTAATGGGTTGGACACTATGAACCTTCCTAACTAGGCCTATAGTGTTTTTGAGATAAATTTTGTTGTGCTGATTTGAGTAGGCCTAAATGTATGGAACATTTTACTTTGCCCACTGCTTTGTGAGTTAGGGTAAGGTATTATAATTTTATTTTCAAAGCTGACAATAATACTGGTAGGCTTCTTACAGCTCCACCCACACCAATCTCTATCTCTCTTGATCCTTTCTCTCTTTGACAGGCAGGGAAGTTGAGCAGGGGTACAAAAGTCCTTGTGTTCCTGCATGTTTTATGTTCTTGTTTTTTGGATTTGTTTTTGTTTTGGTCAGTATTTCACTATTTGCCTCTTGCTCTGTATGTATAGGCCTGTTTGTCCCTACAAATGGGATTTTCACATTACGCTACAGGATAGAACAGATAGATGTACTAATACTTTCCCTCTACACTATTTTTCTCACAGATGATCTCTTCATGAGGATGAAGGAGCGATTTCTTAAGACTGGCAGAGGGCGGAGACCTAGTCTTTTGGACAACTTTGACAGCAATGATGATGAACTGCATCTTAACATGTTTTAATTTCCTGTCACTTGTGAAGGGGAATCACTGATCATAGACACTGACAAGTATTTTTTTACATTTCATTACATGATTTTTGTAAAATGAGATGATTTCTATCTTTTGTGCTTCCGGTCCAGTTTAAGTTGAAGGCCAGGACAGTTATCTACTGTGATTAAGCAACAGTGAAAGGTCAAGACAATGATGTGGAAGCTTTTGATAATGTTCTACACACAGTTAAGGAACAGTTAAAGGTCAAGACATGTTTTAATTGTTGTTTAATGATTAAAAAAACAACAAATTGGCATGTAAAAACTATGAAGATGACTTCTTTGAATGAATGTTGTTGATGTACATGTCTTGTTTGATTCGATATGTAAACAAAACGCATTATTTGTTACTATTATCAGCTGACATTTGTTATAATTTTGTCATCTGATTTTTGTTTACAGAAAGATTGAAACCTAATGTCTTGTTTGTTATATTGACAGATCATAAAAAACTGATCATTTTGGTATATGGTACTTTGCAGTAGGATGAATGTGACAGAAGTTACGGAGTCTTGCAAAAAGCTAAAATACACATTTTTTTCAAAATAGGTATTTTATCCTTACCCAAATATGGTTTGATTAAACATACAGATGTCTGGGGTTGTTTTACATTGAAAGAGTTTGTCATGCTGAGCAATTTGATATCAAAACCATTTTTGTAACTTTAAAGTGAAAAAAGTTATGGTGCACCAAATATGTGTAAAATTCGCCATTTTTTTCACTGTGACAAATCGGCATATTTCGCATTTTTGACATCTGATATCTTTTCAACCAGCTTTCAGATGAAGCTGGAAAAAATTAGGGTTAAATTCCTTAATATGTTTATCATATATGATTCATTTCAGTGTCACTGTATTGTATTTCTTAAAGATAATGGAGTTTGAAATTAATGAAAATGGGTCCCTTGCCCAGCTGTTTGGAACGGCGGCGTCCAATTTTGCTATATTTTGTCATTTTCATAGGTCTGTATTTTTATTGATATGCATTTCTGTCCATATGTTTTTTGCACATCAACTTAACAAGTAAAAACCTCCTCAGAAATGATTTTCTGGACTTGTGTGATTTTATATGTGTGTTCAAGGCATGTCTGAATGTGGCCTAAAAAAATGTGCGAAATTTTTCTAAGTCCAAAAAGAAAGGAAAAAATCATTAAAAAATTATTTTTTTATCCCACATTAAAAAATAAAGTATGTATGTGTTCAGAATGAAAATCTCTATTTTCCCAGCTGATTTTTATACAGGTAAGTTCAAATTTGAAAATCACTTTGGAATACCTAATATAAGTTTGTATTATACCTGTTGATATACATCTCTTGTCAGTTTGTACTACACGTGTTGATATACATCTCTGTTAGTTTGTATTATACCTGTTGATATAAGTTTGTATTATACCTGTTGATATACATCTCTTGTCAGTTTGTACTACACGTGTTGATAAACATTACTGTCAGTTTGCATACATCACTGTTGGTTTATACTGCACCTGTTGTATTACACCTGTTGATATATATCACTGTCCATCTCTCTATCTTTTATGCTGTGAAGTTGTGTTCTTTGACTGTGGATAATGTATGGTAAAGTACAAGTTGTGTGTTGCTTTCCTTTCAGACACATTGCCTCAAGACTGGATCACTACGAAGTGGTTGTGTAAGTATATGTTCCACTTTCTTGAGGAAGGCATCTCTTAGGAGTTACTCTGCACACAGGTCTAGCTTTAGTCGTAGTCTGTTTGGTATCTATAAAAAAAAAATGAAGGGAGAAAGAAAAAAGAACAAAGGAAGAAGACATTATAAAGGTCCCTTTCTGATTGTTAAGTTTTGGAGCTCATAGAACAGGACACTTGTTACAGATGAGTGGTTTCTGTAAGAAAACGTGTTATATAATCCCAGTCATTTTGTGTGTATTTGAATATTGAAAGTGTGTTTGCTCGGAGTTGACTCAGGTATTCTGCTTAAATATTAAAAGTGTTCCTGTTAAGGCTATGTGGGAATGGTAGGTGTGTTTTATGTTATGTTGATATTACTGTTGTATAGATACGAAACCTGGACAATCAACAGACGATGGCAGAACAAGATTGAGTCAGCTGAAATGTGGTTTTTAAGAAGAATATTAAGAGTTTCATGGACAGCTAAGAAAACAAATAAGACAGTTTTAAAAGAAGCAAACACAAAAAGAACAGTAATATGAAAGATTAGGAAAAGACGAGCTACATGTATATGTAAAGGACATTTTATTTGGCAAGAGAAGTTTGAACACCTAGTTATAACAGGAAAGCAGGAGGGAAAAAGAGCATCAGATAGACCCAGGGAGAAAATGTGAGTTTTGCAGTGTGGATGGGGACAGAAAGGGTAGGAGATGTACTTGCAATGACAAAGGAAAGATTCATATAGAGGGCCATGATTGCCAGCCCCATGTGTCATGGTGCATGATAATGATGGTATTACTGGGTGATGGTGATGCTTTAGGAGTAATGTTTATTTCTTTTTCCAGGGTCCTGCTTGCTAGAGGGGCTAGTGTGGACTTAAAGAACAACAAGGATGAAACACCTGTGTCTGTAAGTGCTATCACCTCTTCTGATTTTTATTTTTTTTATTTTTTATTTTTTATTATTTTTATTTTCTATTTAAAAAAAAGTTTGGTTTTTTTTTGCTCTTGGCGTTCTGAGTTGTTTGCTGCTGTTAGGACCTTCTGTTGTCTGGTTCTTCCCAGAGTTTCTTGCTGCTACAGTTGTACGAAATGACCTGAAAATTAAATTTTTAAAATGTTTGATGTGGCCAGTCATGATTTATGGCTATGAAGCCTGGACTCTTAGAAAAGCTGAGTGCCAAAGTTTTGAGACAGTAGAGATGTGGCTTTATTGGAGACTACTACGTATCAGATGGACATATAGAAGGATTAATGAAAGTGTCCTGGAACTTAATACCACCAGAAAATAATTAGCAGATATCAGCAAGAGAAGACTAAAATACATTGGCCATGTGTCACATAACAAGAACACAGACTTCATGGCAGCCATTTTTCAAGGAAAAACAGAGGGAAAAAAGAAGAAATGTAGACCTCTAATCTCATACATCGAGAACATAACCAACAGTAATAGCTGAAATATTCAAGAAGTTGACCTCAAAATTCAAGACGGCCATTTGGAGGCACATAGCAGTGTCATGAAGTGCAGTGGCCAACACTGAACTCCATGATGCCGACAGGTGACAGGTGACGTGGCACTGAACCTGTGTGGAAGTGTGTCAGGGGCCTGTGTGTGTGCGCCTACTTTAGAAAGCTGTCAGCAACATACACTTTGGATAAGATTATTGATCAAGTTTATTCAGGAATATACGCTTGGATGAAATTATTTCTAAAAAATTCATTTCTTTTTCAGTGGTGTTCCTTTCATTTCTGTGTTGTTTGTGGTTAATTTTTGTAACATTTTTTACACTTTGGTCGGTATTGTGCGATTTGTGGGAAAAGTTGTGCCCCTTTGACAGCAACTTCATAACAGTTGTTGAAGCTACAATATATTAATTAACAGTAGGATTTTATTTAATCAAGCTTTTTTGCTTTGTCTTTTTTTCTGTTGTCAGTTTTGACAGTTTTGTGTTTTTCTCTTTCAGTGCTGTGCGTTCCCCAGCAGCCAGGTGTGTATGGCTCTCAAAGTCAACAAACAGCTCAGAAGTTTTGCAGCGAAACTTTCACGCCCTGAAAAACTGGCCCACAGGTATGAGATTGTTATTCTGCCCACATAAGTCCTCTGGTACTGTATCTTCTGTGTGTTGTACTGCCCGCTGAACTCTGTTGTGGCTGGGCTTGCCTCAGGGCTGTTGCTGTCTGTTGTGGCTGGGCCTGCCTCAGGGCTGTTGCTGTCTGTTGTGGCTGGGCCTGCCTCAGGGCTGTTTCTGTCTGTTGTGGCTGGGCCTGCCTCTAGGGCTGTTGCTGTGCTGACCTGAGGTTGCCTTAAGAAAGTTTGGGTGTATGGGCTCTTGTCATTTTTATCAAATACCATCTCTCATCATCGATAGAATTGCAAAAAATTGTACATACTTATGGTAAAATGATTGAAGAATTTGAGTGTCAGATCTGTATATTAAAGTATTTTTGTAGAATAAGTGGTTATTTGGCTTTTCTTTTTTTGATAATTGTATTGATGAACCAGTACAGTTAGCATATCCATAACCAGCACTTGGTGAAGGCACTAGCATGTCTGTATGGACCTCTTCTGAATCACCGTCTTTCTCAGAAACTTCATTTTCACCATCGCCAGAATTGTTGTTATCAAGATTGATTTCCTTCCGCGTGACACCATGATTTCTTGCCATTTTTTGTTTTTAAACGGGCTAAAAATAAATCCTGAAGCATGCAAACTCAGTAGGTGTAACAGTAGAAAATTCTTAGTGGGTGTAACAGTAGAAAATCTTAGTGGGTGTAACAGTAGAAAATTCTCAGTGGGTGTAAGTAGAAAACTGTCAGTGGGTGTAACAGTAGAAAACTGTCAGTGGGTGTAACAGTAGAAAAGTTCTCAGTGGGTGTAACAGTAGAAAACTCAGTGGGTGTAACAGTAGAAAATTCTCAGTGGTTTAACGTAGAAAATTCTCAGTGGGTGTAACAGTAGAAAACTCAGTAGGTGTAACAGTAGAAAATTCTCAGTGGGTGTAACAGTAGAAAACTCAGTGGGTGTAACAGTAGGGTAAAATTCTCAGTGGGTGTAACAGTAGAAATTCTCAGTGGGTGTAACAGTAGAAAACTCAGTGGGTGTAACAGAGAAAATTCTCAGTGGGTGTGAACAGAAAATTCTCAGTGGGTGTAACAGTAGAAAACTCAGTGGGTGTAACAGTAGAAAACTCAGTGGGTGTAACAGTAGAAAACTCAGTGGTGAACAGTAGAAAATTTCAGTGGGTGTAACAGTAGAAAATCTCAGTGGGTATAACAGTAGAAAACTCAGTGGGTGTATACAGTAGAAAACGTCAGTGGGTGTAACAGTAGAAAACTCAGTGGGTGTAACAGTAGAAAATCTCAGTGGGTGTAACAGTAGAAAATTCTCAATGGGTGTGAAAGTAGAAAATTCTCAGTGGGTGTAACAGTAGAAAACTCAGTGGGTGTAACAGTAGAAAACTCAGTGGATGTAACAGTAGAAAACTCAGTGGTGTGTAACAGTAGAAAACTCAGTGGTGTAACAGTAGAAAACTGTCATTGGGTGTAACAGTAGAAAACTTCAGTGGGTGTAACAGTAGAAAACTCAGTGGGTGTAACAGTAGAAAATCTCAGTGGTGTGTAACAGTAGAAAACTTCAGTGGGTGTAACAGTAGAAAACTCAGTGGGTGTAACAGTAGAAAACTTCAGTGGGTGTAACAGTAGAAAACTCAGTGGGTGTAACAGTAGAAAATGTCAGTGGGTGTAACAGTAGAAAATTCTCAGTGGGTGTAACAGTAGAAAACTGTCAGTGGGTGTAACAGTAGAAAATTCTCAGTGGGTGTAACAGTAGAAAATTCTCAGTGGGTGTAACAGTAGAAAACTGTCAGTGGGTGTAACAGTAGAAAATTCTCAGTGGGTGTAACAGTAGAAAACTGTCAGTGGGTGTAACAGTAGAAAATTCTCAGTGGGTGTAACAGTAGAAAACTGTCAGTGGGTGTAACAGTAGAAAACTCAGTGGGTGTAACAGTAGAAAATTCTAGTGGGTGTACAGTAGAAAACTGTCAGTGGGTGTAACAGTAGAAAACTCAGTGGGTGTATCAGTAGAAAACTGTCAGTGGGTGTAACAGTAGAAAACTTCAGTGGGGATGTTTAACAGTAGAAAACTCAGTGGGTGTAACAGTAGAAAACTGTCAGTGGGTGTAACAGTAGAAAACTCAGTGGGTTGTAACAGTAGAAAACTGTCAGTGGAGTGTTAACAGTAGAAAACTGTCAGTGGGTGTAACAGTAGAAAACTCAGTGGGTGTAACAGTAGAAAACTGTCAGTGGGTGATGTATGGTGTAACAGTAAACTCAGTGTGTACAGAAACTCAGTGGGTGTACAGTAGAAAACTCAGTGGGTGTAACAGTAGAAAACTCAGTGGGTATGTAAAATCAGTGGGAAGTAAAAACTGTCAGTGGGTGTAACAGTAGAAAACTTCAGTGGTGTAACAGTAGAAAACTGTCAGTGGGTGTAACAGTAGAAAACTGTCAGTGGGTGTACAGTAGAAAACTCAGTGGGTGTAACAGTAGAACTCAGTGTGTAACAGTAGAAAACTTCAGTGGGTGTAACAGTAGAAAACTCAGTGGGTGTAACAGTAGAAAACTCAGTGGGTGTAACAGTAGAAAACTCAGTGGGTGTAACAGTAGAAAACTGTCAGTGGGTGTAACAGTAGAAAACTGTCAGTGGGTGTAACAGTAGAAAACTCAGTGGGTGTAACAGTAGAAAATTCTCAGTGGGTGTAACAGTAGAAAACTCAGTGGGTGTAACAGTAGAAAACTCAGTGGGTGTAACTAGAAAATTCTCAGTGGGTGTAACAGTAGAAAACTTAGTGGGTGTAACAGTAGAAAACTGTCAGTGGATGTAACAGTATAGCTAGAAGACTGACTGTGGCTATGTGTCTGTAACAGGGACCTGTCCGTCGGGCGAGAGAAAAACCCAATAGCGTGTGTGAACGCTGTGGACGATGAGCCCTGTCCCACAGATTACCTGTATGTCAACAGCAACGTGGAGACCCAGGACTTGCACATCAACAATGTCATCACCAGCTTACAGGTTGGTGGCAGGTAGTTTGTTGGAAACTCCATCTTTATTCCTGTGCTGTTTATCTTTTACCTCCTTTGTTGGAAACTCCATCTTTATTCCTGTGCTGTTTATCTTTCGCCTCCTTTGTTGGAAACGCCATCTTTATTCCTGTGTTGTTTATCTTTTACCTCCTGTGTTGGAAACACCATCTTTATTCCTGTGCTGTTTATCTTTTACCTCCTTTGTTGGAAACGCCATCTTTATTCCTGTGCTGTTTATCTTTTACCTCCTTTGTTGGAAACGCCATCTTTATTCCTGTGCTGTTTATCTTTCGCCTCCTTTGTTGGAAACGCCATCTTTATTCCTGTGTTGTTTATCTTTTACCTCCTGTGTTGGAAACACCATCTTTATTCCTGTGCTGTTTATCTTTTACCTCCTGTGTTGGAAACACCATCTTTATTCCTGTGCTGTTTATCTTTTACCTCCTTTGTTGGAAACTCCATCTTTATTCCTGTGCTGTTTATCTTTCGCCTCCTTTGTTGGAAACGCCATCTTTATTCTTGTGCTGTTTATCTTTTGCCTCCTTTGTTGGAAACGCCATCTTTATTCCTGTGCTGTTTATCTTTTACCTCCTGTGTTGGAAACACCATCTTTATTCCTGTGCTGTTTATCTTTTACCTCCTTTGTTGGAAACTCCATCTTTATTCCTGTGCTGTTTATCTTTTACCGCCTTTGTTGGAAACGCCATCTTTATTCCTGTGCTGTTTATCTTTTACCTCCTTTGTTGGAAACGCCATCTTTATTCCTGTGCTGTTTATCTTTTACCTCCTTTGTTGGAAACTCCATCTTTATTCCTGTGCTGTTTATCTTTTACCTCCTTTGTTGGAAACTCCATCTTTATTCCTGTGCTGTTTATCTTTTAACTCCTTTGTTGGAAACTCCATCTTTATTCCTGTGCTGTTTATCTTTTACCTCCTTTGTTGGAAACTCCATCTTTATTCCTGTGCTGTTTATCTTTTACCTCCTGTGTTGGAAACTCCATCTTTATTCCTGTGTTGTTTATCTTTTACCTCCTTTGTTGGAAACGCCATCTTTATTCCTGTGCTGTTTATCTTTTACCTCCTGTGTTGGAAACTCCATCTTTATTCCTGTGCTGTTTATCTTTTACCGCCTTTGTTGGAAACGCCATCTTTATTCCTGTGCTGTTTATCTTTTACCTCCTTTGTTGGAAACTCCATCTTTATTCCTGTGCTGTTTATCTTTCGCCTCCTTTGTTGGAAACGCCATCTTTATTCCTGTGCTGTTTATCTTTCGCCTCCTTTGTTGGAAACTCCATCTTTATTCCTGTGCTGTTTATCTTTTACCTCCTTTGTTGGAAACTCCATCTTTCAGGCTGGGGAACTCCTCGGATCCGAGGATATCCAAGATATTTCAAAGCGTCTTCCGAGAAAAAGAAAACGGGTCCGAGAAAAAGAAAAGCCCGCCGAAGAAAAAAAAATCGTGAAGGACTTGATCACTCTGCGTCCATTACCGTTCCGTATCCAGTATTTCCAGTCCAGGTTTTCATCAGACCATTTTTCAAGGCAGTGCCGCCCGCGGTTGTGAGGGTATTTCCGCGTGTTTTATGAAACTGTTGCCGAAGCGGGCGCATCAATTTGTGAACACGATTTTCGCAGCCATTTTCTGCATGTTTCACAAGAGTAACGCTTCAGTAGAGTCTACGATCGGCAAAATGTCGTGCATATCACGCATCGTAAATCGTGGCGAGACGTTTGACGAAGGATCAATTAGCAACAAATGGAGATGGAACTGGACTGAAAAGTCAACAAAAGTGGCAGGTTACGATCAGCGAGTTTCAACTTGCGTTCGCAAAGTGAACAAGGCTGTAGAGGCCATCAGTCACTATGGAAACAAGCAGCAAAGGACCACAAGAGAGGCCAAGATGTGCAAGTGGATCTGTGGCTGCCCCCCCCCCCCCCCTACCAAGACAAAACAGGCTTCTCTTGCCAGTTTTTTTTTTAAATAGTGTACTTATAACCTTCTTTGTCCCCTGTTGTCTTACCATGCTGTGTGAAGAGATGGTGTTGACTATGATAAGTAGGCCTATAAACTGTTTCCATTAATTTGACTTTGAATAAGTTTGAGGGTGATGCATCATTAGTAGAGGAACTACCTGTTTATGGGGCTCAGTTTGTGAAGACTGAACAGTTGACAGTACACATACAAGAAAGTGGAGTGAGTGTTGACTATATACAATACTAGACTCAGTAGACTGATGCCAGTATTTGACTTTGAATAAATCTGTGGGTGATGCATCATTTAGTAGAACATTACGGGGACTCAGTTCGTGAAGACTGAATCATTGAACTTTTGAAGCAAGGCAGTAGTTTACATCAAGAAAATGGGGAAAAGTAAGTTGGGTTTTTTTTTTTTTTCTTGTTTTTTTTTTTGGTATGATTTCTTTGCATGCTGCATGGTAAATAAGATGTTTTTAGTTTGGTTTCTTTGCATGCCACATGGTAATTTGCCTATCACGAGAGGCCACGAAAGGGTCTTCAAAAATGCTCGAATTCAATTTCGGCCGGGGGGCTTTGCCCCCCTGGGCCCTCCACCAGGGGCATTGCCCCTGGACCCCACCAGGGCCTAGGCGGCCCCTGGATCCCGGCCTATTTTTCAGAGATTTTTTGGATCATCTGTTCCCCAGCCTGATCTTTATTCCTGTGCTGTTTATTTTTTACCTCCTTTGTTGGAAACCCCATCTTTATTCCTGTACTGTTTATCTTTTACCTCCTTTGTTGGAAACTCCATCTTTATTCCTGTGCTGTTTATCTTTTACCTCCTGTGTTGGAAACACCATCTTTATTCCTGTGCTGTTTACCTTTTACCTCCTTTGTTGGAAACTCTCATCTTTATTCCTGTGCTGTTTATCTTTTACCTCCTTTGTTGGAAACTCCATCTTTATTCCTGTGCTGTTTATCTTTCGCCTCCTTTGTTGGAAACGCCATCTTTATTCCTGTGCTGTTTATCTTTTACCTCCTTTGTTGGAAACTCCATCTTTATTCTTGTGCTGTTTATCTTTTACCTCCTTTGTTGGAAACTCCATCTTTATTCCTGTGCTGTTTATCTTTTACCTCCTGTGTTGGAAACGCCATCTTTATTCCTGTGCTGTTTATCTTTTACCTCCTGTGTTGGAAACGCCATCTTTATTCCTGTGCTGTTTATCTTTTACCGCCTTTGTTGGAAACTCCATCTTTATTCCTGTGCTGTTTATCTTTTACCTCCTTTGTTGGAAACGCCATCTTTATTCCTGTGCTGTTTATCTTTTACCTCCTTTGTTGGAAACTCCATCTTTATTCCTGTGCTGTTTATCTTTTACCTCCTGTGTTGGAAACGCCATCTTTATTCCTGTGCTGTTTATCTTTTACCTCCTTTGTTGGAAACGCCATCTTTATTCCTGTGCTGTTTATCTTTTACCTCCTGTGTTGGAAACGCCATCTTTATTCCTGTGCTGTTTATCTTTTACCGCCTTTGTTGGAAACTCCATCTTTATTCCTGTGCTGTTTATCTTTTACCTCCTTTGTTGGAAACGCCATCTTTATTCCTGTGCTGTTTATCTTTTACCTCCTTTGTTGGAAACTCCATCTTTATTCCTGTGCTGTTTATCTTTTACCTCCTGTGTTGGAAACGCCATCTTTATTCCTGTGCTGTTTATCTTTTACCTCCTTTGTTGGAAACTCCATCTTTATTCCTGTGCTGTTTATCTTTCGCCTCCTTTGTTGGAAACGCCATCTTTATTCCTGTGCTGTTTATCTTTTACCTCCTTTGTTGGAAACTCCATCTTTATTCCTGTGCTGTTTATCTTTTACCTCCTTTGTTGGAAACTCCATCTTTATTCCTGTGCTGTTTATCTTTTACCTCCTTTGTTGGAAACGCCATCTTTATTCCTGTGCTGTTTATCTTTTACCTCCTTTGTTGGAAACGCCATCTTTATTCCTGTGCTGTTTATCTTTTACCTCCTTTGTTGGAAACTCCATCTTTATTCCTGTGCTGTTTATCTTTTAACTCCTTATCTCTGTTGAGACACCATATTCCTAAGCTGTTAACCCTTTTCTCCTCACCTTTGTTGGAAACTCCTCCTCCTTTCTAAATGGTTTACCTTCTTTCCCCTTACCTCAGTTCAGGGTTCCCAGATTTCTGATTTTTTATATATATATATATTTTTTTAGAAATCCGAGGAAATCCACAGGTTGCATCTGAGAAAAAAATTCTTTTCAAAATTTTTTTTTTTTTTTTTTTTTTCAAATCGACTTTTTTTTTCCTTCTGTAAAACAGTTGGCTCTTTGTCAGTCTGTTGATCTCTCATAGCAGACAAGGAAACTTTGGGAAGGGGGAAAAATCCAGTATCAAAACTGCTAAAGTCACTTCCAGTGGGTTTTTTCCCCTTCTGTCAAGCACAACTTGTTTTCAGAGCCGACTGCACATCTTTCAAGGAGTGTGATTTGGAGAAGGTCTGCCACAGCAGAAACAAAGACTGCAAAAATAAATGTTGTTGGGAGTGTGTTTCACAAAAAAATCTACATGGAAATGAGCACTTGGTTTTCAAAAGTAGTAGAGGCTGGCATAACCTACAGTGTGTTGTGCCACTGCAAATGGTAATAGTCATGCAGGCTGCTGCACACTTTCAGACCATTTCAAGTCAGAGAAGCACCAGATGAGGCAGAAAACTAGAGAACCACCAAGATGTTTAAGTCTACTTTGTTGTTTGTTTGTGACGGTGTACGTTACAAAACTATGCATCAAAGTTTCTTGTAATCTGAATGAAGGATCATGAACAAATCCAAAGTTGTGCCAGATAATATCAGATTGCACTGTTTTGAGGTTATATTTGAAAAATTTTCTGTTAAGGGGGAAAAATCTTAGCAATCCCCATAGAAAAAAAAAAAAAAAAAAAAAAAAAAAAAACAACAACTTAGGAATAAACGCTTAGACATGTTACAGACATACACACAAACATATTCTCTCTTAAAAATCATCAACTGAACATGCTTGTTATATTTTGATTGTGTAGCTATAGCTTTGTGTAGTGAAAAGCATACATTTTAGACCAAACCTTAAAAAGTTATACAACTTTGCATTAATACTAAAACAAAAGCATACATTTTAGACCAAACCTTAAAAAGTTATACAACTTTGCATTAATACTAAAACAAAAGCATACATTTTAGACCAAACCTTAAAAAGTTATACAACTTTGCATTAATACTAAAACAAAAGCATACATTTTATATCAAACCTTAAAAAGTTATACAACTTTGCATTAATACTAAAACAAAAGCATACATTTATATCAAACCTTAAAAAGTTATACAACTTTGCATTAATACTAAAACAAAAGCATACATTTATATCAAACCTTAAAAAGTTATACAACTTTGCATTAATACTAAAACAAAAGCATACATTTTAGACCAAACCTTAAAAAGTTATACAACTTTGCATTAATACTAAAACAAAAGCATACATTTATATCAAACCTTAAAAAGTTATACAACTTTGCATTAATACTAAAACAAAAGCATACATTTTAGACCAAACCTTAAAAAGTTATACAACTTTGCATTAATACTAAAACAAAAGCATACATTTTAGACCAAACCTTAAAAAGTTATACAACTTTGCATTAATACTAAAACAAAAGCATACATTTATATCAAACATTAAAAAAGTAATACAGCTTAACAGTTGTACTGAAACAGGTATTTAAACTTTTTTACTCTCCCTGTGGGAATGCTGGGGGCTCTTCCAGTATAAATAGTATCCCCACCTTCTAGAAATATTGTGCTAGAAATTTCCTCTTTTCTGTCACTCTTTTTTTCTTTCTTCCTCCATTGCTTTCTGTCATTTTTTATCATTTTCTGCATCATTCTCTTTGTTTTGTTCTTCCTCCATTGCTCTCTGTCATTTCTTCCTATCATTTTCTGCCTTGCTGGTCCATTCACCTGTATGTGTTCGATAAAGTCTTGTTTACTTTCTCATAGGATTGATAATTGGGTACATGTATTAAGTACATTTTTGGCTCTAGGGAATTGAGATATCCAAAAGTAATTTTTAGGTAATTTAGGCCCGTCTTTATATATGTGTTAGTTCCTTAGTTATGTTTAAATTTGTATTCAAATATTGTTTTAAAATCCCCTGTGTGATAAATTGGATGGAGTGGTCAGCACCAGGGGCATCTTCTTAAATCATGTCCACAAATGCATTGATATGTGTACTTAATTTTCTTTTCCTTTTTTCTCCCTGTTGAAGTATTATGCATGTTGTGAAACCAGTATAGCCCTGATATGGCTCAGTGCAGTCAGCTGGGCTTTAAATGGCTCTGTGCAGTCTGCTGGGCTTTAAATGGCTCTGTGCAGTCAGCTGGGTGTTAAATGGCTCTGTGCAGTCAGCTGGGCTTTAAATGGCTCTGTGCAGTCAGCTGGGCTTTAAACAAAACAGTAATAGTAACTGTTAACTGTTTTACTATGATGAAAACATGGACCCAGTGAAGTGCAACAAAGAACTAACTTCCGATTCAAAATCTGATCAGTTGCCCGTCTGATGTGATTGTCTATGCCATCACACGAAATAGCCAAAAGATGATTTCAAATATGATAGATATTAACCATTTGAATCATAGATAATATGGTTGTGGAGGAGTTTTGAGTGGTAAAGTAGGGTGGAAAGGAGACAGCTCTGGTACAGCTTCAACTTTGTGTTGATGCTGTACTTGGAGGAAGGGGGGGGGGGGGGAAGGACCTCCACACATGGACCCAAATTTTGTTTTAATTCAAAGGTTTTTATATTCTTTCCTTGGCACATCTTTTTTTTTCTTTTTCTTTTTTTTTTTTGGTGGGAGGGGGTCCTACAGGGCATGAAAACTGCATGGGGGAGACAATTTGTATGAGTGTGTTTGTGTGTGTGTGTGTTTGTGTGTGAGTATGTGTGTGTGTGTTTGTGTGTGTGTTTGTGTGTGTGTGTGTGTGTGAGAGTATGTGTGTGTGTGTGTGTGTGTGTGTGTGTGTGTGGTGTGTGTGTGTGTGTTTGTGTGTGTGTGTGTGTGTGTGTGTGTAATATACAGTGTCTCTGCAATGTAAACATTTAGTTCAGTTCCTAATACTTATAACCAAACTGACCACTAAGACCATATCAAGGCTAATGAATTGTACATTTTTATTGTGAAATAATACCACTAGGAAAAGAAGTTAGTGAAGTGGATAGAGAATGATATATGTCCTACCTTGTGTTGTTTTTTGTTCTGTTATCATGTGTGAATGTAGCAAGAATGCACACCACTACTGTAAGTGTATTAAGTATATCTTACCTATATAAAGATTTTTGTCATGGCTGCATTTTCCCAGCCATCCTGCCACCCTTTAGTTGTGAGCCGGCGTTGCCTGCGTGTGCTATTTTTAGCCAGGCAGGGTCGACCAAAGTCCGTCAGTGTAGCGTGTCTTTGAAGTTTGTGCTCCGGCACTAGTGATAAAGGGACGGGTGAAAAGGGTGTGGGGAGTGGAAGGGAAGGGGCGCGCTATTAATAGCCGGCAGAAAGTGGCCAACTAAAGTATCTCGGATTTGTGCGCTGTGGTGTGTGTGATGATAGATGATAATAACTATATTATGTGTATGTGTACAAAATGACATATTGTACATGATAGATAATAACTGTAATGTGTGTGTATATGTGTGTGAACACACAATGATATATTGTACATGATAGATTATAATAACGGTGTGTTATGTGTGTGAGTACACACAATGACATATTGTACATGATAGATTATAATAACGGTGTAATGTGTGTTATGTGTGTGAGTACACACAATGACATATTGTACATGATTGATTATAATAACGGTGTTATGTGTGTATGTGTGTGAGTACACACAATGACATATTGTACATGATAGATTATAATAACGGTGTTATGTGTGTATGTGTGTGAACACACAATGACATATTGTACATGATAGATTATAATAACGGTGTTATGTGTGTATGTGTGTGAGTACACACAATGACGCAATGTACATGGTAAATAATAACTGTGTTTTGTGTATATGTGTACAGAATGACATATTGTACATTATAGATAATAACTTTGTTATGTGTGTGTGTGTATGTATACAATGACATATATGTTAGATGTGATGATGATAACTGTTATGTTTATGTCCACCAACAGAGCTGTCGGTGTAAAGACGACTGTTCCTCTGTCTTCTGTGTGTGTTCTCGCAGCAGTGTCAAGTGCTGGTTTGACAAGGTGAGTCTGTCTCCATGCCTGACATACTGCAGGTGATGCAGATGGGGAGAAGGGGAGAGGGAACGTGCTGCTTATATGCTGAAAATGATAAAACTTGTAAAAGTCAGTATGGTTGACTGGTAAAACATTGATCATAATGTGTGTGTCAGTATGGTTGACTGGTAAAACATTGATCATAATGTGTGTGTCAGTATGGTTGACTGGTAAAATATTGATCATAATGTGTGTGTCAGTATAGTTGACTGGTAAAACATTATCATAATGTGTGTGTCAGTATGGTTGACTGGTAAAACATTGATCATAAGTGTGTGTCAGTATGTTGACTGGTAAAACATTGATCATAATGTGTGTGTCAGTATAGTGACTGTAAAAATTGATCATATGTGTGTAGTATGTTGACTGGTAAACATTGATCATATGTGTGTGTCAGTTGGTTGACTGGTAAAACATTGATCATATGTGTGTGTCAGTATGGTTGACTGGTAAAATTGATCATAATGTGTGTGTCAGTGTGGTACTTGTAAAGGATTGATCATTGTGAGTATAGTTGTCTTGGTAAAGGATTGATCATTGTGTGTGTGTGTGTGGGTGGTGGTGGTAAAGATTTGATCATTGTGAGTGTGCATCAGTATGGTTAGCTGGTAAAGGATTGATCATTGTGTGTGTGTGTGGGGTGGTGGTGGTAAAGATTTGATCATTGTGAGTGTGCATCAGTATGGTTAGCTGGTAAAGGATTGATCATAATTAGTTGTGTGCGTGTCGTTATAGTTGACTGGTAAAGGATTGATCAGTGTGTGTGTGTGTGGGGGGGGGGGGGGGGTTAAAGATTTGATCATGTGTGAGTGTGCATCAGTATGGTTAGCTGGTAAAGGATTGATCATTGTGAGTATAGTTGACTGGTAAAGGATTGATCAGTGTGTGTGTGTGGGGGGGGGGGGGGGGGTAAAGATTTGATCATTGTGAGTGCATCAGTATGGTTAGCTGGTAAAGGATGATCATTGTGTGAGTATAGTTGACTGGTAAAAGATTGATCATAATGTGTGTGTGTGTGAGTATAGTTGACTGGTAAAGGATTGATCATTGTGTGTGTGTCAGTGTGGCCATTTGATGAAGGATTGATTCTAATGTGTGTGTACAGTATGGTCGTTTGGTGGAGGATTTCAATCTGCTCGACCCACCCCACATCTTTGAATGTAACCGTGCCTGTCGCTGTTGGGTCAACTGCAACAACCGCGTTGTTCAGAATGGAATCACGTGAGTCAGGGAATACATACGTTCCACACATTAACATATACACGTGCACACATAACATATACACTGCACACATTAATATACACGTGCACACATTAACATATACACGTGCACACATTAACAATACACATGCACACATTAACAATATAACGTGCACACATTACATATACACGTGCACACATTAAATATACACGTGCACAATTAACATATACCGTGCACACTTACATATACACGTCACACATACTCAAACGTGCACACACACATATGTAGGCACACATACACTCACATGTGCGTGCGCACACACACCAGTGCTCGCATGTGCACGACCACACACACACACACACTCTCAACCCAAATACACGTGCACTTGAATATGCGTGCATGCTCGTGCATGCATCTCTCTCTCTCTCTCTCTCTCTCTCTCTCTCTCTCTCTCTCCTCCCCCCCCCCTCTCCCCCCCCCCCCTCTCTCCCCCTCTTTCTCCTCCTTAAACACGAGCACACACACCACACCCTCCTCCTCCTCCTCCTGTATCTATCATGTCCCGTAGACTACTAGCAGTGTTGTCAAGTTTTCACCACAGTGAATTTCTTTGTCATTGTGTAGTGTTTGATGGCAACAGTGGCCAGACTGAAGACTTCAACCTGGAGAAACAGCAGCATCAGGTTCACCACAGGTACCAACAGTAGAGGTCACTTATAGTCTGTCCGCCCCTATAGATGTGAAACTGACATTGCTTGCTGACTAGGAGAAGTGAACTGAGGCTTTGAGATCAAGTATCTGCAGCAACTTCTGTGCTCATTCTATCTACTTCCAACATAAGATTAATGGAGTTAGTGTGTATGGGGCTAGACTACTGTGAAACGGTACAAGCTGGCATGCTTTGGTCATATCACCTGCCGTTACAGGGGCAAAATGGTTCAGACATTCACCTGCCAGTAACTAAAACTTGAGGTTCTAGGGTTCATTTCCATTGAAGCCTCGACCACTGTCTTCAGTTTGACCAGAAATAGAACTAAATTTGAAATCTTCAGAAGGGGATATGCTAAAGATCCCAAAGTAGTTAAAAATCATGAAGGAAAAAATGAATTATATATGAATGTGAATTCGACACTTAAACAAATGCAGTAGTGAAGTGGGTAAAATTCAGCTTCTGATTGGAAGGTCCCGAGTTTGATCCGCCTGGTACTCTCAGCCTGATGGTTAAACAGCGGAGATTTGGCCAATCTTACATATCAGCATGTGCGCAGACCTGCCAGTGCCTGAAGCCCTCTTTGAGTGTATACACATGCAGAATGTCAAATATCCTGTAAGTAATGTCTGTGGCTGGCTTATGGAAACATGAGAACACCCAGCATGCATATCCACCAAAGATGCGGACTGTGCAACAACATTTCAAAGTGTCTAACAGATCAAGTTCTTCATGCTCAGCTAAAAAGTCATGTCATAAATAATGGGCAGCAAATCCAGGTAGTTTGGAGAACTCACCCGTCTCACCCGTCGGCGTCACCGGGAACAGTGTTGGCCGCTGCACATGATGTCCTCACAAGCTGCCTCCAGCACTCTCGATCTTGGCTAAGTCTGACCACCTCCTGGAGTTTCTTGCCACTGATGTTTGTGATGTTTCTAGCAAGTGATGCAGGTGGCCGTCCTCTGTTTCTCTTTCCTTCCACTTTACCTTGGAGGACAGTGGACATCAAGTCTGTTCTCTCATTACGGATTGCGTGTCCAACATATTTCAGTTTCCTCCGTTGTATGAGTACTAGGAGCTTGCGTGTAGTACCCAACTCATTCAGTATGCTTTCATTTGAGCGCCTATCCGTCCATTTGACCCTCAGCAGTTTGGAGAACAGTGCCGTGCAAAAATGATTCCTAATACAATAGTAACATTGTTTGGGACCATGGAAGGAGGCTGAGATGAAATGTCATGTCTGCTGCTGTGTCTTGTGAGAACTCTCAGAAACCACACAGATTATTTGATTTCAAGGAGAGGAAAAGGCATGTGTTGTTTACAGTGTACCTCTTTGAAATGACTGGGTTTGAAATGTTCTGTCTTGGAAAGGAACCAGAAAAAACACGAAAATAGAATCAGAACGCATATTTAGTACAACCACACAAAGACAGGTGCAAATTTTTGGCCATGTGGCCTTTGTCAAGTGTAAACGTAAGACCACAAAAAACAACAAATACAGAAATGTTTGGCCATGTGGCCTTTGTCAAGTGTAAACGTAAGACCACAAAAAACAACAAATACAGAAATGTTTGGCCATGTGGCCTTTGTCAAGTGTAAATGTAAGACCACAAAAAACAACAAATACAGAAATGTTTGGCCATGTGGCCTTTGTCAAGTGTAAATGTAAGACCACAAAAAACAACAAATACAGAAATGTTTGGCCATGTGGCCTTTGTCAAGTGTAAACGTAAGACCACAAAAAACAACAAATACAGAAATGTTTGGCCATGTGGCCTTTGTCAAGTGTAAATGTAAGACCACAAAAAACAACAAATACAGAAATGTTTGGCCATGTGGCCTTTGTCAAGTGTAAATGTAAGACCACAAAAAACAACAAATACAGAAATGTTTGGCCATGTGGCCTTTGTCAAGTGTAAATGTAAGACCACAAAAAACAACAAATACAGAAATGTTTGGCCATGTGGCCTTTGTCAAGTGTAAACGTAAGACCACAAAAAACAACAAATACAGAAATGTTTGGCCATGTGGCCTTTGTCAAGTTTACACGTAAGACCACAAAAAACAACAAATACAGAAATGTTTGGCCATGTGGCCTTTGTCAAGTGTAAACGTAAGACCACAAAAAACAACAAATACAGAAATGTTTGGCCATGTGGCCTTTGTCAAGTGTAAATGTAAGACCACAAAAAACAACAAATACAGAAATTTAGAGAAAAGAGCAAAACTTCCCTGCTGCTTCATTGATTCCTAAATTAGGAGAAAAAAGCAAAACTTCCCTGCTGCTTCATTGATTCCTAAATTAGGAGAAAAGAGCAAAACTTCCCTGCTGCTTCATTGATTCCTAAATTAGGAGAAAAGAGCAAAACTTCCCTGCTGCTTCATTAATTCCTAAATTAGGAGAAAAAAGCAAAACTTCCCTGCTGCTTCATTGATTCCTAAATTAGGAGAAAAGAGCAAAACTTCCCTGCTGCTTCATTGATTCCTAAATTAGGAGAAAAGAGCAAAACTTCCCTGCTGCTTCATTGATTCCTAAATTAGGAGAAAAAAGCAAAACTTCCCTGCTGCTTCATTGATTCCTAAATTAGGAGAAAAGAGCAAAACTTCCCTACTGCTTCATTGATTCCTAAATTAGGAGAAAAAAGCAAAACTTCCCTGCTGCTTCATTGATTCCTAAATTAGGAGAAAAGAGCAAAACTTCCCTGCTGCTTCATTGATTCCTAAATTAGGAGAAAAGAGCAAAACTTCCCTGCTGCTTCATTGATTCCTAAATTAGGAGAAAAGAGCAAAACTTCCCTGCTGCTTGATTAATTCCTAAATTAGGAGAAAAGAGCAAAACTTCCCTGCTGCTTCATTGATTCCTAAATTAGGAGAAAAAGAGCAAAACTTCCCTGCTGCTTCATTGATTCCTAAATTAGGAGAAAAAAGCAAAACTTCCCTGCTGCTTGATTAATTCCTAAATTAGGTGAAAAGAGCAAAACTTCCCTGCTGCTTCATTGATTCCTAAATTAGGAGAAAAAAGCAAAACTTCCCTGCTGCTTCATTGATTCCTAAATTAGGAGAAAAGAGCAAAACTTCCCTGCTGCTTCATTGATTCCTAAATTAGGAGAAAAGAGCAAAACTTCACTGCTGCTTCATTGATTCCTAAATTAGGAGAAAAAGCAAAACTTCCCTGCTGCTTGATTAATTCCTAAATTAGGAGAAAAGAGCAAAACTTCCCTGCTGCTTCATTGATTCCTAAATTAGGAGAAAAGAGCAAAACTTCCCTGCTGCTTGATTAATTCCTAAATTAGGAGAAAAGAGCAAAACTTCCCTGCTGCTTCATTGATTCCTAAATTAGGAGAAAAGAGCAAAACTTCCCTGCTGCTTGATTAATTCCTAAATTAGGAGAAAAGAGCAAAACTTCCCTGCTGCTTCATTGATTCCTAAATTAGGAGAAAAGAGCAAAACTTCCCTGCTGCTTGATTAATTCCTAAATTAGGAGAAAAGAGCAAAACTTCCCTACTGCTTCATTGATTCCTAAATTAGGAGAAAAAAGCAAAACTTCCCTGCTGCTTGATTAATTCCTAAATTAGGAGAAAAGAGCAAAACTTCCCTGCTGCTTGATTAATTCCTAAATTAGGAGAAAAGAGCAAAACTTCCCAGCTGCTTGATTAATTCCTAAATTAGGAGAAAAAAGCAAAACTTCCCTGCTGCTTGATTAATTCCTAAATTAGGAGAAAAGAGCAAAACTTCCCTACTGCTTCATTGATTCCTAAATTAGGAGAAAAGAGCAAAACTTCCCTACTGCTTCATTGATTCCTAAATTAGGAGAAAAGAGCAAAACTTCCCTGCTGCTTGATTAATTCCTAAATTAGGAGAAAAAAGCAAAACTTCCCTGCTGCTTGATTAATTCCTAAATTAGGAGAAAAGAGCAAAACTTCCCTACTGCTTCATTGATTCCTAAATTAGGAGAAAAGAGCAAAACTTCCCTACTGCTTCATTGATTCCTAAATTAGGAGAAAAGAGCAAAACTTCCCTGCTGCTTGATTAATTCCTAAATTAGGAGAAAAGAGCAAAACTTCCCTACTGCTTCATTGATTCCTAAATTAGGAGAAAAGAGCAAAACTTCCCTGCTGCTTCATTGATTCCTAAATTAGGAGAAAAGAGCAAAACTTCCCTGCTGCTTGATTAATTCCTAAATTAGGAGAAAAGAGCAAAACTTCCCTACTGCTTCATTGATTCCTAAATTAGGAGAAAAGAGCAAAACTTCCCTGCTGCTTGATTAATTCCTAAATTAGGAGAAAAGAGCAAAACTTCCCTACTGCTTCATTGATTCCTAAATTAGGAGAAAAGAGCAAAACTTCCCTGCTGCTTCATTGATTCCTAAATTAGGAGAAAAGAGCAAAACTTCCCTGCTGCTTGATTAATTCCTAAATTAGGAGAAAAGAGCAAAACTTCCCTACTGCTTCATTGATTCCTAAATTAGGAGAAAAGAGCAAAACTTCCCTGCTGCTTGATTAATTCCTAAATTAGGAGAAAAGAGCAAAACTTCCCTACTGCTTCATTGATTCCTAAATTAGGAGAAAAAAGCAAAACTTCCCTACTGCTTCATTGATTCCTAAATTAGGAGAAAAGAGCAAAACTTCCCTGCTGCTTCATTAATTCCTAAATTAGGAGAAAAGAGCAAAACTTCCCTACTGCTTCATTGATTCCTAAATTAGGAGAAAAGAGCAAAACTTCCCTGCTGCTTCATTGATTCCTAAATTAGGAGAAAAGAGCAAAACTTCCCTGCTGCTTGATTGATTCCTAAATTAGGAGAAAAGAGCAAAATTTCCCTACTGCTTCATTGATCCCTAAATTAGGAGAAAAGAGCAAAACTTCCCTGCTGCTTGATTAATTCCTAAATTAGGAGAAAAGAGCAAAACTTCCCTACTGCTTCATTGATTCCTAAATTAGGAGAAAAGAGCAAAACTTCCCTGCTGCTTGATTAATTCCTAAATTAGGAGAAAAGAGCAAAACTTCCCTGCTGCTTCATTGATTCCTAAATTAGGAGAAAAGAGCAAAACTTCCCTGCTGCTTCATTGATTCCTAAATTAGGAGAAAAGGGCAAAACTTCCCTGCTGCTTGATTAATTCCTAAATTAGGAGAAAAGGGCAAAACTTCCCTACTGCTTCATTGATTCCTAAATTAGGAGAAAAGAGCAAAACTTTTTGCTGCTTCATTGATTCCTAAATTAGGAGAAAAGAGCAAAACTTTTTGCTGCTTCATTGATCCCTAAATTAGGAGAAAAGAGCAAAACTTCCCTGCTGCTTGATTAATTCCTAAATTAGGAGAAAAGAGCAAAACTTCCCTGCTGCTTCATTGATTCCTAAATTAGGAGAAAAGAGCAAAACTTCCCTGCTGCTTCATTGATTCCTAAATTAGGAGAAAAGGGCAAAACTTCCCTGCTGCTTGATTAATTCCTAAATTAGGAGAAAAGGGCAAAACTTCCCTACTGCTTCATTGATTCCTAAATTAGGAGAAAAGAGCAAAACTTTTTGCTGCTTCATTGATTCCTAAATTAGGAGAAAAGAGCAAAACTTTTTGCTGCTTCATTGATCCCTAAATTAGGAGAAAAGAGCAAAACTTCTAGCTGCTTCATCCACAAGCAACAGGGCAGTTTTGCTCTTTTCTCCTGATTTTTGTATTTGTTGTTTGATGTTTGTTTTTTGTGGTCTCATGTTTATGCATGACAAGGCCAGTTGGCTGAAAATTTGTGCCTGTCTTGTCTGGTTGTATTAAATACACGTTTTGATCCTATTATCATGTTTTTCTGGTTTCCTGTTTGCTTGAATGTGAGTGGTCGCACTTGTTCGGTCTTGGAAAATTTTTGTGGGTGTTTTTTTGTTTTGTTTTGTTGTGTTTGTGTGTGTAGCGGAAATTGTGTTTACCTTTAAGAGCCACACTTATTTCCAGGAAAGAACCATTTGAAGTGGAATGAAAATCAACACTGAATTTCAGTTCTCCTGCTGAGAATTCTGAAGTTAGACTTGACGGCTGTGCTGTAGTGACAGTACTGTGAATATAATGAGATTGTGAATAGGAACCGTTGATGGTGACAGTACTGTAAAGATAGTGACATTGTGAATAGAAAGTGTTGATCGAGACAGTACTGTAAATATAGTGACAGTGAGTGCAGTGTTGGTATCTAGGAACCGTTGTGATGTGTTGTGTGATATCTTGTACTATGTTGTCAGGGTAAGGATGCAGGTGTTCCGCACCCAAGGACGTGGATGGGGAGTGCGCAGTCTGATGGACATCCCAAAAGGAACCTTTATCTGCGAGTGAGTGACGTTGTGACCAGTAGTGTGTTCTGACAGGGATCCCTTGTGCTCCCTCCTCTGTCATTGTCTCTTTATTGCATCTTGTAGTCATTTTTTGGGGTGGTGGTGATTTTTTGTTGTTGGTTTTTTTGTTTTGTGGTTTTGGTGACTGACTTGATTCCTGTCTTGTGTGTAGCACACAATTGTAGTGGACAGTTTGGACCATATGATAACACAGCTGTAGTGGGCAGTTAGAACAAGGACTGTGTGATAACACAGCTATAGTGGACAGAACAAGGACCATATGATAACACAGCTGTAGTGGACAGTTTGGACCATATGATAACACAGCTATAGTGGACAGTTTGGACCATATGATAACACAGCTATAGTGGGCAGTTTGGACCATATGATAACACAGCTATAGTGGGCAGTTTGGACCATATGATAACACAGCTATAGTGGGCAGTTTGGACCATATGATAACACAGCTATAGTGGGCAGTTTGGACCATATGATAACACAGCTGTAGTGGGCAGTTTGGACCATATGATAACACAGCTGTAGTGGGCAGTTTGGACCATATGATAACACAGCTGTAGTGGGCAGTTTGGACCATATGATAACACAGCTGTAGTGGGCAGTTTGGACCATATGATAACACAGCTGTAGTGGGCAGTTTGGACCATATGATAACACAGCTATAGTGGGCAGTTTGGACCATATGATAACACAGCTATAGTGGGCAGTTTGGACCAATGATATAACACAGCTATAGTGGGCAGTTAGAACAAGGACCATATGATAACATAGCTGTAGTGGGCAGTTAGAACAAGGACTGTGTGATAACACAGCTATAGTGGACAGTTTGGACCATATGATAACACAGCTATAGTGGGCAGTTAGAACAAGGACCATATGATAACATAGCTGTAGTGGGCAGTTAGAACAAGGACTGTGTGATAACACAGCTATAGTGGACAGAACAAGGACCATATGATAACATAGCTGTAGTGGGCAGTTAGAACAAGGACTGTGTGATAACACAGCTATAGTGGACAGAACAAGGACCATATGATAACACAGCTGTAGTGGGCAGTTAGAACAAGGACTGTGTGATAACACAGCTATAGTGGACAGAACAAGGACCATATGATAACACAGCTGTAGTGGGCAGTTAGAACAAGGACTGTGTGATAACACAGCTATAGTGGACAGTTTGGACCATATGATAACACAGCTGTAGTTGGCAGTTAGAACAAGGACCATATGATAACATAGCTGTAGTGGGCAGTTAGAACAAGGACTGTGATAACACAGCTATAGTGGACAGAACAAGGACTGTGTGATAACACAGCTATAGTGGGCAGTTAGAACAAGGACCATATGATAACATAGCTGTAGTGGGCAGTTAGAACAAGGACTGTGATAACACAGCTATAGTGGACAGAACAAGGACTGTGTGATAACACAGCTATAGTGGACAGTTTGGACCATATGATAACACAGCTGTAGTGGGCAGTTAGAACAAGGATCATGTGATAACACAGCTGTAGTTGGCAGTTAGAACAAGGACCATATGATAACACAGCTGTAGTGGGCAGTCCTGTAGTTGGCAGTTAGAACAAGGACCATATGATAACACAGCTGTAGTGGGCAGTTAGAACAAGGACTGTGTGATAACACAGCTATAGTGGACAGAACAAGGATCATGTGATAATACAACTGTAGTTGGCAGTTAGAACAAGGACCATATGATAACGTAGCTGTAGTGGGCAGTTAGAACAAGGACTGTGATAACACAGCTATAGTGGACAGAACAAGGATCATGTGATAATACAGCTGTAGTTGGCAGTTAGAACAAGGACCATATGATAACGTAGCTGTAGTGGGCAGTTAGAACAAGGACTGTGATAACACAGCTATAGTGGACAGAACAGTGGACAGAACAAGGATCATGTGATAATACAGCTGTAGTTGGCAGTTAGAACAAGGACCATATGATAACACAGCTGTAGTGGACAGTTAGAACAAGGACTGTGTGATAACACAGCTATAGTGGACAGGTCAGACAAATAGGTCTGCTACTGGCAAGCTGTAGCCCAGTACTACCTGTCACAGCAGGAGACTTGGAGAGGGGATTGGCGCCACCAAGGATTAACCTAAGCCCACAGAAAAGATATGAGAGACACTATAGCCAACAACATACCGGATCGGTCGGGGCCCGGGTTACAAACGACCGCGCTTACCACTGACAAGCACCAGGGTGGAAGTGAAAAGTCAGCTAC
The DNA here is from genome assembly GCA_030674185.1 of Monoplex corrugatus. NCBI lineage: Eukaryota > Metazoa > Mollusca > Gastropoda > Littorinimorpha > Ranellidae > Monoplex > Monoplex corrugatus. The sequence goes on from JAPXFY010000028.1 coordinate 52,586,527, forward strand.
TGGGGCAAAGACATCATTCAAACTGCCAACGGAAAAAGCTACCATTGGAACCTGGAATGTCCGTACACTCCATCAGTGCGGCAAAGTAAAAGAACTAGAACACGAGCTGAGACGCTACCAATGGGACATTGTGGGTATATCAGAAGTAAGATGGACAGGCTTCGGAGAAGCAATCACAGAGGAAGGACACAAGATGTGGTACAGTGGCGAAGAGTCACTACATGAAAATGGCGTAGCTTTCATCGTACGCAAAGAAGTCATTGGATGCATCATGAGCTGCACGCCTGTCAACAGCAGAATCATCAGCATTCGGGTGTCAGCCAAACCAAAGAACATCACCATCATACAAGTGTATGCTCCAACTACCAGCCACGAAGACCAGGTGGTTGAAGAATTCTGTGAGAAAATAGAAGACACCATCGGAAAAGCCCCCAGGAAAGACATCATCATAGTTCAGGGGGACTTCAACGCCAAAGTCGGCCCAGATGCCTACAAAAACTGGGCTGGAACAGTGGGTCAATTTGGCACAGGGGAAACTAATGACAGGGGACTTCGCCTTCTGGAGTTTGCCTGCACCCAACGGCTCACCATTGCCAACACCCTCTACCCCCACAAACTGTCAAGAAGAACAACCTGGCATGCGCCGAACGGAAAGACTCACAACCAGATCGACTTTGTCCTCACACCGCGGCGCTTCAAATCAAGCATTAATAAAGCAAAGACGAGGACATACCCTGGAGCTGATATAGGCAGCGACCACGACCTCGTGCTGCTCACAATGAAGATCAAATTGAAAAAGAAGTACCAAGCTGCGCAGCCACGCATCAAGTTTGACCTGGAAAAGCTAAAAGATCCAGAGATAGAAGAGGCATTCCAGGCACAGCTCGGGGGGCGGTTGGCGGCACTCAACTTCCTGGACAGCGACATCAACGACCTCACAAACAACTTTGGTGAGGCAGTCCGCGAAACAGCAGAGGAGGTACTGGGGCGACAGAGGAAGAAACACCAAGCATGGATCTCTAATGACATCCTTGACCTCTGCGACAACAGAAGATCACTGAAGAAGACGAAAAACTCCAGCCCTGAAGAAGCCGCACAGTATCGTAAAACCAACAACCTTGTAAAGAAGAAAATGATTGAAGCCAAAGAACAATGGATCAACAACCAGTGTGAGAACATCGAGAAAGGCATGAAAAAAGGAAACAGCAAACATGCCTTCACCACACTGAAAAACCTTACCAAGACGCAGCAAAACAGATCGTCAGTCATCGAGGATACCTCAGGCGAGCTGCTGACAGAAAGCTCCGCTGTTCTGAACAGATGGACGCAGTACTGCCAAGAACTATACAACTTCCCAATACAGCCAGATGACAGTTTGTTTCAGGGGGACTCAGCACCATTGAGGGAATCCTCACCGCTACCAGTGATGAGAGAAGAAGTGGAAGAAGCCATCCGCAGCCTACCAGCAGGGAAATCACCTGGAGCAGACAATATCCCAGCAGAGCTGCTCAAACATGGAGGGAATGATTTGGTCACTCGTGTAACATCGATTTGTCAGAAGATCTGGGAGACAAAACAGTGGCCCACAGAATGGACTCAATCACTCATCATCCCCCTGCCCAAAAAGGGAAATATGCGCCAATGCCAGAACTACAGAACAATAAGTCTCATTAGCCACACCAGCAAGATCATGCTCAGAGTCATATTGAATCGACTGAAGAAAGAAGCGGAAGAACACCTTGCGGAAGAACAAGCTGGATTTAGGGCGGGCAGAAGCACAGTAGAACAGATCTTCACCTGCCGGATAATGATGGAGAAACATCTGCAGCATCAGAGAGACCTGTTCCACAACTTCATAGACTTTAAAAAAGCATTCGACAGGGTGTGGCATAAGGGTTTGTGGCAGGTGCTAAGAAAGTTTGGCATAGAGGAAGGTCTCGTCCAAACCATCCAGGCGCTGTATAACACTGCCAGCAGCGCAGTTCTCCTCAACAACCAGATAGGGGACTACTTCAAGACCACAGTTGGAGTCCGTCAAGGCTGCCTACTCTCTCCCGTGCTGTTCAATCTCTTCCTGGAGAACATCATGCGTGAAGCCCTCCATGACTTCCACTCCACTGTCTCCATCGGAGGAAGAACCATCAACAACCTGAGGTTCGCAGATGACATCGACCTGATGGGAGGCAGCAACGAAGAACTACAAGACCTGACCATGAGACTGGAAGAAAGTGCAGGTGCACACGGAATGGAAGTGAGCACAGAAAAAAGCAAAGTCCTGGTCAACAGCACAACCAACACCCATGCTGAAATCTACATGAACGGGCAACAGCTTGAAGAAGTGGACGCTTTCAAATACCTTGGCACCACTCTCACCAAAGACGGTCGCTCTACAACAGAAATCAAGACCAGACTAGCGATCGCAACAGCAGCAATGGTAAAGCTAAACAAGATCTGGAAGAGCAGAGAGATCGGCTTTCCATCGAAGATGAAGCTGTACAAGTCCCTGGTGCTCCCCATCCTGCTGTATGGATGCGAGAGCTGGACCATGACAGCAGAGACCACCAAGAGAATCCAGACGTTTGAAACTAAATGCTTCAGGCGCTTGCTCAGGATCTCTTGGCAAGATCGGAAGACAAACGACTTTGTGTGGAGCCAAATAACAACACTCGCAGGCCCACAAGAACCCCTCCTGGCAACAGTCAAGAACAGGAAGCTGTCGTGGTTCGGGCATGTCACACGCCACAACTCACTGCCCAAAACGGTCCTCCAGGGTACACTGGGAGGCGGCAGACGAAGGGGACGACAAGCCAAATGCTGGATGGACAACATCAAAGAATGGACCAGGTTGGATGGCCCCACGCTGGTGCGACAGGCGGAGGACAGGACCGGTTGGCGACGGCTGGCTTCAAGAGTGTCTCTCATCTCTCCTCTACGCCCATCACGGGCAGGAGAATGATGATGATGATGATGATGAGTGGACAGTTAGAACAAGGACTGTGTGATAACACAGCTATAGTGGACAGAACAAGGATCATGTGATAATACAACTGTAGTTGGCAGTTAGAACAAGGACCATGTCTGAACGTAAGATACTGATGTGGTCAGGTGCATGGTACAATCAATAAGCAAAGTCAGAACAAGATTGAGACAACTGAAATGTTGCTTCTTAGAAGAATGTTAGGAGTTGCATGGACAGAAGAGAGATAGGCAAACACAAAAAGAAGATTAATGAAGAAGATTAGAAAGAGACAATCAACATTTATAGGACATTCTATGAGGGAAGAGAAATTTGAACACCTAGTCACAGCAGGACAGCTGGTAGGAGGGAAAAGCAACAGGTAGACAGAGGGAGAAGATATTAGTTTTGTACAGTGAGTGGGGCTAGAAAGGTAGGAGACGTACTTGCATCGACAAAAGGTAGATTCATGTTGAAGGCCATGATCGTTGCCGCCATGTGGTGTGTCACATGATGACGATGACTTAGGACACTGATGTGGACATGTACCTAGGACATTGTTTGATGTGTTGGGTGTGTAGGACAGTAAGTGTAATGTCCATGTACCATGTCCAGTTATATAGGATTGTAGGACAGTAAATGTATTCATCTACTGTGTACAGATATATTGGAGAGCTGATCTCCGATCAAGAAGCAGACAGGAGGGAAGACGACTCTTATCTCTTTGACCTTGACAACAAGGTGAGTGTTTTACTGTCATTGAGTGTTTTACTGTCATTGAGTGTTTTACTGTCATCCTGTAGAGTGATGTTTACATGATCCACCATCGCCATCAGTACTGATACTGTCGATTTGATATAGTGATGTGTACATGAAATACGTCCACCACCACCACCATCACCGCAGTCACCACCAACACCAGGGCTGGCGAAATCTGGTCGCCAGGGGTGAGTGAAAAACCTGTCGGGCGAGTGAAAATCAAAAACTACAAGTCTGTCGGGGGAGTGTCAGTTCTGACCTCTGCAGTTATAATTTATTCAGATTTTTCAAATTTTCTGATCTGCTGATTGATTTTGTCTGTAATAATCGAGTGTCAATGTTTGCACAAAAACGTGGCTGTCTAGGGAAAGGCAACTTGAGTGTTTACAGAACAGCGACCTTTCACCCAATCTGTCAGTTTTGGTCAAATGGTTAGAAGCTTCTAATTAAGTATGGAAACGATAGAAAATAATATAACTAGTTAGAGGATGGGGAGGGGAAGAGAATGTGTGTGTGCTATTGGCAAGGAAATTGGAGAGACAAGAGCAAATTTTGATGTATCTTTGTGGTCCATAACAATGTTCCCAGTGTACAAATTTATGTCTTTGTTCCACTAAGTATATTTATGCATTGTTCCACTAAGTATATTTATGCATTGTTCCACTAAGTATATGCGTTGTTCCACTAAGTATATTTATGCGTTGTTCCACTAAGTATATTTATGCATTGTTCCACTAAGTATATTTATGCATTGTTCCACTAAGTATATTTATGCATCGTTCCACTAAGTATATTTATGCATTGCAGATGTGTGTAAAGCCATAAAATAATTCGAAGACCCTGTGATAACATTCTTCCCTAAGTATATGTTGCCCCTGGTGGGTATGCTGGGGGCTCTTTGAGTGTAAAGAGTATTTTCACCTTCTAGAAATTCTGTGCTAGAAATTTCCTCGTTTCTGTCATTCCTTGTTGCTGCCTTGTTCCTTTGCTTTCTGTCATTTCATCCTGTCATTGTCTGCCTTGATGGTGCAGTCATCTGTATGTGTTCTATAAAGTCTTAATATACGAGGGTTGTTCAATTTGAGATGTCACCACCCCCTTAAAAAACGTACCTCTCATCTCAGCAACTTGAAACTTTTACATCCCCTCGAAGTATTCTCCGTTGGCTAGGATGCAAAGTTCAAGCCTCCTACGCCAATTCTCAAGCGCCCTCTGATAGTCGGTTTTAGGCAGACCAGACAACTCTGATCTTACGGCTTTGGCGAGGTCTTGTACCCGGTCAAACTTACGCCCAGCGAGCTTTTCCTTCAGAACAGGGAACAGCCAGAAGTCGCATGGGGCCAAGTCGGGGCTGTAGGGTGGGTGGTCCAAAACTTGGATCCCTTGCTCGCTCAGGAAGGTTGTGGTGACCTTCGCCTTATGGGCACTGGCATTGTCATGCAGAAGAAGGGTCCTCTGGGTGCCGACGGTTGGGCGCTGCTCATGGATTTTTCCTACAACTTTGGGGAGCACAACTTGGGTATAGTAGGAGGCAGTGATTGTTGATTTCTCAGGCAAAATGTCAATTGCCACAAGGCCTTGCGTGTTGAAAAAAATAGAAAACAGTCGCTTGCGACTCTGGAATCCTGGGCGAAGAACAACTGGTCGGTCTCCGTCAGGGCCAACCCACATGCGGTTGCAGCGTTTGTTGGGGATGCCGTAGAATGTGAGCCAACTCTCATCTCCCGTCACTAAGTCACACAGTCGTTTTGGCCCGTTGGGCTCAAACTCATCGAGCAGTTTGCGTGAACATGCCACCCGCTGCTGCTTCTGATCATCACTTAAGAGATGTGGCACCCATCTTGCAGCCAGTTTTCTCATGTGAAGGTCTTTGTGCAGAATGTTGTTAATGGTGCCAATTGAAAGCTCACATGCCTCGCTTAATTCCCGCACAGTCGAATGTGGATCCTCCTCTATCAGTCTTTTCACATATGCAATGTTTTGTTCGTTCCGAGCTGGTAAAGCTCGCTCTGCACGATTACCCCAATCAGATGGCACTCTACCTGCTCCTAATTGTTTGACCCACCTGCAAACTGTGCGGTAAGACACACAATCCGTTCCGTAAACAGCTTGCAAATCTGCGTGTATCTTCCTACAATCGTCACCAAGTTGTAGCCTTGTGAAAGTGTAGAAACGAAATTGCTCAATGGTGACGTCCATTTTTTTCAGGCTCAGCTATTTGAAACACATTTGTAATTACGTCATACTCCGAGTTGCGTCATGATGTCAACTTTATTTTCTGCATGCTAATCAGGTAAACTTTAAAGTTGTGTTTGGTATAAACATTTTTCTGTGCGTTGCTTCGTTTTCAAACGGCAAGCCTAGTGTCATCTTAAATTGAACAACCCTCGTACTTTCTCTTAGGATTGATAATTGGGTAGATGTATTAAGTTCATTTTTGGCTCAAAGGAAGTGCATTGTACAGAAGTAATTTTAGGTAAATCAGGCTTCTTTTTATATGTTTTGGTGTCCTTAGTTATGCTTACATTTGTATTCATATTTGTTTTTTAACCTCCTTGGTGATAAATTAGACAGAGTGGTCCACATTCTTTCCCAGGTGATTTTTTTTTCTCCAGTGAGGTTTGGTGTACTTTTTGAGATAGTAGTAGCCCTGATATGGCTGTGTGCAGGCAGCTTGGCTATAACTCAGTCGCTTTGTGCCGGAAGAAAATCTTTGTCACTTCCGTTTACTGCTTGGATACGCAATGTTGATTTATCGACGGCGGACATTTGTTTGTTTATTTTTACGTCAGAAGCGTCAGTTATAGGGAAAACTCACTGGGAACCTAAACTAGGGTATGTTTACAGCATTTATTTACCTTAGACCGTTTGTGGCAATGTGAAACAAAGACAACAGTAGCCTTTTTTCAGTGCTACCCGCGACATGCGAATTTCGCAAAAGGCGTCAAGGAAAGCAAGTCGAACCTCGCAATTCTGTATCTATTTTGTGCTCTGGAGCAACTACCAGTAATCTTGTGATTTGAAACATCCATGGCATGGAAATCATGTTCTGGACTTCATCTAAAACTGTTTCACAGTGTGTGTTCATATCCATCAAAACAAAAAAATTACCCCCCTTTGGTTACCTATTTGGATACCTCATCATTTACAAGTACACGGAATACCATAAATAAAGTAAGATTATTTGTAAAGATCTAATCCTGGTCTTTCTGTATCACTTTACTTTGTCTACTTTATTTGGTTGTTTTTCTATATTTTTTTTAAAATGTGCTAAAAATCCTCCGAATTGAGGGGGCAGAATGACCCTGAAGACTGTGACTCGATTGAGTTAAGCAACAATAAGTATATGAGTGTATGAATATGACCAGATAAAGTATTTAGGAAATGTGATAAAACTGATTCCGTAAATGTATCGATGTATTGTTCCGTTGCAGGATGGAGACACTTACTGTCTGGACGCACGTAAGTATGGCAACGTGGCACGGTTCATCAACCACCTGTGTGAACCCAACCTTGTTCCTGTGAAGGTCTTTGTAGAACATCAAGATCTGCGCTTCCCTCGTATCTGTTTCTTCTCTTCACGAAACATCAAGGCTTATGAGGAATTTGGGTCAGTGTGTGTGTTTGGTGTATGTCTGAGTAATGTTTACACTTCTCACACATTTGAGGCCGTTTGTGTTTACATGTACGCTTGTCTATGTCTCTGTTTTTCTGTATATGTTTGTCTCTGTGTGTGTGTTTTTTTGTTGTTTTTTTTACTTGATGATACATCTTGACATCACACACACAGACACACACACACACACACACACGCATACACACACCAGTTGGCTGACATGGTCAGTTCTGACAACACACACACACACACACGCGTGCATGCATGCACACACACACATGTACAAACACACACACACATGTACAAACACACACACACATGTACAGACACACACACACACACACCACACACAACACACACACACACACACACACACACACACACACACACACACACACACACACACACACACACACACACACACACACACTGCTGATATTATCAGTAGTTCTCTGACCAGATCCTTTCAGCATTCAGTCTGTTAGATGTCTTTTGTGTTGTTTACAGTTAGACTGGGCGTTATGGTAATAATAACAGTAGACACTGATTTGTGTGGTGTGCCACAGGTTTGACTATGGAGAGAAGTTCTGGATCATCAAGTGGAAGCAGTTTACCTGCGCCTGTGGCTCCCCGAAGTGTAAGTATTCTACAGAAACCATCAAACGTACGCTGGAGGAGTATCGTTTGCGTCATGAAGATGAGGAACACGGTCAGGATGCCAGCTGAAACATCACTACCACAGATCCTGTTGGATTTGTGAGCACTTTTATGAGCATCCTGTATCGTTTGCCTTGTGAGCGTCGGAAATAGTGGTTTGCTGATCTTGTGAGAACTGGTCTTGTGATTGTGGCGAACAATTTGTTCCCCTTGTGAAAAGTGCTCTAGTGAGCAGAGCAGAGTAGACATCTCAGCTCTCATGAGCATAGCAGCCGTCACCAGTTACTGTTTTTTTCTCTCTCTCCTCACTTGTTGCTGTTGATGGTTTTGATGTAAATATGTCACATTGACTACCAGTGACCAAGAAGGAGAATCTGTATGAAGAACGGGAGTGTGTGCATGCAAGTGTACATGTGTGGTTTTGTTTGTGTGCGTGCTGCAGTGACCGACCGTACCCTGTGAATGGCTGACGGCCATCTTACAACAGCCAGCTGTTTGTATCTGTGGTCGGCAGTCTGATGGCGATAATAGAAAATGTGACAGTTTCATGATGATAAAGACTTTTAAAAAATTTTTTTTATTATTGTTTCTTCATTATATGATGGCAGACTCTTTTTAAAAATTATTTCTTCTGTATTTGTTTGTGTAGTTGTGCATGTGCTTGTGCTGATTTATAGCTTGAGGCAGTGGTCAACCAGTGAATTCCACATGAGGGTAAGGGGGTGAGGGAGACACTTGCTGTTTGTGGAGCAGTGAGGGAGACACTTGCTGTTTGTGGAGCAGTGAGGGAGACCCTTGCTGTTTGTGGAGCAAAGTGACATGGACAGGTGTCATGGTATAGAGTCGTGTACAGCACAGATGTGAAACAAGGATTGTGATGTAGTGAGAAAACCAGGTGTCCACAGTGGTCCTGCATGTCATTTTGACAAAATAATGCTGGCTTCCCTTCTGTTGTTATGGATTGATGTAGTCTGTATTCATGGTCTGTGTGGACACTATAGGGACTGTGGTGTGTGTGGACACTATAGGGACTGTGGTGTGTGTGGACGCTATAGGGACTGTGGTGTGTGTGGACACTATAGGGACTGTGGTGTGTGTGGACACTATAGGGACTGTGGTGTGTGTGGTCACTATAGGGACTGTGGTGTGTGTGGACACTATAGGGACTGTGGTGTGTGTGGACGCTATAGGGACTGTGGTGTGTGTGGACGCTATAGGGACTGTGGTGTGTGTGGACGCTATAGGGACTGTGGTGTGTGTGGACACTATAGGGACTGTGGTGTGTGTGGTCACTATAGGGACTGTGGTGTGTGTGGACACTATAGGGACTGTGGTGTGTGTGGACACTATAGGGACTGTGGTGTGTGTGGACACTATAGGGACTGTGGTGTGTGGGACACTATAGGGACTGTGGTGTGTGTGGACACTATAGGGACTGTGGTGTGTGTGGACACTATAGGGACTGTGGTGTGTGTGGACACTATAGGGACTGTGGTGTGTGTGGACGCTATAGGGACTGTGGTGTGTGTGGACACTGGAGGGACTGTGGTGTGTGTGGACACTGGAGGGACTGTGGTGTGTGTGGACACTATAGGGACTGTGGTGTGTGTGGACATTATAGGGACTGTGGTGTGTGTGGACACTATAGTGACTGTGGTGTGTGTGGACACTGGAGGCACTGTGGTGTGTGTGGACACTGGAGGCACTGTGGTGTGTGTGGACACTATAGGGACTGTGGTGTGTGTGGACACTATAGGGACTGTGGTGTGTGTGGACACTATAGGGACTGTGGTGTGTGTGGACACTGGAGGCACTGTGGTGTGTGTGGACACTGGAGGCACTGTGGTGTGTGTGGACACTGGAGGCACTGTGGAGGTAGAAGGGAAGAGACAAACAGGATATGCTGATGATTGCTGTGTGTTCTCTGTATATAAGGCAGCATGTCTATTGTGACGTCTTGGGGCCCAGAAAACTGTCACGCTGTATGTGCAGTTTCTACCCTGCTTCTCCGTAAATGTTTGATTTTCATGTAGCTTACAGAAGCCATTTGAGCAAAAGCTGTTAGTGTTCGGGTATTGTTTCACAGTCTCAAATTTGAATTAAAATCCTCTTTTATCGTGCAAATATGTCACAGTCGTAAATTTTAGTTGTTTTGCAAGTGTTTCGTAGTTATGTATTTTAGTTATTGTGTAAATGTTTCACAGTCTTAGATTTTAGTTACTGTGCAAATGTTTTGTAGTTCTGAATTTTAGTTATTATGTAAATGTTTCACAGTCTTAAATTTCAGTTATTGTGCAAATGATTTAGTAGTATTTATTGTGCAAGTGTTGAAATAGAGGTTATTGTGCAGATGTGTCATGGTTTTAGTGTGCAAATGTTCGCAGTACAAATGTTGAAAGTAGTAGTAGTTGTGTAAATGTTCCAGTCAAAAAGCGTTTAGTGATCAAGTGTTGTTTCACAGGACCTTAGGATAAAACAGGAGACCAGATGGGCTACAAGAGTGTTGTGGTCCCTTCACCAGAGTTGTGAATTGTGTGCTGTGTGATACATACTTTTTTGCTGTAGCGTGCTTTACATGTTTATGTGTGTGTGTGTGAAACCTTGACTTGATTGTTTGACAACACCAGAGCCACTGTCCTGTGTGATACGAGTATGGCAAGAGTTTGAACATACTGTGTGGGGGATGTCCAGGGGCAGATAATGCCGTATGGCATAGAGTTTGAACATACTGTGTGTGGTGTCCAGACAGTGATACAAGTATGGCATAGAGTTTGAACATACTGTGTGTTGGTGTCCAGACAATGAATGGGCACTTTGCTGTGTTCAGAGTTGGGGGCAGATAATGCCGTAAGATAAAAGTAGAAGCAGTAACAGAGAAAGGGAAGAGGAAACATTTTTATTGTGCAACTTAGGCATTGTGGGTGTAGGGCGTATATGGTGCCGCTGGAGTTATCTTCTCACCCAATTCTCACACACACACACCACAGAGGGGACGGTGGTGGTGGAGAGGTTGAGATCAGGACTGTGTGGGGAGAAGGGAAGCTGGAGAGAAGGACATGGCCGGACAGTCTACAGCAGAAACACACAACCTCATAACCAGATGGCTATGTGGGACTGGGATAATAGTGGTGCTTGTTGTGAGGACCGCTAAAAACTTGTCAGTATATATACGGGGACAGTGCCTTGGGTCAGGGGGTTGGTAGTACCAGAGAAACTGCATTGGATTTGTGCGTGTGTGGGTGAGGTGGAAGAAAAAACTTCTACAACACAGCTTTTGTTTACAGCTGTCAGCCATGTGCATTGCTTTGTTTACAACCGCTCCTACACTCAATGCGCATGCATGGGATGTTGTGGCTTTAAGCATTTGTTGGTCCTGTTTTGGAATGAAATTTATACCAGTGTTGAGCCAGGAATTGTTGTATGTACTCGCTGCTCTGTTGTGTTGTGTTGTATAGTTTTAGATTTGTGTTTTTTTGGATTGCCAAAGGATGTGAAATTCTCAACAAGTATCATTGTGTATTTCACTATTTGCACAGGTCTGCGAGTTGGAAACTTGTTTTTGATCAGGGTTAAAATGATAAACTTTAACAGAATCGCTCATAGATGGCAGGCTGCTCAATGGGCCACTGATACATGACACATGGGTCTGTATGCTTGTGAATGACATTGGTGTCTGATAATATGTCATTGTGGAACTGATTTCATTGGATTTAAGTAGTTCTTTTCATTTATGGGAGAATGAAGTTGATGAAATGTATGGGTATGGGTGGGGTGGGGATAATGAAGTAATGTTGTGTTGTTGATCAGATGTATGGAGGGAAAGGGGGGGGGGGGAGGTAGAATGAAGTAACAGATTAACTGTACAGATGGACAGGTGGTAAAATGAAGTAATGCTGTGTTGTGTGTTTGAGCAGCATGACCCATAGCTCCAATTGAGAGCATCATGCTCATAACACAAGGAGTTTGGGGTTCGATCCGAGGTTTCATTTTGGATCTTCTCCATTGCATTGCATCAGTAGCGTCAGTGCGTATGGAATTCATTCCGAGTATGGAGAGTTATCTTGAGAAGCAGAAACTAAAACTGAACAGCTTAGAATTCTCCCATTATTCCTCTGAGGATTTTTCCCTCCCAGTGTGTGTATGTGCATGTATTTTGTACTGTGATTATATTTGCATAATTTTAAAGTGCTAAAAGTTCTCTGAAAATTGTGTGTGTATGTGTGTGTGAGAGAGAGTATGAGATCAAAATAGTACAGATTGAGGGGATTTATTTTGCTAAGGACTGGGAATGAAATTTACTGCAGTATAAACGTATTGACATATATATATTCTAGCATGTTAAGAAATAGTTTGTTACAAGGTCGACTCTGTGACAGAGCTCACCACACATACATCTGGATCTATAGACCTGCTTCATGAATTTTGTAATTTCACTCAAAAAGACTATTCATCCAAAAATTAAACAAGCAAATGTTAAAATACACAAAGTGGAAAAGATCCTTACATGCACGTAAATCTACACAAAACTAAATCAACCAAACTGGGCGGTATCCAAAACAGTCCAACAAAGCACCGCTCTCACTGTGAGCATGACCCACTTTTCGCAGTGGATAATATAGCCAGCTTCATGGTCAACCATTTCTTTTCCCTGGCACCACTGCCAACCTTGCCGCACGCTGAGTACTGCAACTTGCGGTTGTGCCATAGAACTAAAAAAACCTGCAGTGAACGCTGTGCCATAGAACTAAAAACCAGCAGTGAACAGCCGTACTATAGCATAAACAGCCTGCAGTGAAACAGCCGTACCTAATAGCAGTAACAGCCGTACCATAGAACTAAACAGCCTGCAGTGAACAGCCGTACCATAGAAAACAGCCTGCAGTGAAGCGCCGTAGTCATACAACAAGCTGCAGTGAACGAGACCGTTACCATTACAAGCACATGCAGTGACAGCGGTCTAAACAATAAATATTTTAAAAAGCGAACATAAAATTAAATCATCCTGCAGGTAAACAGACTGTGTATCATTTTGAAAGTCGTGGCATAAACAGCTGTAATCATCTAAAATTAAAACAGCTGTTGCATTAAAAGCGTGACAATAAATAATAAAAAGTGCAGGAAACAGACCCGTACCTAGAAGACATACAGACTGTTGATAAACAGCCGTAGCATAGAACAGCCTGCAGTCTAATCTGCACGTCCTGAGCACTATCCAGTAAACAGCCGTACCATAGAACAGCCTGCAGTAAACAGCCGTACCATAGAACAGCCTGCAGTAAACAGCCGTACCATAGAACAGCCTGCAGTAAACAGCCGTACCATAGAACAGCCTGCAGTAAACAGCTGTACCATAGAACAGCCAGCAGTAAACAGCTGAACCATAAAATAAACAGCCTGCAGTAAACAGCCGTACCATAGAACAGCCTGCAGTAAACAGTCGTACCATAGAACAGCCTGCAGTAAACAGCCGTACCATAGAACAGCCTGCAGTAAACAGCCGAACCATAGAACAGCCTGCAGTAAACAGCCGTACCATAGAACTAAACAGCCTGCAGTGAGCGGCCGTGCAGTAGATGCAGCTGGAAAAAAGATGGACAAAAAGAGTAGACGAGACTGTGTTACACATGGTATTATCTGAGAGCACAATGAAAGAAGTGGATCTTAATCAATGTGTGAAATCATTCTTTGAAAGTGTGGATAATACAGACTGTTTGAGGATCATTCTTAGAAAGTGTGGACAATACAGACTGTTTGAGGATCATTCTTAGAAAGTGTGGACAATACAGACTGTTTGAGGATCATTCTTAGAAAGTGTGGACAATACAGACTGTTTGAGGATCATTCTTAGAAAGTGTGGACAATACAGACTGTTTGATGAAGACTTCACAACAACTTGGGGATAGCGTGATGCACATGCCTGTCAGTCTGAATCTGCAACTTGTCTGAGCCCTGTCCCCGTTCCATGGAATCTACACAGAAACCATTGATGTCAAGTTGTCGTAAAATCACCACCAAAGGAGTCTGTGCAGTTGCCTGACTTGGTGTGAAGTGTCTGTGTGTGTGCTGTACGTTCATTCATGATGGTTGTTTTAGTAGTGCTTGTGATGAGCTTAGCATGTTATTCTTGTGTAATGTTTAGTTGGCTAATGTAATGTCACGTGGCTGCTCTCAACCTCAAATACAGGGTGTTTCGTTTAAGAGAGAGAGAGAGAGAGAGTGTGTGTGTGTTTATAAATGCATCATACATATATATTTATATATCACTCATCAGCATTGTTCAATATTAGCCGCCGCAGTAGACATCACAAAAAGTCTCCTCCATTTACCTGGGTCTTGACTCTCTGTACTACTTAGTAAGTCCTTCAGACCGCTGATGTTGGTGATGTTCATGTGTGAATGTGGTGACAATTATAGCATTGTCTTCATCAGAGGTTTCATTTTCATTTTGTGTTTCAGACCAGAGTATATCATGGAGTAGAAAGATCTTTGTTGTGTGTGGTGTGTGTGTGTGTGTATGTTGTCTTTTTGTTGGTTCTTTCCATTTTAAGGGAGACACCCCTACTCTCCCTTTCTCCGGCTGTGACAGCGTACTGGTTTACTGTACTTGGCGTACTGTACCAGGCAAGGTCGTCCCTGGTAGTCCTTTCCTTTTCCCGAGCATACAGAATGTAGAAATATTGTTTTATACAAAGATTTTAAAAACTGAGCTGCATTATTACATTGAAGGTGTATTGTATGAATCATGGGGCAACTGTTGTTGTACAGATTTTAACGTGCTAATTGTTGCTTGATTGAGGGAAGCATTGCTGAAATGGGACAGCTGTTGCTTGGCTGGCTGTTTTACAGACTGTAGTGTGTTGATTGAGACAACTGTTGCTTGATTGAGACAGCTGTTGTTTTCAGGATAGATACAATCCTGGCACAGGCTGCATTGTGTGTATACAGGATTCCTGGTATCAGTATCAGTAGAGCTTTGGCATGACATTTTCATTTTCATTCTGTGCATGGCTTCAAACTCTTTTCTCCAACCACATGGATTCATGTCCTGATCATTTTGTCTACTGCAGAATGAGGCTTCAGTGATGCCCAGATTATTACTGTCTACAAAGTGTTGTAATGGGATTCTCTCTTCCATTGAATATTGATATTGGTGTGCATATATCTTTTTAGTTCTGAGAGGGAAAGAGCTCGTCTCACAAGTTGTGTAAACTTTGTACAACATGGGAAATGGCTGTGAGTGATTGTTGAGATTATAACCAGTATAAAGAAAGAAATTATATATTGCATGTATCCAAATCTTGACTTGTATAAAAACAGCAGCTGTTTTTTCTGGTGAGATTGCATGCATACGTGTGTGAGAAATGAAATCCTTCAGTAATTTGTACACTGGTCTATGATGGCTGTGCGTGGTAAATTGAACTGCTCATGACTTGTACATTCAATCCCTTTACATGTTTGTACTTGATGTTTGCTCCAAGTGTTGAAGCTTGTACATTGTAGATGTATTACAATCCCTTTACATGTTTGTACTTGATGTTTGCTCCAAGTGTTGAAGCTTGTACGCGGTAGATGTATTGTGGCTGCTTTCTGGGTAAGACGTTTGGTGGTGAGATTATCGTGACGTCGCCTTTTTTTTTTTGATTTTCAAACTGTTGGGTTATGTTCTGGGGATCTTTCTTTAATTAATGTCAGGATCCATTTTGGCGGACCGGGAAAAAAATTAGACACTTGCCTTTGTTAATTAAACAAGATGGAGTAGGAGCATATGAAATAACTTGTTCGACTTGTTTCATCTTTTTAAATCCAAAAATGATTTTTATCATCTTTTCATGAAATGTGAAAACTTGACGGGCGTGGGTTGCCGTTAAAAAAACAACTGTTAGAAGCGTATACCTTATGGTGTGGTATTGCAGTTTTATTCAGATTGACTGACCATCCAGTCTGTCCATAACTGACCATCCAGTCTGTCCATGACTGATCATCCAGTCTGTGACTGTCCATGACTGACATCCAGTCTGTCCATGACTGATCATCCAGTCTGTGACTGTCCATGACTGACCATCCTGACTGACCAGTCTGTCCATGATTGACCATCCAGTCTGTGACTGTCCATGACTGTACCATCCTAACATCCAGTCTGTGACTGTCCATGACTGACCATCCAGTCTGTGACTGTCCATGACTGACCATCCAGTCTGTCCATGACTGATCATCCAGTCTGTGACTGTCCATGACTGACCATCCTGACTGACCATCTGTCCATGACTGACCATCCAGTCTGTGACTGTCCATGACTGACTCCTGACTGACCAGTCTGTCCATGACTGACCATCCAGTCTGTGACTGCCATGACTGACCATCCAGTCTGTGACTGTCCATGACTGACCATCCAGTGTGTCCACATCACTATGTACACAGGCAGCTGTTTCTGAAGGCTTTTTCCCCTTCTGATATCTCCATTATGAGTTCACCTTTAAGCAAAAAGATTTTTAACCCTTTGATTCCCGCAGCTATCCACGATTGCAAAAGCTTAACCCTTTGACTCCCTCATCTTATCCACCAGCTTCTGTACAAAAACTGGAGGAGCTGTGAGGGCGAGGGAGTCAAAGGGTTAAGTTTTTGCTTGCTAAATGGTTATCAGTGCTGGATACTGGTGGTGGGGTGCGGAGTCAAAGGGTTAACCTAGAAAATGTGGAATTTTGCTCCAGGTTGATGGTTGAAAAACTGAATTTGATTTCTTACAAAGTGGACATCATTCTGGGTGGGCTGTTCCAGTGTGTTTTCATTTTATTTTGATAAGATACACTTTGACATTGATAAGATACTTTTGACATTGATAAGGTACACTTTGACATTGATAAGGTACACTTTGACATTTCTTGACTACTATTAAGATAGACTTTCACATTAAACTGACTGTTCGTAAGATCACTTTGGACAATCACTATTGTTAACATACACTTTGATTGTTAGTAAGATCCACTTTGACAATTACTGCCATTAAGAAACACTTTGATAGTTCCACACGTTATAAAAAAAGTTGATCATGTATTGTGTTGGAACTGCCAAGGGAAGTTAAGGTCATGTGAGAGAGTGAGCAGTTTTCAAAGACAGAGCTGTACCATACCTTGAACAGATTGTATTTTGTGAAATGGCATGTTTGTGGGATAGTTATTTCATCCACATTGAAACTTTATGCACACAGCAGTCTGTTCACAGAGTCCATGTATGTGCTATGTTTAGCACTTCACAGAGAATCGTGGAATCTGCTGTTTAACAGTTCAAGGGACTCTGAGTGAATTAATTGCTTTACAGAGCAGATCTGTCCAAAAGATGATTCACTGAGCAGATCTGTCCAAAAGAATGATTCACTGAGCAGATCTGTCAAAAGATGATTCACTGAGCAGATCTGTCCAAAAGAATGATTCACTGAGCAGATCTGTCCAAAAGAATGATTCACTGAGCAGATCTGTCCAAAAGAATGATTCACTGAGCAGATCTGTCCAAAAGAATGATTCACTGAGCAGATCTGTCCAAAAGAATGATTCACTGAGCAACTCTGTCAGCATGGTCTGTTCACATGTTGGAGTTTGTGTCTGTGTCTGCCATAAGGAATGCTTCACTAAAAGTCTTCTCACTCTGGTCTGTCAGCAGTTCACATGTAGGAGTTTGTGTCTGTGTCTGCCATAAGGAGTGCTTCACTAAAAGTCTTCTCACTCTGGTCTGTCAGCAGTTCACATGTAGGAGTTTGTGTCTGTGTCTGCCATAAGGAGTGCTTCACTAAAAGTCTTCTCACTCTGGTCTGTCAGCAGTTCACATGTTGGAGTTTGTGTCTGTGTCTGCCATAAGGAGTGCTTCACTAAAAGTCTTCTCACTCTGGTCTGTCAGCAGTTCACATGTAGGAGTGAGTTTGTGTCTGTGTCTGCCATAAGGAGTGCTTCACTAAAAGTCTTCTCACTCTGGTCTGTCAGCAGTTCACATGTAGGAGTTTGTGTCTGTGTCTGCCATAAGGAGTGCTTCACTAAAAGTCTTCTCACTCTGGTCTGTCAGCATGGTCTGTTCACATGTTGGAGTTTGTGTCTGTGCCTGCCATAAGGAGTGCTTCACTAAAAGTCTTCTCACTCTGGTCTGTCAGCATGGTTGTTCACATGTTGGAGTTTGTGTCTGTGTCTGCCATAAGGAGTGCTTCACTAAAAGTCTTCTCACTCTGGTCTGTCAGCAGTTCACATGTAGGAGTTTGTGTCTGTGTCTGCCATAAGGAGTGCTTCACTAAAAGTCTTCTCACTCTGGTCTGTCAGCAGTTCACATGTAGGAGTTTGTGTCTGTGTCTGCCATAAGGAGTGCTTCACTAAAAGTCTTCTCACTCTGGTCTGTCAGCAGTTCACATGTTGGAGATGTCGGTCCTTCATCTATATCCACCATCACTCCCTTTCCCTTACTTCTAGAGATATTAAGTGGGTAGACGCCGTCTGTGACATTGAATCAGTAGATCAGATGTGTACAGTATCAGAACGAAATATGTCTGATGATGTGGTTTGTGTTTTTTTCCCTCCCCTGGATGTCAGCATAGTATTTGATGAAATCTTATTCAAAGTAGTGGCCAGTGTTAAGCACATAGAAACCAGAAACACATACATAGAGAAAGAATGTGTATTTTATTATTAAAATAATGTGTATTTATCAACAAAATGAGTGATCAGAAAAAGACATGATGAAAAGAATAAGAACCCGTATTTGATACAACCAGACATGTTATTTTTTTCTCGTGTTTTTGTCTGGTTCCTCTTTGCTTGAACGTGGGCAGTCACACTTATTTTGGAAAACGAGTGATGTTATTGTACTTTTGTATCCAGCGTAAGCTTTGTGCAGTTGTACTATGTAGAGTATTGGCACTGATTGACTGTTGTTTTCATTATTTTCAGTTTGGGACGATGCTTTGCCATTGTTCAGTGTAATCTACATATTTTCATTTTCTTGAATAGAAAAAAATGTAGTTCTAAAGAAACAATACCACATTGTATACTTTTAGAAATTGTGTACGTGTTTTTGACCAATTGAATATTACTTTTTTTCCTGTGAATGAAATTTGGTTTGGATAACAATTTCATAATAAAGATTATCACAGTAACCCTCTGCTCATTGTTTTGGTGATGGTTTGATTTATTTTACCTTTATATTGTTTGTTATTGCTTGCTTCAGAATGTGTTGCGCATGAGATTATTTCATCCTGGATTCTGCAATGTTAACAACATTGTTGTTTGCTACTCATGTTTGAAATCTGGTTCTCAACCATAATACCTTGTTATATGAAATCGTGTAGTTAATTATATAGTACCTTGTTACTTTACATGAAATATAGTCAACAAGATGAAATGTACTTCTCACTTATTCAGTCGCACTGTCGTGAATTCGCTCACGGTGCACTGAAGCCAGTTCTCAACCCAGCAGTTGCGCTGAAGAAGTCGGCTGGATCGCCGATGAAAGCTACGCAGTAAGTAGCCTTTTCTGTAGCTGAGAGCCAGGTTCAACCAGGTAGCCATTATAATTAACTATAGTAGCCTACCTTATATAAGATTGCATGATTTCAAGATCAGTACACCGTCAGTTTATCATTCTACCTTAGTGTTTGAAATCGTGTGGTATATACTACCACCTTGTTAGTGTTTTTCTGGTCAGATTGGAATGAGGTATTTGTGTGTAATGACTTGTATAGCACCCATACACATCTGCCATTTGGAAATACTAGATTGGACTGTGGCAGCTTTCTATGTGTAACAGTTAGAAAAGGAGTAGACATTAGTTTTTACCTGGTAGACATCTAAATTCAAAAGAATTTAGAAATGATGTTAAATAAAGTTGCATCTGCTGTGAAGACTTTGTTATGGACAGTGGAAATTGCCTTCTGTCAGTCTCACCCAGTGACACGTGTCCATCTCACATACAATGACTGTGACATATCAATGACTAGTTCAGAAGATGGATTTAAAAATTTTTTTTTTATAAAGCATGTATGGACGACCGTTTTACACATTAAAAAAAAATTAAGTCACTGAACCTAGGGAGATTTTTTTTTTTTTGTCCCATTTTCTATATCACTTTAAAGTTCAGTGGCCACAGAAGCTGGCACAGTCTTTATAGTGCAATGATGAAGACGATAATCATGCTATGGAGTTACATTTAGGATTGAGACGGTGTGACAGGGCTGAACTCGCAGTATACTTCATAACATACCCTGGCATCAACCAGGCTCATGAGATAGACACTTGCAGTATTGGTCAGAAAACATGAGCAATGTCCTCAGTGATGCATCTATGAAGTGGACGAGACTTGACGGTGTGGTCCCAATCTTCACAATGTGCCTGTAGCATGCTCAACTCTGGGTAGGAGCGGGTTGGAGCCGAAAAATCCCACAATGATTTTTGAAGGGACTAATGGGGATTGGAAACAACACTCCAGTCAGTAGCCCACTGGGCTTACCACTACATTACAGCGACTGGTCATGCTTTTCACAGACCTGCCAACCCATACGATTTTGGCGTATTTAGTACGCCAGTTTACTCAAAATACGACCAATACGCCGACTTAATAAAAAATACGACGAAAAAAAAATTAAAGATAAAAAAAATCAAGTACCATTAGAAAGTGAATTTTTGGGCTCAGAATGCTCTAGATTGCACAGATTTGCACCAATTCTTTAAAAATTTTCCGGGGGGGCATGCCCCCGGACCCCCCTAGTTAGCTTGCGCCTTCGGCGCTGCGCACTCAGAATACACCAATATTTTCAAAAATACTCCATTTTTCCTGGACAAATACTCCAACTTAAAAGTCAGTGTTGGCAGGTCTGTTTTCATCTTTTTACCCTGTCTGTCTAAAAAGGGAGTGGAGAGCACCCGGGTTTGGGTGTGTTTTTAAGTAATGAGTGTTACTTGAGCACCCAGTAATTTGTCTTATGTTAATCTGACATGCAGGTCAACACGAAGACAAATTACTGGGTGCTCAAGTGAGTGCACTTGCATAAATACATACTATACATAACACGCAAGACCAATTTTGTCATGTCTTTTTATTTTTTTCTTCCGTATAAGTGAAAATGAATTCAAATGTTGTAAGTGGTTCTTGTGAGAGAGAACATAAGAAATGATGACATCCATGTTTTTATGAACGATCTGATCCTTTACCAGGATGTTTATCTTCAGTGTATATATGTCTCCATGAGGCTTTTTAGAGTTGTCTTTTTTGTTTCTAGCCCTATGTGAGGTCTTCATCAGGACCATTGTTGACTGTGTGTTGGGCTCTGTTGTAGGATGCCTTCATCAGGTGCCGACAGTATATCTGGCTCTGTCTGTTGTGCCAGTCACGGTCACATCATGTAATGTGACAACTTGTCTGCAGATAGCTTGCAAGCTCAAATTCCCAACATCCGTGTTCATTGATGGTCCACCTAACACAGTTTCCAGTGCTTCAGATGTTTATTCTTGATGTTGAAACACAACAAACACACCACCACCACAACAACAACAACAACAACAGACAGAGCCAAGCACTAGTCCTGACGAAGGCCTCACGTAACAGTCTGTCTAAACATAGACCATCAAAAACTGTGGAAAGGATCAGATCGCTTCATACAGTACAGCACAGTGGGTTATCAGTGCACACGGCCATCCCAACAAATTTGTTAGGTACCAATTAAATGAATTAAGTCATCGACAGTACATTCCCACTAACAAATGATTATCTAGTATCAAGACCAAATGTAAAAATGGGAAGGGGGGGGGGGGGGGGTGTCAAACGCATTTCGTTCATTATTGCATTCTCACAAGTACAAGTAAACTGCTGATTATGCGAAAATCAAATTCAAAACTTGATGCCATAACCATCCTGCCTTAACCGTTTCTAATGGGTTGCCGTAACTAGGGGAAGGTAGAGCAATACAACTTGCACCCTTTACACGATACCACCAGAAAACTACCAGCAGACATCAACAAGAGAAGACTGAAATACACTGGCCATGTGCCACACAACAAAAACACAGACCTCATGGAAACATCTGTCAAGGAAAAACACTGACAAAAAGGAAGAAAGGCAGACCTGCAATCTCTACATTGGAACATACCAACATCAGTGGCTAGAAGAAAGGCAGACCTGCAATCTCATACATGAGAACTAACAACATCAGTGCTAGAAGAAAGGCAGACCTGCAATCTCATAATCGAGAAATAACCAACATCAGTGGCCTAAATATTCAATAAACTGTCCAGAAAGTCCAGACAGAGCAGCCTGGAGGGAGACGGTGGTGTCATGGTGTCCAGCGGCCAACACTGAACCTGGTGACGCCGACAGGTGAGACCTTTTATGTACATACTAACTGGATTATGTGTTTCATCATCTAAATACATTTCCAGCATGCAGCATCACTGCCGTTTGGAGAGGGGGATGGGGGTAGAGGAAGTGCTGTGGACAAGGAATGGATTCATAGTTCATGTCTGATAAATAATCTGGCCATTTCTGATTTGGGAAAAATGTTTTGGGGACATGGGGGACACATGCACAGGACAGAAACAGTATTTTCTTTCTTGTTGAAAATAAAAGGCACAAGCAATAACAACAACAACAACAAAAAACATTGCTATGGGGTGGGGAAAACTTCAAATTAATCTACAACATGGTAACGATGAAATGTGTGAATGTATCTTATGATGAAAGGTTTAAACTTAAAAAGGGGATGGGAGGTGTATAGCATATCTGGGGGACACACAGGAATTTGCACACTCCAATCTGTATTATGCCCTACATTTTATAACTGGCCTGTTATGCCGACTTCATACATCTGCATATATGACGGGTATTGGTAGTAACTGGCATGGGTGTAAACAAAGGGTGCAAATACTGGTTCATCTACTGTCTACACGTGTTGACTAGTTGTAGACCAATGCCAGTCTTGTATACCATCATAGCTTTTCACAAAATGATGTGTGCCATTGAACAAAATATTTTCATCTCAAAAGGGCATATTTTAGTCTCGTGCCATACAAAATTCAAAGTGCATCAGTTTTACTCTGTAGGAGTGTTGTCCAAATGAATCCAAAGGTGCATCAGCTTGCATTAACCTCCAAAGGATGAAAAATGAACCAAGTGATGCCAGTTTCACACACTAACAAAGTCAACTGGACTGACGAATTTCAGAATGAATGGAATTGCTGTCTGCATTTGCAGAAAACCAGCACTCACAATATCAATGTGAAAATCAGCGACACAGGATCGGAGTGAGTTTGTGGTGTTGGCACACAGACAATCACTAACTGGCATGCACGCACACTGCTGATAAAACAAGGAGAGTACCATGAACCATGGGACCAGACTCCATTATTCACATCACATTATTCACAGGAATTGCACCTGCCTGGGATTATTATGTAATGCAACAGGACTAATGTGAGCCAGAAAGTTTTAATGAACCCAGTCACGATGAAGTCCTTGATAGGCTTCAGATGATGGTAAACATCTTGGTAGGCAGCAAAAGTAACAACTGTATGGACCTGAAAAAGCTTGGGAAGCTGTCAAAGTGCTCCATAATACAGTGTGGGCCAGCAGTTAACTGATGACTGAAAGCAAGCACAGCACTGGCTGACGCTCTCTGTGTCACTGAAAAATGGAAAGGCTTGACGTTTCATTATTTGCACATTTGTAGGAAACAGCCAAGCTTGATGTTTCACCATCTGTGTATCAGTTAAAAGCAGCCAGGTTTAATGTTTCATGGTCTACAAATTGGTGAAATATGGCAAGACTTCATGTTTCATTATAACTGCTGAGCTGCACACAGGTTGTCAGTGTTCTGTGCCTTGGTCTGTTTAACGAACTGAACACTTGAAAAATAAATTATCTGATCACATTTTCCACAAACAAATCTTAAGCCTTAGTTCTTCTTTTTGAAAGTCAACAGCAGTTAACAACAGACTTGATGTAACTACAGCCAATACAACTTAGGAATTCATGCTGAAATAAACTCGTCCCTCCAATAATAATCTTGCGGTGTCTGATTTTAGGTCATAGTTGCTTTCTAAATAGCAGGCTCCAGTTACCTGCAGCACATGACGTGTAGCACAGAAAATCTGTCTGATCTTATCAAATAACTGGTCTGTCTACTTTAAATTCTTGATACAGGGCATGCATTACAAAAAGAAATAAACAGCTGGATGGTTCATACTATGCTTCAGCTCATACAAGTATATAGAACAGAGACATCTACTAAAATTCGTTCCAAGTACCTGTGATGTACAGAGACATGGCTGGGATCTAACTCTTGACAACAGTCTTGTTCCAAGTACCTGTGATGTACAGAGACATGGCTGGGATCTAACTCTTGACAACAGTCTTGTTCCAAGTACCTGTGATGTACAGAGACATGGCTGGGATCTAACTCTTGACAACAGTCTTGTTCCAATACCTGTGATGTACAGAGACATGGCTGGGATCTAACTCTTGACAACAGTCTTGTTCCAAGTACCTGTGATGTACAGAGACATGGCTGGGATCTAACTCTTGACAACAGTCTTGTTCCAAGTACCTGTGATGTACAGAGACATGGCTGGGATCTAACTCTTGACAACAGTCTTGTTCCAAGTACCTGTGATGTACAGACATCTGGATGGGATCTGGCTCTTGACAACAGTCTTGTTCCAAGTACCTGTGATGTACAGACATTGGATGGGATCTAGCTCTTGACAAAGTCTTGTTCCAAGTACTGTGATGTACAGAGACATGGCTGGGATCTAACTCTTGACAACAGTCTTGTTCCAAGTACCTGTGATGTACAGACATTGGATGGGATCTGGCTCTTGACAACAGTCTTGTTCCAAGTACCTGTGATGTACAGACAATGGATGGGATCTACTCTTGACAACAGTCTTGTTCCAAGTACCTGTGATGTACAGACATCATGGATGGGATCAAAGCTCTTGACAACAGTCTTGTTCCAAGTACCTGTGATGTACAGAGACATGGCTGGGATCTAACTCTTGACAACAGTCTTGTTCCAAGTACCTGTGATGTACAGAGACATGGCTGGGATCTAACTCTTGACAACAGTCTTGTTCCAAGTACCTGTGATGTACAGAGACATGGCTGGGATCTAACTCTTGACAACAGTCTTGTTCCAATACCTGTGATGTACAGAGACATGGTGGGATCTAACTCTTGACAACAGTCTTGTTCCAAGTACCTGTGATGTACAGAGACATGGATGGGATCTAGCTCTTGACAACAGTCTTGTTCCAAGTACCTGTGATGTACAGACATATAGATGGGATCTAGCTCTTGACAACAGTCTTGTTCCAAGTACCTGTGATGTACAGACATCTGGATGGGATCTGGCTCTTGACAACAGTCTTGTTCCAAGTACCTGTGATGTACAGACATCTGGATGGGATCTGGCTCTTGACAACAGTCTTGTTCCAAGTACCTGTGATGTACAGACATATAGATGGGATCTGGCTCTTGACAACAGTCTTGTTCCAAGTACCTGTGATGTACAGACATATAGATGGGATCTAGCTCTTGACAACAGTCTTGTTCCAAGTACCTGTGATGTACAGACATATAGATGGGATCTAGCTCTTGACAACAGTCTTGTTCCAAGTACCTGTGATGTACAGACATATAGATGGGATCTGGCTCTTGACAACAGTCTTGTTCCAAGTACCTGTGATGTACAGACATATAGATGGGATCTAGCTCTTGACAACAGTCTTGTTCCAAGTACCTGTGATGTACAGACATATAGATGGGATCTAGCTCTTGACAACAGTCTTGTTCCAAGTACCTGTGATGTACAGACATATAGATGGGATCTGGCTCTTGACAACAGTCTTGTTCCAAGTACCTGTGATGTACAGACATATAGATGGGATCTAGCTCTTGACAACAGTCTTGTTCCAAGTACCTGTGATGTACAGACATATAGATGGGATCTAGCTCTTGACAAAAGTCTTGTCAAAGTGAAAACACTGAAGACTGATAATAATCCTGTGGAAATAACGACAGTAAAGATCCTGTTCAAATGATGACACTAAAGAGGTTAATGATAATCCTATTGAAATGATAACACTAAAGACGTTAATAATCTGTCAATGAAGGCACTACAGAGGTTGATAATAATCCTGTCAAAATGATGACATTAAAGAGGTTGATAGTAATCCTGTTGATGTCATGACAGTAAGAGATGATAATAATTGATGTGATAAGATGACACTACAGAGTGATAATAATCCTGTCAATCTGATGACACTAAAGAGGCTGATAATAAATGATGACACTAAAGTCTACTGAATGGACCCAGCTCTTGGCAGTAATCCTGGCAAAAATGATTTTATACATATAAAGTAGGCCTATACAGCCTGTTTTATTTCAGTTTGGTTTGATAGCTGTTGAAGTATTGTTGAAGATTGAGGCATACAGTATGTAGGGATTTTCTATAAAATACGACCAAAAGTCTTTGCAACTGAGACTGCGTCTTGGAAAAAATATTGCTTTCTTTTTCAACCTCGCTTAGTTTAATTACATAAAAGAGCAAGAGACCAGTAGGCCTATGTCATGAAGTATTTTCCCGCGTTCTATCAATAAAATCGGCACCATACACTGTCGTTCATCAGTAAAATTTAGACCAAACTCCTCATGTGACTGAAACAGTTTTAGCCCTGATACGACTCTAAGCAGTCGACTGGGCTTTAATCAAAAATTAACAAAGGCTCAGTTGTTGATGTCATGTGGGTACTTTTTAGAAGGCGTACTTTGTGAATATGTATTTTTCAACCACAGCAATTGACGGACCAGAAGGTATATTATCACACTTTAGAACGGTGGCAGATTCTGTTGAAATAGAGTGCACAGATCCCAAATAGAAATCTATACTTACAAGTCTGAGACTGGCTTTTCCAAAAATGCAGTAAGGCAATTTTATAGACAACACAGAATTGATGGCATTGTTTGACCTGGTCTTTGTGGATAGTATAATGCCCATTGTTTTACTGTCCATGTGGTATGGCTACCAGCCAACAGTGCAAACGATGCCCATTGTTTTACTGTCCATGTGGTATGGCTACCAGCCAACAGTGCAAACGATGCCCATTGTTTTACTGTCCATGTGGTATGGCTACCAGCCAACAGTGCAAACGATGCCCATTGTTTTACTGTCCCTGTGGTATGGCTACCACCAACAGTGCAAACGATGCCCATTGTTTCATTGTCTGTCTGACTTAAGATATTTCACAAAATTCAAAACACCAATGTCAGCAGTCTGAAATTATAATAATAGGAGAGCAATATAGGGGGTCTATCAATGAAATAACAATATTACTGAGATAGCAATATCTGGGCCTGTCTATCAATGGAGTTACGGCAATACTAACGACAGCAACTTGGATCTGTCTATCAATGAAATAATATTACTGAGATAGCAATATCTGGGCCTGTCTATCAATGGAGTTACGGCAATACTAACGACAGCAACTTGGATCTGTCTATCAATGAAATAACAATATTACTGAGATAGCAATATCTGGGCCTGTCTATCAATGGAGTTACGGCAATACTAACGACAGCAACTTGAATCTGTCTATCAATGAAATTATGACAATACTAAGCAACATAAGGTTGGGTCTATACTGAAATTACAACAATACTAAGCAACATAAGGTTGGGTCTATCACTGAAATTACAACAATACTAAGCAACATAAGGTTGGGTCTATACTGAAATTACAACAATACTAAGCAACATAAGGTTGGGTCTAGCACTGAAATTATAACAATACTAAGCAACATAAGGTTGGGTCTATCACTGAAATTACAATACTAAGCAACATAAGGTTGGGTCTATCACTGAAATTACAACAATACTAAGCAACATAAGGTTGGGTCTATCACTGAAATTACAATACTAAGCAACATAAGGTTGGGTCTATCACTGAAATTACAATACTAAGCAACATAAGGTTGGGTCTATCACTGAAATTACAACAATACTAAGCAACATAAGGTTGGGTCTATACTGAAACTACAACAATACTAAGCAACATAAGTTGGGTCTATCAATGAAATTACAACAATACTAAGCAACATAAGGTTGGGTCTATACTGAAATTACAATACTAAGCAACATAAGGTTGGGTCTATCACTGAAATTACAACAATACTAAGCAACATAAGGTTGGGTCTATACTGAAATTACAACAATACTAAGCAACATAAGGATGGGTCTATACTGAAATTACAACAATACTAAGCAACATAAGGTTGGGTCTATACTGAAATTACAACAATACTAAGCAACATAAGGTTGGGTCTATCACTGAAATTACAACAATACTAAGCAACATAAGGTTGGGTCTATCACTGAAATTACAACAATACTAAGCAACATAGGGGACTACCAATGAAATTACGGCAATACTTAAAGAGCAACATAAGGATCTATGAAATTACGGCTATACTTAAAGAGCAACATAAGGATCTATGAAATTACGGCAATACCTAAAGAGCAACATAAGGATCTATAAAATTACGGCAATACTTAAAGAGCAACATAAGGATCTATAAAATTACGGCAACACTTAAAGAGCAACATAAGGATCTATCATCAACGTGTACTTGTCATGGCACTTGGGCAGGGGATGGGTCTCTTAAAACAAACCAGCAAACAAAAAGTGATTTCATGCATGTATGTCTGTCCATACAGAAAGAGAAAAATAAAAAGTGATTTCATGCATGTATGTCTGTTCATACAGAAAGAGACAAACAAAAGTGATTTCATGCATGTATGTCTGTTCATACAGAAAGAGACAAACAAAAAGTGATTTCATGCATGTATGTCTGTTCATACAGAAAGAGAAGTTAACATAGCAAACATGGAGCCCTCATCTTCGTCACCACACAGAACAAAATCCAAAATTTAACATAGCAAAAATGGAGCCCTCGTCTTTACATCATCACCACACAGAACAAAACCAACACCATCTCCCCCAATTCACACACACATACACACACATTGTCACCATGATTTCATTTGAAGAGATCAGTATGATCCAATTCACAAAATGTGCACACATTTAATAGATTAATGCAGAGATAATAAAGAACAACTATGATCCAATACATGCACACGCTGTAACCATAATCAACCACACACACACACACACACCACACACACACACACACACACACACACACACACACACACACACACACTGTGACTGTAGTTGGTCGGCAACCCACCATAACAGTGATCTGCACACACACCTACAGACGTGACATGCTGTACAGCCCAATGCTTCACACAAACCTCACACACAACAAAATCCATCAACTGACACAACAAACACAACTCCCCAGCAAGCTGTTCAACATGGCTAGACACTTGTGAATCCATACTTATCCTGGACATGTTAATCAATACTTAACCTACACACTTCTTTATCAATATTTGTCTAAGATCACAAACATAAGGAAATCATCATCTATGCAAGTCTGCTACTAAAAAGTCTAAACACTAATGAATTGTGAAGTCCAAACAGAATGTGGTTCTTACAAGGATGAAGATGGATTTATTCCATATTTGCAAAACTTTAAACAGACAAGGAGCCAAACCCAGTTGTAAACTGATGAAAATGATGGCAAAAGTAGGCCTACTGTACCTGGAAGAACACCACATCATCCATGTTGCTTACAAACACAAAAATCTGGGGGGGGGGGAATCCACACGTACACATACTATTGGAGTTATGCACACACTTGTTTTCGTTAAGAAAGTGCTGAATACCATGACATGGAAACTGGCAAACGTTGAGTTCTTGTCAACTTTACTAAGTGTTTGAAATAAAGAAGACACTGAATTTATTTACAAAGAAGTCAGCAAATGTGCACTTTTTGTCAGTTTTATATACACTTGTTTCAAAGGTGCTGCTGAATTTATTGACTGAGAAATGGGCGAATGTGGAGTTTATGCCGGCTATAGATCTATAGGCCTACACCGTTTTCATTAAGAAAGTGTTACGTGTCATTACATTGTACTGGGCAAACACTACATTTCTATGCTCTGTTCCCTTGAGACTGCAGGAGTGTATGCACTACTTCAATGAAAACCTCCCATCAGCAAAAAGCTGGAAGGAGGGAGAATGATTTAAAAGACTATTGTCGTGTAAGAACATTTTCTATGCCATTACTTACAATCTTAGAATCTGGGGTTTCCAGTCCTGTCTTCAAAATCATGATTGCGTGTGTGTGAGTGTGTTGTTGTTGTTGATGGGGTGCCGCATTCATGCGGTGAATTGAACATGGTTCTGGCATTGCAGAACTAAAAAAAAATACAACTAAACCTGAAATGTATGGTCAGCGAGCAGAAAGACGGCATGTGTGTATGTGAATGTTTTGCCTCAGACACAGCTGTTGACCAAATCGTTCACAAAGGAGGCCCAGCACTATATCACAGATGTACAGGTCTGCATGAGACAGACATAGTCACCATTCCGAGAATGTCCACAGGGATCATGAAATCCATATGATCACAACATTTCTAACATTTGCAATCTTGCTACTGGCAATGCTTGAAACTGACAATACATTATTTTCATAGTGAAATGTAGGGCAGCTTCAGTAAATATTCTACAGAATTTTGAAAAGTTCACAGCTCTGGTTAATAATTCTATAGAGTTGGGAAAAGCTCACAAACATTCAAATGGCAACATGGTAGCAGGAAAGGCAGCAAAAGTAGACATGTATGTACATTCCAGCGTCACCAGAAAAAGCCAGACATGATGTATGTACAACGCGGGACCTGGTAGTCATTACATCATCACAAAAAAACATCATCCATGGTTACAAGGTAAAAGACAAAAAATGGCAATCAAAAAATGGCAATCTCATCAATTGTGATGGAACAAAATGGACGTTATATCACAGCAGCATGTGCAAAAAGAGGGGGGACCCTACATGGTGCGCAATGTTTGTGAATCTGAAAATATGGACAGTGCTACCTCCGCCTTGGCTGAAGAAATGCCTAATTCGTGGAATGTAAAGAATGTCTATCCGGGGTGATAAGCAAGCAATGTGTCGGTCAAAAAAGGATTATGCCCATCACACGATGAAGTTACGACAAGTTGGATCACATACCCCTATTAACATGTCTCACCAGTACCAGTTCCACAGAATGTTCTGGATGGACGTAAGAACACTAAGGTAAGGAGCACACTACATACTGTGACTCAGACAAACGATGCATGGGGCAATCCTGTTGATGGACACATCTACATGGAACACCACATAGTCAATTTGATATAAAAGCTTTTAATGTTTCATCTGTAATGGAACCGACATGAACAAAAATATTATTTTATTTTTGATGTGGAAATAAATGATTCTGTGCAAACTAGTTCTAGCACGGACTCAGGGGCAAAGAATGTGGATACGTCCCTGTGTTCTTCAGTTTGCGAGATCAACATCTCTCTGAAACTTGAAACAGCTTTTTCTATGCCTGAAAAAAGGCTACAAATTTGTCTCCAACATGTTTTTTAAATGATCTTCTTTAAAATACTTTCAATTTTTCAATTTACAATACATTTTCATTTTGAATCTGAAAATTATGAAATCCACCAACACAGTAACACATCACTGGCTCTTCACATGTGACAGAAAAATGGCACCATCATATGTGATGAACAGCCCAGCAACGGTTGGTGTGAGAACTACAGCGAGTTCTAACAGGTTAAGAGTATGATGTAGGTTATTGTGTCTATGTTAAAATCTCACACAGCCTTTATCATGTCAAAACTGGTACTAGCTTTATCTGTCAAGTGTTGGCTCCACAATGTTTCAGTGTTTTGCTTCATTTGTTTGTTCAACATAACGTGTTACACAATGAAAACAGTTAGATCTGTGATTACAGCACTCTCCGTCAAGGTGTATGTTAAATCATTTACACTGTACTATAGTAGGCCTACTGCTCCCTCACATTGCACTGAAAATACAAACAACACCTTTCAGTACTGACTGATGAAATATATGCACACACACACACACACACATACACACACACACACACACACACACACACACACACACACACACACACATACACACACATACACACAAATCTTCATAATTTTTCTCCATGCAATATATGCAAAAACAAACAAAAAAATCTGTTAATTATTTCTCAGTGATATATATGCAAAACACAAATGTCACTTCCCTCCAAGAAAACACAGCAAACCATGATGTGCTTCATCACAAAAAATTATTCAGCAAAATACAAATGTATTACAGTGCTGAAAAAAACAACAATATACAGAAAACGTAACTGTTGACATATTTGTTTGAAGACTACAGGAAAAAAGTGTTCAACAATGTCTGTTCACACAAATAATGTACTGAATGTTCCACACCCATCCACTGACAGTGTGCGACTACACGTCTCACTTCACATCTAGACCACACAGCACTCATTCCACCCCCCACCCCCCAAATCCTCCCCAACTCAATTTCTATATTGAGACAGAACTCGTCAAGTTGTGCAGTAAGACATGCCAACTTATGCAATCAGACGTGCCAAGCTGTGCCATCACCTCAAGCTGTACAGCAAGATATGCCAACTTATGCAATCAGACGTGCCAAGCTGTGCCATCACCTCAAGCTGTACAGCAAGATGTGCCAACTTATGCA
>JAPXFY010000028.1:52624221-52651721 GCA_030674185.1 Monoplex corrugatus
CTAATTGTCACTCTGCAATAAAATGACTAAATTTAATCATATCTCTGAAATGAATCAGCTAAATTTTGTCACATCTCTGATATGAACGGATCAAATTAAAATTACATGTCTGTCAGCTAAATCTCCTCATATCTCTGAAATGAACTGACCAAACTTAATTATATTTCTGAAATGAACCAACTAAATATAATCACATAACTGCATGTCTATTAGCTAAATATCATAGCGCCCTATGTGAGACAGACACAAAGAGGGGAACACTTATACCCAGTCTTTGTCAGAAAAACAAGGAAAGGTTCATCAAACTGCTCAACGCTTTAGGCAGACAGGATACTATCTGTCTCATAGTCATTACCCAATTTACACAAGACAAGAAAAACAAGCTGAAGCAAACCAAACCAAAACCCACACAACAGGAAATAAAAGAGGAACTGACATTGTCCAGGCTGTTTTGAGACACGGAGTAGTCCTCTATGTGCAGGTCTCTCTGAGCTTGTTCCAGGTGATCAAACAGCTGGCACAGGTTGACTGTCCGTGTCTTGATCTCATACTGCACCAGGTTGAAATGCTTCTCCTGTACACACACACACACACACACACACACACAGACACATACACACATACAACACACACACACACACACATACACAGACACATACACACATACACCACACACACATACACACACACACACACACACACACACACACACACAACACACACACACACACACACACGATGTTAGTGAGCAAGATGTGACTGTAAATGGAGTGAGCATGATGTCACCAAACAAAATACTTGTTACACCAAAGGAAATAAGAGGGAAGCGGGGAGAATTTTAAATATTAACTAAGCAACATAACTCTTGAGAGTCACGGAGTTATCTCCCATGTAGAATTTCTCAAATCCAATACAGTTTGCGCTACCCATTCAGCACGCAGCCACAAAGCATAAAGTTGTAGGCTCAGAATATTCCTCAAAATGGAATGTTCTGAACTTACAACTTTATGCTTTGTGGCTGCGTCTATGCTAGCTGAATGGGTAGCGCAAACTATGTTGGATTTGAGAAATTCTATTTATAACATCTGTCATACCCTATCCAAGTGGTAGATATTTATACCATCTGTCATCCTTTATCCAAGTGGTAGATATCTATAACATGTCATACCCATCAAAGTGCTACATATGTATACCATCTGTCATCCCCTATCCAAGCGGCAGATTGATAAAATCTGTCATCGTTCGATCCTGTTTACCAGCTTTCTTCAGCAAGCTAGTGGACAGACACACACACACACACACACACTAACACACACACACATATACACACACACACACACACACATATATATATATATATGTACACACACACACACATAAAACTCTCTCTCTCTCTCTGGATACATACTGTCTCAGAGTGGCAATCACACAACTAAGATTTGATGTACTACCGCTGAATAACAATTCACATCGTTATAGTGAGAGTATTCACAAAAGGGCATGCCCTTCTTGCAAAACTCATATCGAAAATGAATATCACCTTATATATGACTGTCCCACTTATACAGATATTAGAGTAAAATTCCTCAAAGATTCAGCTAGAATGCCACTTTATCTACTGCTCAAAGCAGAAAATTCTCATCATAGATACAATGTGTCCAGATTTGTTTTTCATGCCATCAACAGATGCAAAAAAATCATGAATGAATAAACTAACGAAAATAAGTCATCACCAGTACTATATTACTGTATTACATTAGTAATTATACAATGCTGTATAGGTATAATAAATGGTAAAACTATTAACGCTTGTTCCATTATATTTTTGTAGTCATTTTGATATAAACTGTGTACAGACTGTAAATTATGCACAAAAACGAGGGGGTAAAGATAATTTTGAAAAATTGAATTGTTTATTGATACTTGTTTTACAAATATTTGGTAAATTAATGATTCATTGATTGACTGCTTAACTGATTGTTTGATTAATTCATTGATTGATTGATGGATGCACTGACTGAATGATTGATCCATTGATTAGTTGCTGACTAAGTACTGATCGGGAAAATGATTTATATGAAACTGATCAAATTGTTCGGTGACTTGCTAACTAGTTTGGTTTATAGATGAGTAATTGTATTAGGCGACAAACTTAACTGGTAGAGAAACGGTTCAGTATTTTAACTGATCGGATTCAGATGGCTAATTAAATGATAGAATGGCAGTTGATTGATTGATTGATTACCGTTGCCACGGTACACTGAATGTACTAAGTATTTGTTTGATTAGATGGATAAAGTGAAGTATGTTTCGCAAGCAAGGTGATTTACCAATTATTTGTTGATTGTGTGATGATTGTATTACTTGACTGGCTGTTGGCTATACAGAGAGACTAATTGCTTGATCAGTAGATGGAGGAATGGAACGATATATGTATATGTATTAAATATCTTTATGACTTGTTTGATGCCTTAATGCACTGATGAAGCTTAATTATAATCAAGTACTATTTAGTGTATTACTTCATTAAATGTTAGATTTAGTGAGCAAAAGAAAGATCTGTTGACTGTTACACCAACGAAGTATTCAATTGAGGAAAGCGCGGAAAGTGTCAATGTTCGACGATGCAATCATACGCATTGCAATATTGGTGTAATCCACAAAAACCCTATCTCCCCCCCCCCCCCCCCCCCCCCCCCACCGACTATTGTATTGTGGCCTAAGGCTGATGTACATTAAAAAAATTCTGAGTTCTCTCTCTCTCTCTCACACACACACACACACACACACACACACACACACACACACACACACACACACACACACACACACACACACACACACACACACACACACGCACAAACAACAACAAACCTTCAGAGTGGCCTCGGGAATATTCCTCTCGATAAATCGTGTGATGTCGCGCATGTTACGCTCATACTCAGGGCCAGCCACACGGATGCTAAAGGTGTACCCTTCACCAAATTTGTTCTTGAGGTGCTGCGTGCTGCCCAGACACTGAAACCTGCCATTGACCATGATGGCCAGCCGTGTACATAGCACCTCGCACTCTTCCATGCTGTGGACAGAAAGAAACACATGCATGAACTTGTGCACACATTTTGGGATGTTCTCATGACATTCAAGTCCCACTCTTTGAGTCTCTCTCACTCATACATATATGCACACACACACATTCAGACGTATTCATGATGACAAGTATGTCCAACTCAATGAGTCTCTCACACACACTCACACATCAAAAATACAAAATCATTAAGGAGGACTGATGACATTGCTGATTGCCTAGGGCCTCTTCATGGCTGCTAACATGTTACAAAACTCAAGACACAAGACTAGTTACAAAACTACACATACAAGGCTGGTTACAAACGTACACACAAATGTTCATCCCTGGTCAAGCCTGTAACATGTCTTACCACACACACCACACCACACCACACCATACCACACCACACCACACTACACCACACCACACCACACCACACCACACCAAACCACACAACAAACACAACACAACACAACACAACACAACACAACACAACACAACACAAAAAGACAACAACAAAAAAATTTACTTAATTCATACAGACAAAAATTACTCCTTCTGTGGACGGATCAGCCTGCATGCTTACAAACTCACACTATTAATATCATTATTAAAGTTAAAAACCCATGCAACTGCTGACAGCCATACCAGGGCAATAATCATCTAAAACCAAACACATCTAAACACATCCATAACCACAGAAAAAAGAAAACCTGGAAAAGATAGAAAATTAAGTACACATTTCACTGCATTTATGTGAACAATTGAAGGACATGCACCTGACACTGATGGCACTGACCATTCTGCCCCATTTACCACAGGGGGTTGAAAATAAACAAAGAAAGCTGAAATCAAATGATACACATAAACTAAACACACAAAGACATACATAGAAATTTACCTATGGCACCTAAAATTGCCAATAAGCAGTTCACATTTCTAAGGAGCTAAAAGTACATTTGAAATATGTACCCATTTATCAATCCTAAAGACAGAAAGGCTGTAAGACTTTATTCAAACAAACTGGTGAATGGACCAGCAAGGCACAAAACAAGAAAGGAAGAGATAACAGGAAAGGAACAAGGCAGAAACAAAGTGAGTGACACAAAAGAGAAAATTTCTAGTACAGAATTTTCAGACATTGGGGATATTATTTATACTGAAGAGCCCCCAGCATCCCCAAGGAGGATTACTGACTCACCTCAGGAACAAAATAAAACAAGACACAACATAAACAGAAAACATGTTCAGAGCGCATCACAGCCAGAAAATGTACAATTAAAAATCTACAATGAAAAACCCAAACTAACAATCTGAACACCTGTACCCACCTGTGTGAGGTGAGGACCACAGAACGACCGTCCTGTATCAAACTCAGAATCAGGTTCCACAAAAAGCGGCGAGAGTGAGGATCCATACCTGTGGTAGGCTCGTCCTGAAACAGCGCACCCCCAGTGATACAGTGACAAGATTTTGTTTGTATGTTGTTAACCTGCTGGTGGTGGTGGTGCGTAAGTGTGTATTGGCAGGTTTACTCTGAACCATTTTGTACATGGAAGGGAATCCTTTTTTTGTTTTGACTCATTGAATTGTCTGCTCTACTTTCCATACGGGGCAACTTTTGGGGGATGACAGGTGGCTACCTCAACAATTTAGACATGTTGGTGGTCCTTCACATCATCCTCCGTGTGCTTCCTTGGAACACATGGCACACGTTTCTGTGTTGGTACATCTGTCTCTGATATGCCCAAATTTTTGGCAGCAAAAACATCACATCGGTGATGGAACATACACTGATACTTTAACCTTCAGATACCCTATTTTTAAATCCTGTTGAATCACGGGACAGCAGAACGTCAGGAACAATGTGTTCGTCAGGACTTTCTCCGAACCCTTCCGGAACATGGCCCGGCGTACCTCCACAACACCCTGGCTCTTCAGTTCTGTCCTTATCTTCTCCTCGGGAACTCCCCTCACCACGGGGCACTTGTTAACACCCCTGATGCTGTTTAATCCCTTGTGAACAGAAACTTTTATTCCACGATCCACCAGCATGGACAATTTCAGCAATATTCAGGCTGCTTGTGGTCCGTGCACTCCACAAGATAATAGCCACTCGGCACTCCTTGATGGTCTTTGGGTCACCAATAAGAGCCTGAAATCCCTTTTGTATCACAAAGGGACTCAGTGATGACAGCGGTTTCTCATCCTCTGTACCTGCCACAATTAACCATGCTGCCCAAAAGCCTGTCTCCTGCTGAACTTCAGCATCGGAATCCAAATCAGCATCATGGTTGTTTCTTTTCTTTTTTGTTTTGCTCAACGATGGCAGAAATTTGTCGGTCGCCCCAGGGGAGCTGTCATGCTGGGGAAGGGACAAAGGGTGGCCAATCTCTTGGTGTCTGTCCACCTTGAACTGTCCCACATGAATCCAGACAGTGTACTTTCATGACTGACTAATGTACAGCTAATCATCCCTTGGCCAAGTTACTTGAGCCTGGGATTACAGGTTGCTTAGGCAACCACTTGTAATATGAAGATGGAGAAAAGGAAAATGGAAATGAGGGTGGAACCACGCTTCGTCTCATCCCTCCCCCTTGCCTATTTGACATGGGTAACCCTACCAGGGGCATCAATTTACTCTGTCAGGTCTAGTCCATTTTACTACATTGGTTATCAGGACTGTCACTAGTGAAAAATCAAATCTTTCCAACATGTAGCCCTTGTGGTGGTCCCGTCCAGGCGGATATCACTGATCTGTTTCTAATCAAATATATCAAGGGAGTTATTGAAATCCACATCTCTCATCTGTCACTTAACAGTTAAATGTGTACCAGGCTTACCTGTCAAACTGGCACATCTCAGAAGACATTAACTCTTTGAAGATGTAATATAGTTGCCTTGCACAACCACTGTGGACGCGATCAACGGAACCTGCTACAACCCTTGGTGATGCACGTTTTGGGGGGGTTTTCAAAAAATTCTCAAAAATACAGATTTTACAGCACAAGAACATATTTTATATCAAAATAAAATTCAATTTACGCTCTTTGAGCTGAAGCTACATACAAGGACAATACATCTATTCTACTTACCTTCCTAGAAGGTGAAATGGGGTAGGGTTTTGGCTCTGGGAAAGAAGTTTTTGATTGACAGTAATCCAACACATAAAGTCAGTGAAACACCCATTCTTGACCAGGTAATCCAGAAATCCAGGAAATCACAAGTCCTTGGTATGACCAGAAGATATAAAAGAACAAACACAGCTTTGTTTTCACACAGGTGAAGCAGCAAAGTGATTATGACGATCCTTTGAAGAAGAAGAAGAAGAAAGCCTAAATGTCGCCATTTTGGTGTAAGGACGGTCACTCCGGTTGGTTTGGATAAAGGCAAGAAACTGACTAATCGGGATAAAATCGATGCAAGGGAAGTAACAAACACTTCAGAAGATACCAAAGAGTGTTCCTATATGTGTAGTTAGTTCCCTTAGACCAGCGACCGGCTTGCATCTATTTTTAAAAACCGCAGCGGAATATCCGCTATCATGTCTCTAATGGTTTGGCCAGCTGCAGCGGAATATCCGCCGTTACGTCTCTGAAGAGTTAAAAAAAAAAGCCAGATTTATCATTCAGGTCAAAAACCTCAACAAGGAGCATTAGAGACAGACTGCGTGAACATGTCAGCTTGTTCTGTTAACATGGTGATAATCCTACTAAATTGTATTCTCTAATAAAAGAAAAATTTTGGCAAAATTTATGTAAATGAGTAATAGTGAAAAGAAAGAGTATGAAAACATCACTTGTTCGCTAACCATAAAGATGAGTGTGGATGGCAATCAGAGCATGGCGGTGGACAGTTTCGCTTGTTGCCCCACTGTAGTTCCTGACAATTGTCGCATACTTGCTGAGGCCAAGCTTGCTGAGTGCCCACTCTACAACCTGACATCAACAACATACATCAACACATCAGTACATGTCAGGCCAAGCTTGCTGAGTGCCCACTCTACAACCTGACATCAACACATCAACACATCAGTACATGTAAGGCCAAGCTTGCTGAGTGCCCACTCTACAACCTGACATCAACACATCAACACATCAGTACATGTAAGGCCAAGCTTGCTGAGTGCCCACTCTACAACCTGACATCAACACACAACACATCAGTACATGTGAGGCCAAGCTTGCTGAGTGCCCACTCTACAACCTGACATCAACACATCCAACACATCAGTACATGTGAGGCCAAGCTTGCTGAGTGCCCACTCTACAACCTGACATCAACACACCAACACATCAGTACATGTGAGGCCAAGCTTGCTGAGTGCCCACTCATCAACCTTACATCAAACATCAACACATCAGTAATGTGAGGCAAGCTGCTGAGGCCCACTCTAACTGACACCAACACATCAACACATCAGTACATGTGAGGCCAAGCTTGCTGAGTGCCCGCTCTACAACCTGACACCAACACATCAACACATCAGTACATGTGAGGCCAAGCTTGCTGAGTGCCCACTCTACCACCTGACACCAACACACCAACACATCAGTACATGTGAGGCCAAGCTTGCTGAGTGCCCGCTCTACAACCTGATGTCAACACACCAACACATCAGTACATGTAAGGCCAAGCTTGCTGAGTGCCCACTCTACAACCTGACACCAACACACCAACACATCAGTACATGTAAGGCCAAGCTTGCTGAGTGCCCGCTCTACAACCTGACATCAACACATCAACACACCAACACACCAACACATCAGTACATGTAAGGCCAAGCTTGCTGAGTGCCCACTCTACAACCTGACACCAACACACCAACACATCAACACATGTAAGGCCAAGCTTGCTGAGTGCCCGCTCTACAACCTGACATCAACACACCAACACATCAACACATGTAAGGCCAAGCTTGCTGAGTGCCCGCTCTACAACCTGACATCAACACATCAACACATCAACACATCAGTACATGTGAGGCCAAGCTTGCTGAGTGCCCGCTCTACAACCTGAC
This sequence comes from Monoplex corrugatus, assembly GCA_030674185.1. NCBI lineage: Eukaryota > Metazoa > Mollusca > Gastropoda > Littorinimorpha > Ranellidae > Monoplex > Monoplex corrugatus. Next base: position 52,632,312 of record JAPXFY010000028.1, read on the forward strand.
ATCAACACAACACACCAACACATCAGTACATGTGAGGCCAAGCTTGCTGAGTGCCCGCTCTACAACCTGACATCAACACACCAACACATCAGTACATGTGAGGCCAAGCTTGCTGAGTGCCCACTCTACAACCTGACATCAACACACCATCACATCAGTACATGTCAGGCCAAGCTTGCTGAGTGCCCACTCTACAACCTGACATCAACACATCAACACACCAACATATCAGTACATGTGAGGCCAAGCTTGCTGAGTGCCCGCTCTACAACCTGACATCAACACATCAACACACCAACACATCAGTACATGTAAGGCCAAGCTTGCTGAGTGCCCACTCTACAACCTGATGTCAACACACCAACACATCAACACACCAACACATCAACACACCAACACATCAGTACATGTCAGGCCAAGCTTGCTGAGTGCCCACTCTACAACCTGACATCAACACGTCAGTACATCAATGTCCTTAAATCAACACCTCCACAACACATCAATACACCACTGTCTCTGAAATCAACACAATGTCCCTGAAATCAATACATTAATACATCATTGTCCCTGAAATCAGCACATCACTGTCCCTGAAATCAACAACACTTCAATACATCAATGTCCCTGAAATCAACGCATCAATGCCCCTGAATACAACACATCAGTGCATCAATGTCCCTGAAATCAACACATAAATGTCCCGACATTAACAACACATCAATACATGTCCCTGAAATCAACAACACAGACACATCAATGTTCCTGAAATCAACAAGACAGCAACGTTCCAGAAATCAACATCACATCAATTCATCATTGTCCCAAAAACGAGCACATCAATACATCAATGTCCCTGAAGTTAACAAAATGTCAATGTCCCTGATATCAACAACACATCAATGTCCCTGAAATTAATAACACATCAAGACATCAATGTCCCTGAAATCAACATCACATCAATGTCCCTGAAACCAACAACACATCAATGACTTCAACACCAACAACATATCAATATGTCAATGTCCCTGACATCAACATCACATCAATGTCCCTGAAACCAACAACACATCAATGACTTCAACATCAACAACATATCAATGTCAATGTCCCTGAAATTAACAACACATGAATGTCCCTGAAATCAATGCATCAATGCCCCTAAAATAACAACACATCAATACATCAGTGTCCCTTGAATCAACACAAATGAATTCACAGTATTATGTAATGACTGAAAATGTAAAAGTTCACAGTGTAATTTCCCCCATCACAAAACAACAACAACAACAACAAAACCACATACAAAGAAACACACAGCACCACCAGCCCCAAAAAACGTTAACATCTGAATGCAGATGGAAAAACATCTGTTAAACATCAATGTTACATAACACCACATTTACTGTTTGGTTAGTGTTACCTGTTTCTTGACATATACTGAACGTTTGGTGAAATCATAAACTTTACACTCATCCTTCAACAGCACTAACAACATCCTTCATCACTGCATAAGCAAAAAGAACAAAGAAACAAATATTCTGTAAAATCCAATATCTGAAAGAAAACTAGTTGTCTGAAATTAGGCCAAGACCGGCTGAACTACCGTGTGTGACAATTCAAACAGTCAAATATGGTAAGCTTTTTGATAAGAATACTGCTATTTCAGATAGAAAAATTTCCCAATTGATAAAAGAAAAATCTACATCAGCCAACTGATGTAAGACCTATTCTGTCGAAATAAAAAACCCAAATAACAAACACTCCTGTCTCCATGAAAAATGGCACCACTTAATGCAAAACACTGCAATCTTGAAAAATACGCACCAACTATTGCAAAATCCAACAATCTTGAAAACTCCACACCACTTAGGGAAAAACCCTACATCATCATCATCATCATCATCATCATCATGTGCCCCACCGCATGGCGTTGGTGATCATGACCCTCTAGATGACCCTCTCTGTCCTCAGCCACTCTGCAAGTCCATCCAATATTTTCTCCCTGGGCCTCCGCCTGGTGCTCTTTTTCCCTCCCAAGCCCAAAATTTCTTTTGTCATCCAGTTCTTCTTTGCTTTTCTTTCAACTCTAAGGATTTCTTCACAAGCTTCATTTAGTGAGTTTCTCAACTCTGTCCACTGATCCTTACCATCACCAATGTCCTCCAGATCACTGAACTTGTTTTGAACATGTGTTACATTTTTTTTTCATGAGTCGATTCATCTGTCTTTAAGAGTCCAAGATTTAGTTTGATGTTACTTTTGGTCTGTTTCTTTTCTTTAGTTTCAGCCTAAATCTTCCCATTACAGGATTGTGCAAAATCCTACAATCTTGAAAATTCACGCCATTTAATGCAAACCCTGCAATCTTGAAAAATTCATACCACTTAATGCAAAACTTTACAATCCTGAAATATAACACCACTTAATGCAAACCCTGCCAACATGAAAATATCACACCTGTTAACTCTTTCAGTCTCATACCCTATCTATCAGCTACAAAAACTTAACCCTTTCACTCCTTCAACCTATCCACAGCTTCCAGCAGGAAGCTGGTGGATTCAGTGAAGGACTGAGCGGGCAGACAGCTGATGTATAGGGTGAAGGACTGAGAGGGCAGACAGCTGATGTATAGGATGTGATGGAGTGAAAGGGTTAAGTTTCTGCTTTACTTTCTGCTTGACTGTCATGGCTGACAATGCAGGATGCTGGAGGACAGGGTGAGGGAGTCAAAGGGTTAATGCAAAACCCTACCATCCTGAAAAAAAAACCCACACAATCCTGAATTATCACTCTACCTAATGCAAAATCCTGAGATAAAAAAAATCACACCTGCTAATGCAAAACCTTGCCATGCAGACCAAATTCACTGACCTGTTTTTCATCTCTGGGAGGCACCCCCCTCAGTCGGCAGTAGAACTGTAGATGTTCCCTGGCTGTCAGTTCATCATACAGAGAATCAAACTGAGGGCAGTAACCGATGCTCTGTTGTACTTTTTTGATGTCTTTCAGTACACTGAAAACACATACACACACGCACACCCAGACACACCCAGACACACACACACATGCACAGACACACCCAGACACACAACATGCACAGACAGACAGACACACCCAGACACACACACACATGCACAGACACAGACAGACAGACAGGCACACACACACACACACACAAAACACCACACCATACAGAGACAAATACATATACACATACATCACATACACACACACATACGTACATACAGACATACATACGCGCACGCACACAGACACACACAGATACACACACACACACAGAGAAACACACACACACACACACACAGAAACACACACACACACACACACAGACACACACACAGACACACACAAAACACACACAGACACACACACACACACATAAACACACACACACACACACAACACACACACACACACACACACACACACACACACACACACACACACACATCAAACTAAGAGTCAAACTGGAGGCAGTAGTAAACATAAAGCTAAGCGCATGCAGAAAAAACTGAAGGGCAATAGTTTTGACGAAGATATATTAAAATCATGAATGAAGAATACAAGAAGCTCAAAAGATTTACAAGGTCTGAAGAAAGAATATTAAAGACTCAAGAGCTGAACCAAATGCACGACAATGAACAAAAACATCCAAAACATTACAACTTCACAATCATATCAGTCAAAGCAAGAACAAAAATGCTGCTACAATGACACCAAGTGTTTGGGGAAGCCCATCTTTGCCATTGTGTTAAGCAGTTGATGGTGTAGACACTGTCAAAAGACCTTGCTATAATCCATAAAGGTAATGAAAGGTTCTTGTTTGCTGTTCCTGACTTTTTCTATCAAAGTCTGTTAGACAAATAACATGTCTGTTGTGTCCCCACTGGATCCGTAACCAGCCCGACAGAGTTCTACTTTTTTTTCATTCTGTTCAATATGATGATTAGCAGTACTTTACTGGTGTGGCTGAGTAGGGTGATGGTTCTAAAGTTACTGCAGTCCCTGGCTTTTCCATTTTTACAAAGCATGACAAATTCTTGTAGCTTCCTGTCATCAGGCCATTGACATGATCCCCATATTCTTGTACATAGATGATGTAAGGCAGTTACACCTGCTTCTCCAGTGTTCTTTAACAGTTTGCCTGATACCTTGTCCAATCCAGGTGATTTTCCTAACTTCAGCTGATTTATTGCTGCTCTGATTTCACTGACAAGAGGTTTGGTTCCAATTCTTGAAAGTCAAAGGAGGGAATACCTTTCGGGAGTTCTGGTGTGTTGTGAAAAAGTTCTTTGCCATACTCATGGTATCTTGATAGAATATCTTCCTCTCTGTTAAGGTTTCACCCTCTTTACTGTCTACGCTTTATTTTTTTCTTGAAAATTTGTGGATTTCATCTTTCTTATTTGCTGAAACATTTCTTTTGTTTTTCTCTGAATATTTGCCTCTGTGATATTTAAGCATTCTTCCTCTATCCATGAATTATCTCTTCTGATTTTGGTTCTTATTTCTTTTTTCAGCTTTTGTAATCTTCTATCTCATTGTTCCTTCATGCTTGGCTTTTGTCTATGACCAGTTGGAAAACTTTATCACTTATGTATGACTTTTGTAATCTTCTATCTCATTGTTCCTTCATGCTTGGCTTTTGTCTATGGTCAGTTGTAAAACTTTATGACTTATGTATGACTTTTGTAATCTTCTATCTCATTGTTCCTTCATGCTTGGCTTTTGTCTATGGTCAGTTGTAAAACTTTATGACTTATGTATGACTTTTGTAATCTTCTATCTCATTGTTCCTTCATGCTTGGCTTTTGTCTATGGTCAGTTGTAAAACTTTATGACTTATGTATGACTTTTGTAATCTTCTATCTCATTGTTCCTTCATGCTTGGCTTTTGTCTTTGGTCAGTTGGAAATCTTTATGACTTATGTATGACTTTTGTAATCTTCTATCTCATTGTTCCTTCATGCTTGGCTTTTGTCTTTGGTCAGTTGTAAAACTTTATGACTTATGTATGACTTTTGTAATCTTCTATCTCATTGTTCCTTCATGCTTGGCTTTTGTCTATGACCAGTTGTAAAACTTTATGACTTATGTATGACTTTTGTAATCTTCTATCTCATTGTTCCTTCATGCTTGGCTTTTGTCTTTGGTCAGTTGTAAAACTTTATGACTTATGTATGACTTTTGTAATCTTCTATCTCATTGTTCCTTCATGCTTGGCTTTTGTCTTTGACCAGTTGTAAAACTTTATGACTTATGTATGACTTTTGTAATCTTCTATCTCATTGTTCCTTCATGCTTGGCTTTTGTCTATGACCAGTTGTAAAACTTTATGACTTATGTATGACTTTTGTAATCTTCTATCTCATTGTTCCTTCATGCTTGGCTTTTGTCTATGGTCAGTTGTAAAACTTTATGACTTATGTATGACTTTTGTAATCTTCTATCTCATTGTTCCTTCATGCTTGGCTTTTGTCTATGGTCAGTTGTAAAACTTTATGACTTATGTATGACTTTTGTAATCTTCTATCTCATTGTTCCTTCATGCTTGGCTTTTGTCTATGACCAGTTGTAAAACTTTATGACTTATGTATGACTTTTGTAATCTTCTATCTCATTGTTCCTTCATGCTTGGCTTTTGTCTTTGGTCAGTTGTAAAACTTTATGACTTATGTATGACTTTTGTAATCTTCTATCTCATTGTTCCTTCATGCTTGGCTTTTGTCTATGGTCAGTTGTAAAACTTTATGACTTATGTATGACTTTTGTAATCTTCTATCTCATTGTTCCTTCATGCTTGGCTTTTGTCTATGGTCAGTTGTAAAACTTTATGACTTATGTATGACTTTTGTAATCTTCTATCTCATTGTTCCTTCATGCTTGGCTTTTGTCTATGACCAGTTGGAAAACTTTATGACTTATGTATGACTTTTGTAATCTTCTATCTCATTGTTCCTTCATGCTTGGCTTTTGTCTTTGGTCAGTTGTAAAACTTTATGACTTATGTATGACTTTTGTAATCTTCTATCTCATTGTTCCTTCATGCTTGGCTTTTGTCTTTGGTCAGTTGTAAAACTTTATGACTTATGTATGACTTTTGTAATCTTCTATCTCATTGTTCCTTCATGCTTGGCTTTTGTCTATGGTCAGTTGTAAAACTTTATGACTTATGTATGACTTATGTAATCTTCTATCTCATTGTTCCTTCATGCTTGGCTTTTGTCTATGGTCAGTTGTAAAACTTTATGACTTATGTATGACTTTTGTAATCTTCTATCTCATTGTTCCTTCATGCTTGGCTTTTGTCTTTGACCAGTTGTAAAACTTTATGACTTATGTATGACTTTTGTAATCTTCTATCTCATTGTTCCTTCATGCTTGGCTTTTGTCTATGACCAGTTGTAAAACTTTATGACTTATGTATGACTTTTGTAATCTTCTATCTCATTGTTCCTTCATGCTTGGCTTTTGTCTTTGACCAGTTGTAAAACTTTATGACTTATGTATGACTTTTGTAATCTTCTATCTCATTGTTCCTTCATGCTTGGCTTTTGTCTATGGTCAGTTGTAAAACTTTATGACTTATGTATGACTTTTGTAATCTTCTATCTCATTGTTCCTTCATGCTTGGCTTTTGTCTTTGACCAGTTGTAAAACTTTATGACTTATGTATGACTTTTGTAATCTTCTATCTCATTGTTCCTTCATGCTTGGCTTTTGTCTATGGTCAGTTGTAAAACTTTATGACTTATGTATGACTTTTGTAATCTTCTATCTCATTGTTCCTTCATGCTTGGCTTTTGTCTTTGACCAGTTGTAAAACTTTATGACTTATGTATGACTTTTGTAATCTTCTATCTCATTGTTCCTTCATGCTTGGCTTTTGTCTTTGGTCAGTTGTAAAACTTTATGACTTATGTATGACTTTTGTAATCTTCTATCTCATTGTTCCTTCATGCTTGGCTTTTGTCTATGACCAGTTGTAAAACTTTATGACTTATGTATGACTTTTGTAATCTTCTATCTCATTGTTCCTTCATGCTTGGCTTTTGTCTATGACCAGTTGTAAAACTTTATGACTTATGTATGACTTTTGTAATCTTCTATCTCATTGTTCCTTCATGCTTGGCTTTTGTCTATGGTCAGTTGGAAAACTTTATCACTTATGTATGGCTCTGGTGGTCTGTTTGTCCACCTTCATAGTTATGACTCTGCAGTTTTGGTGTATACTTTTTTCATATCCTACCATAGTTTGGCAAAGTTTCATTTGCTGTCCATTCTTCTAAGAGAGCAGAGAAACAGTTGTTTGTTTCAACTTGATACTCAGCTTTAACTTTGATCTAAAAGATTCAAATCAATCAACGCTGACATCAACAAGAAAAGACTAAAATACAGTGGCCATGCGTCACACAACAAGAACACGGACCTCATGGCAACCATTTTTCAAGGAAACACCTAGGCAAAAGGAACAAAGGCAGACCTCCAATTTCATACATAAGAGCATAATCAACATCAGTGGCCTAAATATTCAAGAATTTGTCCATAAAAGTCAAGACTGAGCGGCTTGGAGAGGGGTGTTGGTGTTAAAGAGTGCAGCGGCCACCACTGAGCTTGGTGATGCCGACAGGTGAGACAGGTGAGAAGATGTGCATTATGCTGTGTGCTTGTTCTATGTTTTTTTAAGAAAGGCATTATGCTGTGTGCTTGTTCTATGTTTTTTTAAGACAGGCATTATGCTGTGTGCTTGTTCTATGTTTTTTTAAGACAGGCATTATGCTGTGTGCTTGTTCTATGTTTTTTTTAAGACAGGCATTATGCTGTGTGCTTGTTCTATGTTTTTTTAAGACAGGCATTATGCGTGTGCTTGTTCTATGTTTTTTAAGACAGGCATTATGCTGTGTGCTTGTTCTATGTTTTTTTAAGACAGGCATTATGCTGTGTGCTTGTTCTATGTTTTTTTAAGACAGGCATTATGCTGTGTGCTTGTTCTTGTTTTTTTTTAAGACAGGCATTATGCTGTGTGCTTGTTCTATGTTTTTTTAAGACAGGCATTATGCTGTGTGCTTGTTCTATGTTTTTTTAAGACAGGCATTATGCTGTGTGCTTGTTCTATGTTTTTTTAAGACAGGCATTATGCTGTGTGCTTGTTCTATGTTTTTTTAAGACAGGCATTATGCTGTGTGCTTGTTCTATGTTTTTTTTAAGACAGGCATTATGCTGTGTGCTTGTTCTATGTTTTTTTAAGACAGGCATTATGCTGTGTGCTTGTTCTATGTTTTTTTAAGACAGGCATTATGCTGTGTGCTTGTTCTATGTTTTTTAAGACAGGCATTATGCTGTGTGCTTGTTCTATGTTTTTTTAAGACAGGCATTATGCTGTGTGCTTGTTCTATGTTTTTTTAAGACAGGCATTATGCTGAGTGCTTGTTCTATGTTTTTTTAAGACAGGCATTATGCTGTGTGCTTGTTCTATGTTTTTTTAAGACAGGCATTATGCCGTGTGCTTGTTCTCTTTGTTTTCCTCTCTTTGTAAAACTGTACATGTATTATCACCTGTACGAAAAGAACATACCTGTATCCATTAAGGAAGGCTTCACCTGAAGTAGGGACGATGTCACCTGTCAGCATTTTGAAGGTGGTGGTCTTGCCTGCTCCGTTCACACCCAGCAGCCCAAAACACTGACACACACACAAAACTCAACTTGTCAGTAAGAAAGTCTCCCACAGTATGTATGCCTGCACATGTATGCACACAAGTGTACAGTCACCACAACCCAGCCCCTCTGTCCAACCTTCCTCCCTCCTGCGCACACGTGCGCACACACAAGCGCTGCACACCACAAATACCAAAAATATTATTTATATGCTCGCACGCACTGTTCACCAATTACTCACTTTCTTCCACCAACAAACCAGATGAATAACACAAATAAACAAAATACAGGAATGACTACATGTATTCAAGTAAATACACATTTCATCACCTAACGAACTAAGTAAATATATGATTGATATCTAATAAACTATTCAAATACAAGGTTCATAATCTAATGAACTAATATACAGTTAATCATATAATGAACTAATTTAATCAATACGCAGTTAATCATCAGATAACTAAATACATAATTTATCATCTAATGAACAGTTATCACTGTTACTTTTGTTTAAAGCCCAGCTGATTGCGTTGAGCCATATCAGGGCTATTACCATTTCAAAGCGCACACTACTTCAACATGGAGAAAAGGGAAAAAAATTAAGTACAAATACCAATGCATTTGTGCACATAATGTAAGGAGATGCCCTTAGCGTTGACCACTCCATCCGATCTATGGCACAGGGGACTTAAAAAACATACCTGAATACAAATTTAAACATAACTAAGGGCATAAAACAGATATAAAACAGGCCTAAATTACCTAAAATTGCTTCCGCACATCTCATTTCACTACAGCCCAAAATGCACTTAATACAGGTACCCAATTATCAATCCCAAGAAAAAGTATGTAAGACTTTATCGAAGACATACAGGTGAATGGACCAGCAAGGCAGAATATGATAGGAAGAAATGACAGAAAGCAAAGGAGGAAGAAAGAAACAAAGAGATAGACAGAAAAGAGGACATTTCTAGCACAGAATATCAAAAGAGCCCCTGGCATTTTCATGGGCGGTCTAATGAACTACTTTGGTCAATACATAGTTCATCATATAATGAATTAGCTAAATTACAATAGTAATCATTCAATATAATGAATTAGATAATAACAATAGTTCATCATATAATGAAGTAGATAAAACATAGTTCATCATATAATGAAGTAGATAAACACATAGTTCATCATATAATGAAGTAGCTAAATACATAGTTCATCATATAATGAAGTAGATAAACACATAGTTCATCATATAATGAAGTAGATAAAACATAGTTCATCATATAATGAATTAGATAAACACATAGTTCATCATATAATGAAGTAGATAAACACATAGTTCATCATATAATGAAGTAGCTAAATACATAGTTCATCATATAATGAAGTAGATAAACACATAGTTCATCATATAATGAAGTAGATAAACACATAGTTCATCATATAATGAATTAGATAAATACATAGTTCATCATATAATGAATTAGATAAACACATAGTTCATCATATAATGAAGTAGATAAACACATAGTTCATCATATAATGAAGTAGATAAACACATAGTTCATCATATAATGAATTAGATAAACACATAGTTCATCATATAATGAATTAGATAAACACATAGTTCATCATATAATGAAGTAGATAAACACATAGTTCATCATATAATGAAGTAGCTAAATACATAGTTCATCATATAATGAAGTAGATAAACACATAGTTCATCATATAATGAAGTAGATAAACACATAGTTCATCATATAATGAAGTAGATAAATACATAGTTCATCATATAATGAATTAGATAAACACATAGTTCATCATATAATGAAGTAGATAAACACATAGTTCATCATATAATGAAGTAGATAAACACATAGTTCATCATATAATGAAGTAGATAAATACATAGTTCATCATATAATGAAGTAGATAAATACATAGTTCATCATATAATGAAGTAGATAAATACATAGCTCGTCATATAATAAATTAATTAAGGAAATACATAGTTCATCTAATGAACCAAATAAGTAAACACACAGTTCATCATATAACGAATAAGTAACTATTTTACACAGTTCTACATGTAATGAACTAATGAAGTAAACACCGAGTTCACCATGTTATGAACTAGTTGATTGATAAAAGACAGGGATTCAAACGATGCACACATACAATGTACACATACAATGTACACAATGTACACATACAATGCACACAAACAATGTACACAAACAATGCACACAAACAATGCACACATACAATGTACACATACAATGTACACAAACAATGCACACATACAATGTACACATACAATGTACACATACAATGTACACAAACAATGCACACAAACAATGCACACATACAATGTACACAAACAATGTACACAAACAATGTACACATACAATGTACACAAACAATGCACACATACAATGTACACATACAATGTACACAAACAATGTACACAAACAATGTACACATACAATGTACACAAACAATGCATACAAACAATGCACACAAACAATGCACACAAACAATGTACACAAACAATGTACACATACAATGTACACATACAATGTACACAAACAATGCACACAAACAATGCACACATACAATGTACACAAACAATGCACACAAACAATGTACACATACAATGTACACATACAATGTACACAAACAATGTACACATACAATGTACACATACAATGTACACATTGTATGTACACATTGTATGTACACATACAATGTACACAAACAATGTACACATACAATGTACACATACAATGTACACAAACAATGTACACAAACAATGTACACATACAATGTACACAAACAATGCACACAAACAATGTACACATACAATGTACACATACAATGTACACAAACAATGTACACAAACAATGTACACAAACAATGTACACAAACAATGTACACAAACAATGTACACAAACAATGCACACAAACGATGTACACAAACGATGTACACAAACGATGTACACAAACGATGCACACATACAATGCACACATACAATGCACACAAACAATGCACACAAACAATGTACACAAACAATGTACACAAACAATGTACACAAACGATGCACACATACAATGTACACAAACGATGTACACATACAATGTACACAAACAATGTACACAAACAATGTACACAAACAATGTACACAAACAATGTACACAAACAATGTACACAAACAATGTACACATACGATGTACACAAACAATGCACACAAACAATGCACACAAACAATGTACACAAACAATGTACACAAACGATGTACACAAACGATGCACACATACAATGTACACAAACAATGCACACATACAATGTACACATACAATGTACACAAACAATGTACACATACAATGTACACATACAATGTACACAAACAATGTACACAAACAATGTACACAAACGATGCACAATACAATGTACACAAACAATGTACACAAACAATGCACACATACAATGTACACATACAATGCACACAAACAATGTACACAAACAATGTACACATACAATGTACACAAACAATGTACACAAACAATGTACACAAACGATGTACACAAACGATGCACACATACAATGTACACAAACAATGCACACATACAATGTACACATATAATGCACACAAACAATGTACACAAACGATGCACACAAACAATGTACACAAACAATGCACACAAACAATGTACAAAACAATGTACACATACAATGTACACAAACAATGTACACAAACAATGTACACAAACAATGTACACAAACAATGCACACATACAATGCACACATACGATGCACACATACAATGCACACAATGTAGACAAACAATGCACACATACAATGTACACATACAATGCACACAATGTACACAAACAATGCACACATACAATGTACACATACAATGCACACAAACAATGTACACAAACAATGCACACATACAATGCACACAAACAATGCACACAAACAATGTACACAAACAATGCACACAAACAATGTACACAAACAATGTACACATACAATGTACACATACAATGCACACAAACAATGTACACAAACAATGTACACAAACAATGTACACATACAATGTACACAAACAATGTACACATACAATGTACACAAACAATGCACACAAACAATACACACAAACAATGTACACATACAATGCACACAAACAATGTACACAAACAATGTACACAAACAATGTACACATACAATGCACACAAACAATGCACACAATGTACACATACAATGCACACAAACAATGTACACAAACAATGTACACAAACAATGTACACATACAATGCACACAATGCACACATACAATGCACACATACAATGCACACATACAATGCACAATACAATGCACACATACAATGTACACATACAATGCACACATACAATGCACACATACAATGTACACATACAATGTACACATACAATGCACACATACAATGTACACATACAATGCACACATACAATGCACACAAACAATGTACACATACAATGTACACATACAATGCACACAAACAATGTACACAAACAATGTACACAAACAATGTACACAAACAATGTACACAGGCAAGTCTGTCACTCACCTCTCCAGGAGGAACTCCCAGACACAGACGATCTACAGCCAGGTGTCGGCCCAGCTTACGTGTCTTGTACACCTGTACATAATTTTAATACATCATCAGCTGGCCACAGTACACGTCCCTGTCTCCAACAGGTTATACACAGGTGCACGTCTCAAGCATACATCAAGCTATAATACAAACATTAAAACGGACAAAATGGCAAATTCATCATTTTTCAAAACTGATACATTACAAACAGTACAAAAAAAAAGAAAAAAATCATGAATGATGCAACAGTGATCTCTGCCATTCTATGATGACACATATAAACACAATTACAATTACAAAAATAGCAACAACAACACAACACAACACACACACACACACACACACAAACACACACACACACAAAGGATAGGGAATACAATAATTGTACTTTAGTCAGGTTCTCCTATCATTTACCAACATTCCAGCAATAGAATCATATGCATGAAAAAAAAAAAAGGACCACAATGATTGTATGATGGTCAAATTTCTTAGCATTTACCAACATTCCAGGAACAGAATCTTAAGAATGAAAAAAAAAAACCCACAACAAAACAAAAAACAAAAAACACATGACAAGGACCACAGTGATGCTGTACCTTGGTCAGGTTCTCCAGGCACAACACATCATATTTCCCGTTGCCCTTCAACACTCGCTTACGTTCTGAAGCTACATCATAATCCTCGTCCTGAAGGGTGGTCTGTGGGGCTGATGATGGTCTGCACAAAGGTTCACAGTAATTTACATTATCACATCTTGATATGATGACGGTCTGCACTAAGGTTCACAGTAATTTACATTATCACATCTTGATATGATGACGGTCTGCACAAAGGTTCACAGTAATTTACATTATCACATCTTAAACAATATGATGACGGTCTGCACAAAGGTTCACAGTAATTTACATTATCACATCTTGATATGATGATGGTCTGCACAAAGGTTCACAGTAATTTACATTATCACATCTTAAACAATATGATGACGGTCTGCACAAAGGTTCACAGTAATTTACATTATCACATTCTTAAACAATATGATGATGGTCTGTACAAAGGTTCACAGTAATTTACATTATCACATCTTAAACAATATGATGACGGTCTGTACAAAGGTTCACAGTAATTTATCATTATCACATCTTGATATGATGACGGTCTGTATAAGGTTCACAGTAATTTACATTATCACATCTTAAACAATATGATGATGGTCTGTACAAAGGTTCACAGTAATTTACATTATCACATCTTAAACAATATGATGACGGTCTGTACAAAGGTTCACAGTAATTTACATTATCACATCTTGATATGATGATGGTCTGCACTAAGGTTCACAGTAATTTACATTATCACATCTTAAACAATATGATGACGGTCTGCACAAAGGTTCACAGTGAGTTACATTATCACATCTTGATATGATGATGGTCTGTACAAAGGTTCACAGTAATTTACATTATCACATCTTGATATGATGATGGTCTGTACAAAGGTTCACAGTAATTTGCATTATCACATCTTGATATGATGACGGTCTGTACAAAGGTTCACAGTAATTTACATTATCACATCTTGATATGATGATGGTCTGTACAAAGGTTCACAGTAATTTACATTATCACATCTTGATATGATGACGGTCTGTACAAAGGTTCACAGTAATTTACATTATCACATCTTAAACAATATGATGATGGTCTGTACAAAGGTTCACAGTAATTTACATTATCACATCTTGATATGATGATGGTCTGTACAAAGGTTCACAGTAATTTACATTATCACATCTTGATATGATGACGGTCTGTACAAAGGTTCACAGTAATTTACATTATCACATCTTAAACAATATGATGACGGTCTGCACAAAGGTTCACAGTGAGTTACATTATCACATCTTGATATGATGATGGTCTGTACAAAGGTTCACAGTAATTTACATTATCACATCTTGATATGATGACGGTCTGTACAAGGTTCACAGTAATTTACATTATCACATCTTGATATGATGACGGTCTGCACTAAGGTTCACAGTAATTTACATTATCACATCTTAAACAATATGATGACGGTCTGCACAAAGGTTCACAGTAAGTTACATTATCACATCTTGATATGATGACGGTCTGTACAAAGGTTCACAGTAATTTACATTATCACATCTTGATATGATGATGGTCTGTACAAAGGTTCACAGTAATTTACATTATCACATCTTGATATGATGACGGTCTGTACAAAGGTTCACAGTAATTTACATTATCACATCTTGATATGATGACGGTCTGTACAAAGGTTCACAGTAATTTACATTATCACATCTTAAACAATATGATGATGGTCTGTACAAAGGTTCACAGTAATTTACATTATCACATCTTAACATATGATGACGGTCTGTACAAAGGTTCACAGTAATTTACATTATCACATCTTAAACAATATGATGACGGTCTGTACAAAGGTTCACAGTAATTTACATTATCACATCTTGATATGATGACGGTCTGCACAAAGGTTCACAGTAATTTACATTATCACATCTTGATATGATGACGGTCTGTACAAAGGTTCACAGTAATTTACATTATCACATCTTGATATGATGACGGTCTGTACAAAGGTTCACAGTAATTTACATTATCACATCTTGATATGATGAGGTCTGTACAAAGGTTCACAGTAATTTACATTATCACATCTTGATATGATGATGGTCTGTACAAAGGTTCACAGTAATTTACATTATCACATCTTGATATGATGATGGTCTGTACAAAGGTTCACAGTAATTTACATTATCACATCTTGATATGATGACGGTCTGTACAAAGGTTCACAGTAATTTACATTATCACATCTTGATATGATGACGGTCTGTACAAAGGTTCACAGTAATTTACATTATCACATCTTAAACAATATGATGATGGTCTGTACAAAGGTTCACAGTAATTTACATTATCACATCTTGATATGATGACGGTCTGCACTAAGGTTCACAGTAATTTACATTATCACATCTTAAACAATATGATGAGGTCTGTACAAAGGTTCACAGTAAGTTTACATTACAACATATTAACCTTGTGCATGGGACATTATAACATTATGTTAAGTGTAATTTCATTTCCATGATGTATGTGTACGTTTCAATTCACATCAATTAATTTGTATAAATTTTCAAACTACTTGCGTCTGACAAAGCCTTTCAGATTAATGTGTGACAATAGACAAACTTCAGACTTATGTGACTGGTCAAGATACAATTTCACATACTGTATACATAACACAATTCTTGATATTACTGTGAGTCTGACAAAGGTTCACTTTAGATACTTGCTGACATATGACACAATCTTTCAGACTTACTGATGACTGACAAAGGTTCACAGTAATTTCATTTACTTTGACTAAAGACCAATTAGATTACTTGTGACTGACAAAGTCACTTCAGACCTACCTGTGACTGACAAAGTACACAACTTTCAACTACCTTGATGGACAAAGCCAACTTCAGATCTACAGTAAATTACAATTTCAGCATCTACTGTGACTGACAAAGGACACAAATTTCAGACTACTGTGACTGACAAAGACACAACTCTTCAGACTTACTGTGACTGACAAAGATACAATTTCAGATTACTGTGATGACATTAGCACAACTTTCAGAGTTACTGTGCTGACAAAGTACAAAACTTCAGACTACTTTGACTGAAAGACACAACTTTCAGACTTACCTGTGACTGACAAAGACAACTTTCAGACTTACTTGTGACTGACAAGACAACTTTCAGACTTACTTGTGACTGACAAAGACACAATATTCAGACTTACTTGTGACTGACAAAGACACAACTTTCAGACTTTACCTGTGACTGACAAAGACACAACTTTCAGACTACTGTGACTGCACAAAGACAAACTTTCAGACTACTGTGACTGACAAAGACACAACTTTCAGACTTACCTGTGACTGACAAAGACACAACTTTCAGACTTACTTGTGACTGACAAAGACACACTTTCAGACCTACCTGTGACTGACAAAGACACAATTTCAGACTTACTTGTGACTGACAAAGACAACTTTCAGACTTACCTGTGACTGACAAAGACAAAACTTTCAGACTTACTTGTGACTGACAAAGACACAACTTTCAGACTTACTTGTGACTGACAAGACAACTTTCAGACTTACCTGTGACTGACAAAGACAACTTTCAGACTTACTTGTGACTGACAAAGACACAACTTTCAGATTACTTGTGACTGACAAAGACACAACTTTCAGACTACTGTGACTGACAAAGACATTTCAGACTTACTGTGATGACAAAGACACTTTCAGACTTACTTGTGACTGACAAAGCACAACTTTCATATGTGACTCACACACTTTGATATGTGACTGACAAAGACACAACTTTCAGACTTACTTGTGACTGACAAAGACAAACTTTCAGACTTACTTGTGACTGACAAAGACACAACTTTCAGACTTACTTGTGACTGACAAAGACAAACTTTCAGACTTACTTGTGACTGACAAAGACACAATTTCAGACTTACTTGTGACTGACAAAGACACAACTTTCAGACTTACTGTGACTGACAAAGACACAACTTTCAGACTTACCTGTGACTGACAAAGACACAACTTTCAGACTTACTTGTGACTGACAAAGACACAACTTTCAGACCTACCTGTGACTGACAAAGACACAACTTTCAGACTTACTTGTGACTGACAAAGACAACTTTCAGACTTACCTGTGACTGACAAAGACAAAACTTTCAGACTTACTTGTGACTGACAAAGACACAACTTTCAGACTTACTTGTGACTGACAAAGACAACTTTCAGACTTACCTGTGACTGACAAAGACAACTTTCAGACTTACTTGTGACTGACAAAGACACAACTTTCAGACTTACTTGTGACTGACAAAGACACAACTTTCAGACCTACCTGTGACTGACAAAGACACAACTTTCAGACTTACTTGTGACTGACAAAGACAACTTTCAGACTTACTTGTGACTGACAAAGACACAACTTTCAGACTTACTTGTGACTGACAAAGACACAACTTTCAGACCTACCTGTGACTGACAAAGACACAACTTTCAGACTTACTTGTGACTGACAAAGACAACTTTCAGACTTACTTGTGACTGACAAAGACACAACTTTCAGACTTACTTGTGACTGACAAAGACAACTTTCAGACTTACTTGTGACTGACAAAGACACAACTTTCAGACTTACTTGTGACTGACAAAGACACAACTTTCAGACTTACCTGTGACTGACAAAGACACAACTTTCAGACTTACCTGTGACTGACAAAGACACAACTTTCAGACTTACTTGTGACTGACAAAGACACAACTTTCAGACCTACCTGTGACTGACAAAGACACAACTTTCAGACTTACTTGTGACTGACAAAGACACAACTTTCAGACTTACTTGTGACTGACAAAGACACAACTTTCAGACTTACTTGTGACTGACAAAGATACAACTTTCAGACTTACTTGTGACTGACAAAGACAAGACTTTCAGACTTACTTGTGACTGACAAAGACACAACTTTCAGACTTACTTGTGACTGACAAAGACACAACTTTCAGACTTACCTGTGACTGACAAAGACACAACTTTCAGACTTACCTGTGACTGACAAAGACACAACTTTCAGACTTACTTGTGACTGACAAAGACACAACTTTCAGACCTACCTGTGACTGACAAAGACACAACTTTCAGACTTACTTGTGACTGACAAAGACAACTTTCAGACTTACCTGTGACTGACAAAGACAAAACTTTCAGACTTACTTGTGACTGACAAAGACACAACTTTCAGACTTACTTGTGACTGACAAAGACAACTTTCAGACTTACCTGTGACTGACAAAGACAACTTTCAGACCTACCTGTGACTGACAAAGACACAACTTTCAGACTTACTTGTGACTGACAAAGACACAACTTTCAGACTTACTTGTGACTGACAAAGATACAACTTTCAGACTTAACTGTGACTGACAAAGACACAACTTTCA